>CAHIKZ030000557.1:4680000-4807500 GCA_903632075.3 Acanthosepion pharaonis | reverse complement strand
ATACATGCTTGTTTTTGTCAACTGCATCGTATAGTAGGGTCAGTTGGGCACCAGCTGTGAGAAAAGGAGCACCGTGACACAATTCACTCCACCAGAAATTTGGAAACAGCATGTTGTACTGCTTGGCATTCATGCTATAAGCTCCAATATGAACATTTCAAAGTCTTGTAGGTGTCAATCTGTGGACAGTGCAGAGGATAAGAAAAGAGTTGTAGGAGTCTAATGTTGATTAAGAAGGTACAGCAGCTCAAAACTCACTGATTATTCTGAACTCCCAAATTTGTTCCTTAGACTCAACACAAAGGATTACATCAAATGCCTTGAGGAAGTAGTGCCTGCCCTGGGTTAAGAGAGTGCTGCTGAAAGACCCTATGTCTTGAAACAGAACCCTGCATCATGCCACACAAGTAAAAGAACCCAGTTCTAGCTGTCAGACAATTTCTGCAACCACATTACATCTGGCCACTTAACTCCACTGACTAAAACCCCTTAATTATGTGTCGAGTGCAGTTGAATGAGAGACCAACAAGTTTTCCTTGTAACACAAAATTTGAAGGAAAGGCAAGGATTGTAGTAGCATAAACAATTTAAACAAGGAGACCATCCAGATGAGTTACAGATGATTCCAGACTCATCTGGAGGCTGTGAATGTAACCAATGGTGATTATATTGAATAAGTTTATTTTTTAGTATTTCAAGATATTTTTGTGTAATTTTGGTAAATATATCCATTAAAATTAGATGTCAGTATCATTTTCCTTTTTGTGTAATGTAGATGACAATTTATCTGTCTCACCCTGCATGTGTGTATGCATATATATATATATATATATATATATATATATATATATGTGTGTGTATGTGTATAAATTCTATTATCAGTAAAGCTATGAAATAGATTTCTTCTGAAATTTTCTACACATATGCTTTTTGAATTTTGTGCAGTAAACATAAAAGGATTATGGGAAATATTATTGAATAGAAAACTATATATTTTTTTAACATGCATCTAATCAGGGCTGGAACAAGGATTTTGTGTCCCCTCACCTCCTGAATCTATGATATGCACCCCAGCTTACTACATTTCAATTTTCATAAGGTAGTATTCATATAAAATTTATAAAATTTAAATTTTGTTCTAATATAATGAATCATATGCAATACAAGTGAACAATTCAATTTGAAAAGTTGGAAATAAATACAAATTAGAAACATGTCATAATAGATAATTCCATTTTAAATAAATCACCAATGTTTTGTAGCAACTTTTAGCATGAACTTTACTTATGGTTAAAAAATAGTGAATTTAGCATGAACCATACAATTCAGATTTGCACCACTCAAAAAACAAAAAAACAACTCAAAATGATGCCAAAATCCACAAAAACTTTTCAGCCTTTAAGAGACCATTTTGTTTAACTTAATGTTTAATGTATATAAATGTAGGTAGAAAAAAGCAAATGCTGATAAGATAGTGAGGGTCACAAAGCATTACTCAGGACCCCTAATCAGGCTTGGCCCTTACTGTTTGGGGTGTTAGGAGGCAGTATGCACCAACCCTGCTTTTAATGAATAATGGCTGGCTACTGGCTTTCCAAGCACACTCTTCTGTTAGGGCAGCTAGACAATCCCTGCTCAAGCTCATTTGTGTTAGTTCAATACTCACAGAACCCACTGGT
Source organism: Acanthosepion pharaonis (assembly GCA_903632075.3). NCBI lineage: Eukaryota > Metazoa > Mollusca > Cephalopoda > Sepiida > Sepiidae > Acanthosepion > Acanthosepion pharaonis. Next base: position 4,805,821 of record CAHIKZ030000557.1, on the reverse strand, counting down.
GGGTTATACTGCAACTATGCTGAGTTACAATATCTGACAGAGAGCAGCATAATCAGATATGGTCATCAGTTTGAACGATGCCCAGTACACTAAAGACCTTTGTTACAAGGACTTGTGACTGTGCTTGCACAGCTTCCAAAGAGTTCGATCTCTCCAATTTCACTCACAAGCCTTGGGTCAACCTGTAGGTATTATTCAGTCATTTTCCAAAGATTCTGCATGTTGGGATTGCCTCCTCAGACTGATATGAAGTCATCTTCCTTGCAAATCAAACATTGAGAGATTCAAACCTTGTTCTCATAGACAGAAAATGAATGTTCTAACCACTTGGCTACATGCACATTCTAATGAACATGTGGCTATCAGCAACCAAAGCAATTACAATTAATTGCTTTTGTTACACCCCCCCCCAAGTTGTAGTTTGAAGACCTTTAATTACAAGTGAAGCAAATATTTATATTGGAATCAGGCTTCTTGTGTAGAATTTAAGTGCAATGCCACTGGAAATGGATGAAATAATTTATGGAGACTCCTGAATTTTATTATTTTATTTTTATTTAATCATATCACCCCAAGTAAAGCCACTAAGACACAAGAGGTTATTGAGTGTGAAAGAATAAGGAAAAAAAAAAGAGAAACATGAAGGAGCAAGAACCATAGAAGAGTAATCAAAAAGACAATTTTAAAAATGGACATAGTAAAAAAAATTATATATATATATATATATATATATATATATATATGCACACACACACAAATATGTGAAAACAAGAGGAGGAAAAAAGGAAGAAGAAATATATTGTAAAATTTAAAAAAAAAAAAAAAAAAAACTTATCCAGTCATCAATCCTCACTTTTCAGAATACAATAATTCCTGACTTTTCCTCCATTTGTTTCCTTGCATTGATATATTTGTATGTATCTTTTACTGTTTTTTTTTAAGCAATAATATATTAATTTATTTACAATTAACATGCAAGTTATTTTGATATATAAATATATATATATATATTTTTTTTACATGGATATTATCCTAATGTTGTGCATGTCCAAGTGCTTTTGGCTATACTTTTAGCCATCATCAAGGATGATTTTATTTTTAAATATATATATCTCCAAACAAGTTTGATTAAAAAGAAACAGTCTATCTGTCTAATTTTAATTGTATTTATCCAATTTTCAAATAAACTGTTCACAATTTTCAGCATAATGTTCAACACCTTTTTTGAAAAATACAATAATAAATTAAACAGAGATTTTGGTTCTTTTTAATCAAACTTGAATGCGTGATGCATAAATATGCTCTCTCTCTCTCACATATTATATAAGAATTAATGGGTTTTATTTTTAATCTGATATTTTTATTACTTCAGATATTACTTTTTAGTGGATACTTGTGTTTGAAATAGATACCTTCTTTTTATTTTATATTAAAAAGTGTATATTACATCAACCTGTACAATGCTGGACTTTTTATTCATTTTTATCAAGTGGGCAATAGCAATAGACTGGATTTAATACACATTACAAAAAACTAAACGAAAACAATGGGGTGGTGTGTGTGTGTGTGTGTGTGTGTGTGTGTGTGTGTTATATTATGTCAGATTTTATCGTGCAAGTCCATGTTTTCACAGAATTGTCATTAATCAACTGATATTCATAAAATTTTCGGGATATATTTACATGAGCAATATAAAACATGAGTTTCAGTGTATCATTATCAATGTTTAAGATATTGATAACTTGTTTTGGGATGATGTCAAGTTTTATTGTGCAAACATACTAAGAAGATTTCTATTTATAAATTAAATCAAAAACATAGGCCATACAAATATATATTTCATGATTCAATATATGGGTGATCATGTCTCTCCAAAACTTCCAATTTTATTGTGAAATTACTGATTTGTATAACAAAATCTAATATAGTATGTGCGTATACATATATATATATATATATATATATATATATATATATATATATATATATATATATATATATCTGTACAGTGTTTTGTGCTGTATCAGTTTAATTTTTTTTTGAATATTGTATCTTCATACATTATGTCAGATTTTAAAAATATTGCATCATGTCTTCATGCATCAGTTTGTGCTGTCTCATTTATTATTATTTTTTTTTATCTGTTTTAACTTTTTTTATAATGATTTATGAAAATTGAAAAGTACTCATACTTTGAACAATGTGTGTGTGCTTATCTTTGATAAATGAAGCAAAAGACAAATGAATGTTCTTGTTTAATATTTGCATATTTATTTTTGTTCAAATCATTTCTCTGGTTTCCAGATATAACTTGAATTTAAATTGTCCAATGTCTCTAAATGTTTTTAGTTTTCATAAGCCATTGTCTAAGAATTGTGGATCAATAAGTGTGTGCCAGTGAGCATAGTTTTTTTTTTGAGTATCATGTTGTCAAATGTCAACTAATGATATCTTACCGTCTTTTTAGTTTCGAAATATATTTGATATGCTTGTTTTGGGACAAAAATATTTTGTATGTTCCTAGACATAATATTAAGTAACATATAAGGAAAGAAGTTAAAAAGGATAAAATTTAAATGTAAAAGATACAAGTAAACTGTATCAATTTATTAGAGGAATGATTATTAAGGAATCTTCTACAAATGCAAGAACACAAATATCGACTTGTGCAATCATGACAGTTCATTTTATATAAAATCCACAAAAGAGAATTTTGTATAGTAAATACTGTTGAATTCTTTTGAGAATTGCTATACTATTTACATTTTATAGTTTATATAATATTACAAAAAATGCTCCTTGTGGTCATTTGGAAATCAGTTGACTGACTTCTTCCTTATAGATCCCAAGCAAAACACAGAAAAAGACCTACTCACACACACACGTACTGAATTTGATCACTATTTTTATTATATGCTAAAATAATGTGTGTGTGTGTGTGTGTGTGTGTGTTCAAAAATTTCCAACGGAAATTGATCTTTAATAAATTTATAGAATATTCACTTACCACTTCAAATTTAATTTGGATAATGAGTGCTTCTTATATTAAATTTTTTGCTCAGTAATTCAATCTTATAAGTTTTCAGGAATAAAATTCTTTAGCTTAAGAAAAATATCTATACAAGTTTTGATTATTATCTTATATAAAGTGTTTTAATCTTTCTCATCAACATTTCAGAAAAATATTTTAGATACAGCTTTATTTTCATGATGGCCAAATTGTCAAACCATTGCTTCAAGTCAGGATTGAAACTCAACCAATTTGGCATCAGTCAGAGACTATCCCTAAGTTATTGGCACACAACAGACAAAAGGAATCTTTTAATGTATTATATACGTGATGTATATAAATGCCAAATCAGCAGCCAGAGAGCTCAATTCATGTAGAAAGTAATGCATTATAAGCAGAAGCAGCCACTGTTAAAAATTCCCTTAGTGCTCAGTTGGTGAACGATTATTCACATACAAGCCTGTTTCACTGCATCACAGCTCATTAGTGTGGCTAGTCATCCTGTTGCTTAAAGTTGGTGGTGCATGGCAGAGAAGGAATAATATATATATATATATATATATATATATATATATATATATATATTCCCTATCTGATAGAGTACTTTTAATACTTTAAGCTGAATGCCATTTCTTGTTTTGCTCCTCCATATTTTGCTTTGGTTAATTAAATGTATACAACAAAATTCAACTCTGATGACATGGGGGGGGGCATGATATAAATAATGTTGCCAAAGTAAATTACTTATGAAACCCATAAAATATTAACATCTCAAATGAAAGCATTAATCAATAGGTGAAAGGAAGTGCATAGAATTTCCAAATAAATCTATGAAGGTACTTTTGTAGTGGAGCTGTTGGATTTATGGGGTTCAATTTTGTGTTAACATTTTTCATCTGAACCGCCAATTATGCAGTTGAAATCTTTTTTGTCCGTTTTATTTCTGGCCAGACTTTTATGACCAACTCTACCATAAAATGAAAGGTTTTTTTTTTGGTGCTGTAAAAGTTTCTAAAAGTAACTTTATCTTTCATTTTGAAATATCAACATGAAAGATGCATAATTGCATGTGATTATTCTTGCCAGAAAACACTCATTAAGAGGCCTCAATATTTGAAATGCTGATAGTCTTAGCTCATTAAACAATATTCAAATTATTGTTAAAGTTTTGAAAGCTTTTCATGTTCTTAGAATTTGAATGTTGTTATGTGAATATTGTTGGCCAGCCATCTATTGTATGTTGAATTTGTTTAGTTTAAAACTATTTTCATTGGTTTGCCTTTGTTTTCTAAATGAAAGGAAGCTATCAGATTAATTATGTTGATAATAAACCATGACACATTTTATACAATTTCTACTGATGGGCTATACATTCTTGATATTTCAAATATTTTCTATATTTAATGACTTTGGATACAGAATCTAGTACTTTCCTCATATTTTGGGGTTCCTTACATGAAAATTCAAAGATATAGTAAAAGTGATGAAATAGCTTTAATGTAAATGAATGTTCTAGAGCAGGTTTTTAAAAAGTTAATTTATTCAGGAAGTGAATAATAAATATGTCTTCTTTTCATCTTCAGTCCCACAACTGGATGTGGTTGTATGTTGCTAGACAGTTGAGCATCTGAACAACTTGCAGGTCAACATCTGAGTCTCTATGAATGATTTTCCAGTTCACTTAGTGATGTTTTCAGCACATTTTTTCTGCTGTCTGCACCTACTTATCTGCCTTGTAACATGATGGCAGTGAAAGATTGTTGGATCTTATATGTCCATATTATTTCTACTTTCTCCTCTTGATGGTTAGGAGGTCTTCAAGCAGGCTCTTTTTTGTTTGATAGTGTCTTCTGCTGCATCATTTGTGATGTGGTCTATGTACTAGATGGTTCTGCAGCATCTCATTTCTAATGCTTGAGTTCTTCACTGTAGTTTTTCCTGTTAGTGTCCAAGATTCACATGTGTACAGAAATATTGTGAAGGCCAGTGCATGCAACAGGTTGGTCTTTTGTTTCAGGCATATATTCTTGCCTTTCCAGATGCTTCTTGGATTTTCAACAACTGCTTTGTTTGTCTCCTTTTAAGAAATGATTAATAAATAAATATACTGATAGATTAATAAACAAATAGACTGCAAGAATAATCAGTTGATAAGAATTAATATCATTCAGTTGTTGTTTTTTTACAGGTATATGATTATTTGGCTGTGGAACAAGAAAAGTGTGTAACATCAGCCTGCAAAAGGCAGTTAGTTGTCTATCTTGAAATTGTAGTGATATATGATAATGATCATTAAATTAGTTGGCCATGAAAGAATAGCCCTTTAATATGGGTATGACAGTTCAAAGCAATCAATGGCAATCAGTCTTGACCTAAATATTTTGGTCTCAGACAAATGTGGGCTGGGAACTGTGTTTTTTGACTTTTCCAAATTAAGCTGGCAAAAAAAAAAAAAAAAAAAAATGAAGTTCAAGCTTCAGAAAAAAAAAAAAAAAAAAAGTCAGCTTGCAGTATCCAGCCTCATATCACTATATGGAATGAATCTTAACAGACTCTGTTCTCTTTTTTTCACGGTCTAATAGCAGTCATACTATCTAATTTTTTGATACACATCAATAAACCAAAATTATTTCTTCAACTGATTTTTTGTCATCTGTAATATTTTTAACTGTGTCTTTTACTTTTTGATGACACCACTTTTCTACATCCATCCACAGCAATCATGCATAAAGTGGCACCTAAAACTCAATTATGTACTGTTCTAAAAATAAAAAATTTGATGTTCACAACCTGATCTTTAACTGCACTCAAATATCAGTTTTTTGGTACCAGTAATAAATGCTATATGTTTGAAAGATTAAAACAAATAGATTGAGATAGAACAATCAAAAGAGGAAGTTAAAGTGAAATGCAGATTTTAATCTACCTTAAATATACTATTCAATAGGTATTAGTTGCTTAAATAAATGATTGATAAATAAATATATAAACATATTAACTAATTGGCAGAGAGATTATTTAACAAATATAAGTGAGAGAGAGAACAAAGATCAATTGTCCTCATTTGCATTTAATCTAAAAAACATGGAAAGTAAATTAACAGCACACAATGCCATAATATTGTATAATCTTTGCCCAAATTTCCAAAATGTCTCTACTGCAGGTGAAGTAGATATAGGAGGTGGCAATGGTCAGCATTCAAACCAAGTCACATTTCTATAGAACACGTCAGAAAATATAAAGCTCTTTGTCTTAAAATTCATTATTGTATTGAATCTAAAACCTGGTACTTTATTGTATCAGTACAAGATGTCCCAACTCAGTTTTATGCATTCCATTATTCAAATTATCTGAACAATTTCATGTTCGTATTCATGTCCGAAAGTCACTATTAATGCAGAATTGATTTCCTTGTATCTTCTTTAGGAAATAAGTATATAGTTGTGTGTCTGTATTTGGTAATTAGGCAGCACCAAGAAAATTTATCTTAAAACTTTTCACCATAAAACTTCTAACCTATATTTTAGTATTTTAAGTTTAGCAATTAAATTTGTATAATCAAGTATCATGTTGCTGACTAATAATAAGACTGAGTTTCTCAAGCCTAACATTATATTTTATTTAACTTCAAACTTTATAAATTACTGTTGACTAGTATGTGCATTTGTGGCTCAGAGGCACTCATCCAAATTGTGAACTTCACATCCTCATGTACAATGTGTGGGAGTCTGCTCCTTCCTCTCTGGGGTGGATTTTTATATCTATGATACAGCTCTTTCCCATGCATACAACCCAGGTGCAGCTGAGCCAATATGGATCTAGGAGGACATCTTTCAGGTCAATCCTGTACCTGGCTTCTCTGAACGTCATTGAATGTAAAGTCATTTCTGGCATGATCTGGGGTGAGACACATACAGCATTTTATCAACAATATTTAGTTTCCTATTTTGATTCTAACAATCGCAGATGGTGTCTTGCATCAACTGAGGAAATACTTTTTATCAAAAGCTTGTTGTAAATCGTCATTTTCACATTTGAGTAATTTAAAGAAAGTTTAATATATAAACACACATATTTTGAAAACAACTCAAAGAAGCATTCCATAATAAAGTTGGTTGTTGGTTGATGAACAATTTGATGATTGAAATAATGGAGTTCTGATGCAGGCTCTTCATTTCATTCTGTGAATATGGTGGCAGAATCACATTGCCAGCCTTGGAATCTTGGACTGTGCTTAAAGTCTAAATCTGGTGGGTAGGGTATGTTATCTACATACAGAAGCACCTCATTCCAAGATGCTTGTTTTATTGAGAATTAATATAAGAATGCAACAAAGATTCCATGAAAACCAACTTTCAGTTGTGTAAAATCAAAGTAAATATGATAGAAGGTGTGTACTGGAAACTATGTTAATGCTTGAACAGTTCCAGATTCTGTGGCACCAGATGGCCATGTTAGACTTCACAGATAAATGAACAAAGGTCCCCTTTAGACCAAAAATAGAGCTGCATACACTATATATATATATATATATATATATATATATATATATATATATATATATATATATATATATTGTGAGGTGCAAAATTATCCTTATGGTACATTCAATTTCATTTCAAATAACAGTTAATTTTAAAATATTGGAATAGGTACTTTTATATATAAGGGTTTGGACATGAGGTCTGGACTCATTGCAGGCCAAGTTACAATGTTGAACTTGTCTTTGAGCCAATTTTGTATGTTTGGGATCAATATAATGTTGGAAAGTAAAATGCCATCTTAAAAAAATAAAAAAGTGCAGCACAAAATCTCATTCTTGAATTGCAAGTATTCCCAATTTATTGTTTTAAACCAACATTAACTATTTTACATTTACCATATTTTTGTTGAAAAAAAAAAAAAAAAAAGTTTAAAACACAGATGTATAAGCTATAAAAAGAAAATCCATTCTCTAACAAATTATTTTGAAAAGCATTTACATATCAAACACAGAAATAATTCACACACACACACACACATATATATATATATATATGTAAATAAATCACCTCAAAAGTTTTATTAATAAATTCAAATAAGCTTATATCAAACAAATATTTTTAAAGAAATACTAATTCAAATAATTGTGCATTATCATTTAGCCTTTTTCAAGAGAAAAAAGATGAAAATAAATAAAAATTCCTTTGTGTCTTAATGAGTGTATTACAGAATCTGTGAAACTGAGTAAACATTTTCTCTCTCTCTCATATATATAAGCGAACATAGAAGTCACCACAGAGGTGACAGTCTCTTTCATGCTAGATGCAATCGTGGCCTGATGATTGCATCTAGCATGAAACAGACTGTCACCTCTAAGTGTTGACTTCAATGTTCACTTTTATATTTACACATGCTCTATGTCTGATATTGAGCACTTTATCGCATAAATATAGCACATCTTAAGACTATATTTCTTTATATATATATATATATATATATATATATATATGGGAGACAGATGAGACAACAAACTGAATAAAAAGCTTAGTTGCAGTACCTTGTCAGTTGCATTTAAGGAAACTTGTATAAAAGTGTGATTGCTATCCAAATACAAAATTCTCTCTCTCTCTCTCATATATATATATATATATATATATGCATGTGTATGATAAAATTATAGTTTCAAGGTATGTAATATTTATGAGTAAATGAGAGAAGGAAAGAAAGAGGTATAAAAAATTAAAATGTAAAATTTAATTTTTGTATAAAGATAAAAATAAATTTTACAATGACTTCACAGAATACTCATATCATTGTTATTTGAATATATTTGCCAACTTATAGAATCTGAATACTGACCTTATAAAAATAAAAGGATGGGGATCTAGAAAGCTTATTAATTCCTTTGATGTTTTATTTAAATAAGTGTCAGATGAGAAATCATTTGTTATCATAGGATGCATTGTCATACGGATTACTAAGAAGCAATCTTTGTAAATATAAGTGAATCTAAATGTATTTGTACACTTTTCATATTAATTTTGAATAGTGATGTATTTTTAAAAATTTATTTTATAAATTTATTTTTATAAACAGACAATTGTGTATCATTAGTTTTTAGATCTAAATGAACATTTTAGAGAAAAAAAACAAATGCTAAGCAAAACAAAAAAAAAGTGACAAGGCTTTTACATTTTATGGTTTGTCAAAAAAAAAAAAAAAATCTTAATTCACTCTGATGGCATTTATTTATAAATTAAATTTATAAATTATTTCTCCAGCTTTTCTGTCTCTTGGACAAGTATCCTAAAACAATTTTCTTCCTTCTTTTGGCTGAAGATTTTTTCTTGTGATTCAAACACTGCAATCATTTTGTTTGGTTTCTTGTCACTTTAGTACTTAAACTATTCTGTAGAAGATGCTAAAGAAGAATGTTCGATGTTAGATCATTTCTACAGAATATAGCACTATATAAACTATAATTAAAATGATAATTATATTTCTGTATAAAAATATAATACCTTAGATGTTCTGCATTCAGACTAATTTCCTCATCTTTGTTGTTGTTATCACAATGTTTTGGCTGATGTGGCCTCCAAACTTCTGCAGATGTCTGTCAATTTAACTGAATCCTTTATTTAATATACAGGGTAGATTATTATTTCTGCTGTTCATGTATACAGAATTTGGTGGCATATTAATTGTGAGTTGAATCCCTTAGCTAGGTAGTATGGAATTAGACCGAGTGGAAAGTGGGTAACAATAGAATAGAAAACAAGAGGAGATATCACTAGACATGGACAGTGAAAAAAAAGAAAATCTATCTCTGTAGCTTAAAATAAATGGTTCAATTAGAAATTCCCTGATGAAGGCCAGAGATTAAAAAACATTGTGGTAATAACAACAAAGATGAGGACATTGGTCTGACTCTAAACCATGTAAATAATGCTAAATCATCTTTGCTCAATTTTGGTTACCATACAAGAACAGGTGTTCCAATGTGATACAGGAGCAAGCCTTCTCACGTTTATGATCATTTAGTCCAATGAAGTCCTAAAGGATGAAATACATCACAAGAAAACTTTTTCATACATTTTTCCCCTATATAAGTAAAGAAAATCATTAAAATCTATTTCGTTATAACTTATTTCATGAATATATTTAAATATTCATCCCTTCAGACTGAAGGTTTTTTTAGAAATGAAATCAATTTGTCCAGACAAAAAGAAAAAAGAAAAAGAAAAGGATTTTTTTATAATAAATAAAGGAAAAAAATTTCAATATAAAATTGAAAAAAATTACACACACACCCATATATATATATATATATATATATATATATATATATATATATATATATATATATATATATATATATATAATATATAAAAGTTTAGCAGGTAAATGCTGATAAAAAAATAACCTGCCTAATTTATAACCATTAAATTACTTTGAATATATATATATATATATCATGTTATTAGCATATAGTTTAACCCTGGAATTGTGTCATCATTGATCATAAAAATCAGTTTTATCATCAGATTAACCAGAACAAATAAATGTGCAAATGTATTTCTCTTCTCGTGAACTATCATACAAACATCAAGATATTGTTGTTTCAATATTTAATGGACATTTTGAGATTCACATTTGATTTCTCATCGAAAAATATAAACTGAACAAAAGCAAGTGCCCCCAAAATAAGCCTTGAAATGACATTTATTTCATTCCTTATTTTAGTAGTGTACACTCATAAAGGGGATATTAATATAAATCTTCCCAAATGGGCCTCTGCCCAGAACTCATTTCCCCCATTTATGCATCAAGCTAACGATAAGCCCTTTGTCGAGCAGTAAACACTGGAAGAAGCCTTGTAGAATCACAGAATGATTGAAAATTCCCTAGGCTCAGGTGGAGAGGCAGAAAATAACAAAGTACAAAACATAAAGGAATTCTTAAAAAGGAAGTGAAAATATCTCTGTAGAAAAAAGAAAAAAAAAAGGGTTGAAAAGAAATGTTTTCACATGTATCTATGGACTGAAGTAACAAAGAAATGTATTGACAGAATAAAAAGTGTTAGCAAGTCTCAGAAAGGATTAATATTTCTTTTGTGGAAGCCTAATGGAACTTTGCTTGGCTACAGAAACACTGATGTAAAAGATAAACCATTGTCAAACTTAGATATAAATTTTGTGCTGGTCTTTTATGTGTATGCACATTTGCATACAAGCTCAATTGAATTATGCACATTTGAATATGTGTGAGTGTGTGTGTTACTGATCCATTTCTGAATCTAAGTTCCCTTATGAGAATGAATAAGTCTGTGTATACAAATATATATGTGCATGCATGCACACACCTGTGTGTGTGCATCCATGTATTTGTTTCTTGAAGTTTTTTATGCAGTTCGGAATACATCTATTATATCTGCTTGTGTGCAAACAGCTACAACAATAAGAACTTTTGTCATGTTGTTTATAATATTACTTGATAAGTTTTTAAAAGTGTGAATATATTCATGTACACATTTGTGAGAATGAAACTGGTTCTCATGGGTGTGTGTAGAAGTACAAAATTTATATCCAAGTGCATAAGTGCCATTGTACATATATATGTATATGTATTTGTGAGTATTTTATATATAAACTTTAAAAAATACTTTTGCATCATTTGGAATAGTTGTAAAGTTTCAGATGGAAGTCTTTATAAATGTATTTTTCTGATTGTAGCTACAAATTTGATACCTGCAAATGTCTGTATGTAGAGGTATGGCACACAATATTATTATTTTACAAATATTTGCTCCTTAAATTTTGGGGTCTTTGAAGAAGAAACTGTAGGCAAGCAGCTTTTGGAAACCCAATGCTCCTAAATTTGATTTTACTTTGTATTAAGAATACTGGTTTGTTTAATGTTTTTTTGTTTTTTTTTATCTATATGTTACTTGTGTCATTTAAAACTGATACCTTTTTGCCTTACACCTAAACTATTATTTTGAAAAGTGAAAATTTCAAGAAATGTAAAGGAGAAACAGTCTGCTCCCTTAAGATAAGACTGTAAGGCCATAACATGAGGGAAAATAGAAAAATCAGGCATTGCAGACCATATATGGAGAGGGGTGATCACCACCTTCTGTCAGATGAAATTGAAATAACAGATGGAGAACATCAGTGGGAAACATGAAAACTTAAGATTTGAGTTATCAAGGGTAATTAATTGAAACCAAGATATCCAAAGGCATGGCACATGTAATTAGAACAATCTACCCCTGTGGATTAAAGGGTTCAGTTTGAAATTCTGAGAAATATCACCTGAAGAAGGCTGGAGCATACAATGGCTGAAACGTTGTGAATATAGCAAGAAAGATGAGGAGAATAGTCCAAATAATGTAAATAGTTACAATACCTTGTCTTAGAAATATAGACAAACCTAAATAATTATAAAGTATAATTTTGAAAACGAGACTTTCTCTTTGGATTCTTACATTATATCAATATCTGTTTCACTATTAAAAGAATTAAAGTATGGAACACTTGACCTTATGATATTCACTATAGTTTACTACTAATAATTATTTCTCTTATTATCATGCTATTTTAATAGAACATAATCTAAGAGATTACTTGGTGGTTACTTATATTAACCTATATCTTCCTTGTGTTTGTTTAAACTGACATTTTCTTTTTTTCTATATATCTAAACTATAATTTTGGAAAGTGAAAATTTCACTGAACAAGTTTGATAATTTCCAAGTTTCTATCTGAAATCAAGAAAATACAAACTGTAAACAAAATTATCAAAATATAAGCAAAAGGTGTCAAAAGTAGCACTGGACTTTTTAAAGTAGCCTAATCTACCAACCATACAACTACCACTAGTAATGGTAATGTAACCAGTTCCCAGGCTAATTTAATCTGAATGTACACTGCTAAGAATATATCACACATAGTAACACTTAAAACTGGTAATTAAGTTTCATATAACAGAAAAAAAAGGTGTTGAGAAAATAGCTTGTCACCTATCATTTAAATGATGATATGTCTAATTATTTTAGTCATTTATGTTTTTTTTATCAAGCATACAAATAAGTCTTAGTGTGAAAATTTTGAAGTATAAAAACTGCTATATCATCCAATCCATAAAAAAATCTTGTCTATTTGGAGAATTTAAAAATATAATGGAGGAAAATAACTATCAGCATAATAGGGAAAAGAAAAATAATTACAAAATCAATCCCATTTTTTTATATGGATATTTTTTGTTATGTTTCCAGGAATGTCTTTCATCCTTTGCATCTTCATAAAAGTATTTTGGTGTTTGGTAATAATTGAAAGCTGTAGGAATTTTTTTACAAATATTTAAAGTTAAATATTCACTCATAAAATTACTTGACTAAAGAATTGACTTTTTAGTAAAGCTTATTTTATATTTTTATAAAAGCAAAAAAATGGGACAAATCATTTAAATTCAAAATATAAAGTTCAATTCAAAATCAAAATAAAATATGAAATTACAATTAAATCGAGCAATTTCATAGAAGCATTAGGGATGAAAACATCAGTTTTTAGAGTTTCAAAATTTTATAATTCACTTTTCATTTACAAAAGACATATGCAATCTGACCATCAAATTCATATTACATTTTGGAAGGTTAGATAAGAAATAAGATTTTATTAAATATTATTTATCCAAAGGAAGTAAAACAGAGCCCAAAAATACAATATAAAACCTAAGAAACTTTGTCTTTGCTTAACATGGATCCTTTAATTATGAATGAAGAAACAGTGAATGTTTTAAGGCATTACTTTGAACAAAATTCTTTTGAATATCATATTAACAGAAATAAAAATTCTCTAATGGCTTTATCTTTTTAACAAAGTTAACAAGTTATTGGAAGATTAAAAAAAATAGTTTTTTTTTCAGACTGAATGATATGGTGAAAAAAAATTTAAATACAGATCATACAAACTTATTACATTTGAAAACTCAAATTATTCAGAGTTTCCTTACAATCAGGACTCTTCAAAATCTTTAGATCATCAGTTCCTTCATTGAGTCCTTGATCCACCCCTCCTAAGCATGTACAAAAAATATCAATAATTATTTTTTATTTAGGGTAGAAATTCCTTTGTGCCTTTTCTTTCATTCTTGTTTGATATTTTAATCTATATTAATAATTTGATTAATTTTAACTTTGTCTTGTTATTTCTTTTTCAATTCTATATTATGAATATTTGTGAAATAACGTGAAAAAGAAAACATTAAGGAGGGGGAAAAATAATAGAACAAAGATTAAGAAGACAGAAGATAACAACTGACATTACATTTACATTTTTGAAGATCAAAGTTGACTGGAAAGCAAAAAGCCTGAAGTGAGTTTCATAGGTGAGAAGTGAGAAGAAACTTTTAGCATGGAACTTACAGTTACATTTACCAATTTCAAGTGTAATATGATATGTTGCAAATCTAGTCGTACAATTAAATTGGTTGATATTGACCACTTAGGAGACTCTGATCAAGATCACATCAAACTTGCCACTAGCATGCAAGGGGTTAAAGAGGGTAAAGAACAAGAGTAAAGAGGTGTGTTTGGGGAGAAGATAAAGAGAAGGATGGGGAACAAGATCAAGGCATCAGAAGATTTCGATTGACATTACACTTGAATATTTAAAGGTTATAGTTATCAGGGAAGCAAGTAAGAGGAAGAAAATTCCACAGACAGTAAGTGTGGGAAAAGCTGTTTGAGTTTACATTTAATAATTTTGACAGTGAAAGGGTAGTAGTAATTTGCTTAAATTCATGCAGTCTGGGAACCAGCGAAAGCAACTCGTTGGAACAGTTGCTGTGAAAATACTTATAGAAGAGACAGAGGAAAGCCATGGCATGTCTGTGAGAAGGCAACTATAGACTAGATGCCAGATCAGGACCTATCACATTGCATATCCATCTCTGGATTTTGTCGAGGACCTTGAGACTTACAGCAAGGGGTACCAGAGCATATATGACAGCAATATTCCATGTAAGGACAGAGAGTTGATTTATAGATGTGAAGGATGACTCAGATGAGAAAAACTTTCTGGCATGACAGGGAACCAACTTTCCTTGTGGTAGATGAAGCTATTGAGCCTATGTATTTGTTCCACCTCATATCAGTGAACAGCGTGAGACCAAGCATGCACAACGAGGTGTTCTCATGGAGTTAAGCATCAGCCATTCTGATGGGAGGAAGGGAGGGTTCTCTGTGGTGGGTATATGAGAGCAGTTTCATTTTGGAGGCATTGAGGTTTACAAGCCATTTCCTGCCCCACTCAACCACAGGTTGGGGGTCCTTTTTGAGACTGGCAGCCAGTTTAATTTTACCAGCTATATCAGATTTACTATTGAGGCAGAAGTAAATAATAGTGTTGTTTGCATAGATGCTTACTTGGGAACTGATGTCATCGGGAAGGTTGTATATGAAGATCAGGAACAGTGTAGAGACCAAGACAGTGCCTTGGGGAACACCAGCATTCATGATAAAGGAGCTGGAGAACTATGTTCATTTCATAGTTTGACAGGAATGATTGTATTAAGTCAAATAATTGCCCTGTAATGACGTATCCCTGAATCTTACAAAGAAGGCCGGCATGCTAAACCCTATCAAATGCTTTAGAGGTATCTATAGCCATTGCTCGAGCTTCTCCATTATTGTGAAGTGCTTGGTATACAAATTCAGTTATGGCCATGAGCACAACAACAGTAGAATGGGCAAAGAGGAAACCATATTGCTCATCAGAGAGCAGATTATAAGAAGTAAGGTGTTTAACCACTTCGGCATTGATTAAAGCCTTGAAGATTTTACTGAAGAGTAGTAAGAGACTGATAGGATGGTAGTTAGAGTCATCAGAAGGGTCTCCAGTATTCTTAAAGATAGGTACAACAGATGAGGACTTCCAACAGGCTGGAAAGCAAGAGTTGGTGAGGCAGGACAATGACAAGTATCCCATCCCCACCACTAGCCTTATGAGAGTCTAATTTAGTGATGAGGTCCAATACCATAGTTGGGGTTATGTGCATCTCACTCAGTAGAGCCTCAGTTTTAGGGGGAAAATCAGGTGTGGGTATACCAGATAAGTCTAGCGTTGAACCGGATGAGAATTTCTGAACAAAGCATTCAGCCTTATCAGCTGAGGAAGTCAGGAGCTCAGATTGGTTGAATAATGGCAGTATTGTGGGTTTGCTGTTGTTCAGCACACTCTTGCAGAGCCACCAATAATCTCTAGAACCAAACTTGTGAGAAACAATAGATGGTTTCATTCTTTTGGCAAAGAGTAACTTTGCTTCATTGAGGACATGCTTGCACTCATTACAGGCAGTGACAAAGAGACCTCTGTTGCAATAAGACATGTTGCTACAGTACAGATGGAAGTAGTGATTCCTGTGGACAATAACAGCTGAGCAAGCAGCTGAGAACCAAGGGGAGGAATGCGATTTCAATTTATATTTTCTTACAAGGATGAAAGCTTTGATTCCAGCTTTTACCCAGGATGAGTCCTCAGATGCACATTTTTAGAGAGGGAGATTAAAAACAAAATCTTGGGGAACATCATTGAGGAAATCATGGAATGAGTCCCAGCCTGCTCATTGATAACAGAATGACGTTCTGTTGGTGGGAGGTTCTTTACTGGGAGAGGAGTAGAAGGACATGTTCTTGCACTATTTAACAAATGTAAACAAATTTGAAAATGATGACAATACTAACTACAAAATACAATTACAATTTTTCCTTATGACCTGAATTTAGTAGAGATCTTTGTACTCTTAATTGTTGTTCTGTTTTCTACCAATACTATCATAGAATGATATGTCACAAGGTGTATTTTCAATGTAAGACAAATAATACAATGATCCTATATTAGTGCATGATAGAATGAAATAAAATAGATAAATGAAATAATAATAAAAAAAGAAATGAATTTTCTTCATTTGGTTTCATCAAATGCTGTTAGGTGGCACTGGTCTATAAAAAAGACAAACATTTTCCTACCTCACTCTGTAGCACAAAATCGTAATTACATGGGGTACATTAGTTTCTCCATTTCACTGACAAATGATTCTTTACACTTTCCAATGTATGGTGCTCACATCGGTTTTCCAAAATCTCTTCAAATGTTGTAACCTAGGAAACGTTACTGAATGAGGAATAACCAAAATGGAGGTTGGAAATTAAATCGTAATCTTTATAACATCAACATAATACAATACTCACGAGTGGCATGAAGCAGGTAAACCACTGCTAGTAGTGGACTATTTAGACAGCATATTACCCCCACTTACAATAGTGTCCAATGTATTTATGAGGATTAGGAAATACCCATTAGTGTTCATAGGTATGGTATATAACATCAAACATCTTCTTTGGTTGTTTCAACACAGCACAAAGATGACTTGAATGCGACCATTGTAACATTGCTTATACTTATTCTAATTTCTGGACCATGTTTAAACCTTCCAACAATTAAGTACAAACTTTCCTTTGGGTGTTCCAACTCACTGCAAGGCTGAATTGAGCTTGACCATTTATACTTACCCTAATTTCTGGACCAAAAAGAAAATGCACATAGCCAAGAGACATTGAGAACTTTGTTTCACTGCAGTCACCATAAAGATTAAACAGTCAAGTCTGTAGTAGAAACCCAAGTTTTTGCATAATTCTTGTTTTAATTGTCTATCATATGTGAACATGCACACACCTATCAAATACGCAAACTTTCAAATTCCATAAGCATTTGTAATGATCAAAGCATTTATAAGTTGTACCAGACTACAATTTGTTGCCCATGTTGTCTCTGTTGTTTAGAATCATGGTAGGAAATAGCAAAACAGTTAAGACTATACAAGACCAATAATTTCTTTTCCCTAGTATTTGTTTTTTTTTTTAATACTAGATACTAAAGAAGAAATTATGTACAATTGGTACATACTTTGGTGAAAACAATAAAAATGAAAAGACAATAATCATTTTGATTAGAATGATAACAAGGATAAAATGAGAAGCATAGTACCGACATCATTGATATTTCACTAGAGTAAATATATATATATATATATATATATATATATTGTTTAAGAAAGGTGAAAAAATGTTTTTTATTTTATGGTTACAATTGACAATGGCAAGAACAAGTCAAATAGATTTCATTTATCTTTTGGAAAAGCAGACATGAAATCATTCTTGTGATTTTCTATCTCTTTTACCTTGGTGCCTAACAAAAATGATTACAATATTTGTCATTACTTTCTGCTAACACCTTATATAAATAATAGAGATTACTATTTTGTTAAAAAGACTTGTCAAATATGTCAGTATTGACACGTTTATTTAGTTCCACTTCAAATTTGTACAATTCTTTGATTCTACCATCTACTATTTGGGAATTCTCTTTGCAAAGTTTCATTCAATTATTGTATTATAGTAACAACAAATCTAATATTTACAGAGTTTTTCTAACCTGGAATATAGGCCTCAGTTTGGTTATAGCATCTGCACTTCTTAAATAAATGTAAATATTGAGCAGGATCATTACTACTTAACTTTGGTACCTGAACAGGAACCACTACCTTAAGTGTAGTGGGATGTGATCAAAACTGTGATGATCATAAACTTTCTGATGCTTACAATACTTAAAATCTTGCAAGGATAACAATTAGAATACTTAAGAATGAGATAAGGAGTTATGATAATACTGATATGGGAGGAATTGACAGTAATGGAGATAAAGAAAAGTCAATGATAAGAAAAAGAAAGATAATTATCAGTGAGAAAATAAGGATTTAAAAGGTCATCATGAATATCTGATGTTGAGAAAGACAGCAAAGATAATGGCAATAAAAAAACAGATACAGAAAGTAGTGTCTGATATGAAGGAGTTTCATGGCATCTTGACATGACCATTATATATATTTTAAAAAAGATAACATAATAACAGTCCTTTGTTATTTAAAAAAAAAAAAAAATGAGTAAAAGTGTTTATACAGTTGTTTTGTCTGGTTATTAGAATGTAAGCTTGATAGTTTGAAAAGATAATTTTTGGATACATTGTAGCAATTTGCATATTAAAGAGAAAAAAGCCTGAATCGTTGAGAAATGAGCAATCTGCATTTGCAGCTCTGGAACAAGAAATAAAAGAAAATGAAGCAAGAACAAAAATAGAAAATATGGAAATATATTGAACAGACTTTCGGATAGCAGCCAAAGTGTCTCTTCACTATTTGCAGATAGAATTGGAAAAAAGTTCTAAAGAGAATGAAGTAGAAGCCAAACATAGAAACAACAGGTAATAATAAATGAAGAAAAAAAGAGAAAAAAAAATGAAAAATAATGAATGAAAAAAAAAACAAAGGCTAAAAGAAATGGAAAGAAGAAAAAGTTGCTTGAAAGAGAAAAACAAGTGAAGCTATTTGGAGAGTAAGAAAGATTGAGTGAAAAATAGCTGATTGAGTTTAAAAGAAGGAATATTTAAAAAAAAAAAAAAAAAAAAAAAAGCAAACAAATAAGAAAGGAAAAATTTGTAATAGAAACAATGAAAAATAAAACTAGAAAAACTGAAAAAAATGAGAAGAAAGAGTTAAGAAATATTAGGATTTTTTAAAGAATGAAATGAAAGTAAAAGAATTGTAGAAAACAGAAGAGAATTTGAAAAAAAGTACTGTACAAAAGAAATGAAAAATAAGGAAGAATAAAAAAAATGTGAAAAACAAAAATAGAAAAGAAAGAATAAATGATGAAAAATCAAAAAGTGAAATCAAATGAGCAAGCAGAAATGTTTTCTGCATGTTATACAGCACATTTATTAGGAAAGAGAAAAAGAACTAAAATATTTATACTAAATTTTCTGGCTGGTGCCTTGTTGGAGCTTGTAACCTGCCAGCAACATATTCTTAGAAATTGGATATATTTATATTGGCCAATTTGGAAGTGTCCCATGATTTCCATTTGTTGCAAACAGCCAATTGCAAATACTATAAGCTTTCAAATTTCAAGCTTAAAATATTTTTATTTTTAACATTAAATAATTTTTACTTTTTTCATCTTGACAAAATTGATTTATTAAATCTACAAGAGGCTGTTGAGAAAAAACTTGGATGCCCTCATTTCACAAAATATGATAAAAGGACTAAGCACTAGACATTTTTTGAATCCCTTTTTGGCCAAGCAATAAAACTCTTCAGTTATCCCATCATAAAATATGGAAGACTTTCGTTTTTTTTGTCTTTCACAATCACACTCAAATAAAGTAGACTGACCTAATTTTGGGCATGAAGATTCAAAGGATATCCAGTTGTGTCATAGGCTATGTGGCATTGACCTTGGAGTTTCCAGTTACTAGTGATTATCAAAGAGTACAGTATACCATTTTCAGTCAAATAAAGCATTTTCTAGCAAAATGAAATGAGATACAAAAATGTTTTGATTTCACAAATTGTATAGAAGATAAGGTCAAATTTGTCTTCCAAGGTCACAAGAGGGATTTTAAGAATTAATTTATGGCTTTGATCAATATTGCAACCAAATAATTACATTTTTGGAGATAAATTGGTATGTTAGGTTAACTTTGGGCTGACAAAAATTATAGGGTATGTGATACTGACCTCCAAAGTCATTGGAGAGGAGTAGAGGTGGATTAAAGCAATTTTTTAGCCAAACAAATGAACTTAGAAGTCTTATTTGAACAAAGGTCTGATACTCTTTAAATATTAAAAAAAAAAGAATGGCTCAGAAGTATGGAAATTATTAATAGCTCTGCAAATGAGGCATTCTTGCTTCAAAGAATGATGCAGTTTGGGAAATAAACTTTAATATGTTGCAACAGATTCCTGGGAAGGTCTATCTGTATAAACCAATTGACTCAGTTCCATACACTTTGGAGGTCAGTCAGAAACTACTGAGTTGCTCAATTCTTTTGAGCCGTTTGATGTCTTCTCACCAAGTTTCAATTAGAAGCTGGTACACTTATCATGTTCCTCTAACTCCACTAACAGTCAGACAGCTTCTCCCACATGCTACTGGGGTAAATAACCTCAACAGAGAAAGAAAAACAGAAGATGTATTCATTGAAAGACCTCCACCAAACTTGCCTTTTTGAAATCAATTCCAAGTGAGGCTTAGCTTTGTTATGAGGACAAACAAAAATTGGCCTCAACCCGACTTCTCCATTTTTTCCCATGCCTAGTTCTATGTTGGTTGTTCCATGGTTCAATCTCCCAAATGACCAAAGAACAAAGCACTAATGTTATTCATTCACAAATGTCAAACTAAAGGTTATTTATTTTATTTGATGCCTCAAAAGACAGTTTCATTTAAAGTTAAATTTTCATATATGAATAATATTTTTTAAAATGTTTTGTGTAAGAGTATATTATGATTAGCCACCCGAGCAAAGTTATACTCAACCATCTGAAATCTAAGTCTGAAGAACTACTGCCAGAAGAGAAGGCAGGTTTTAAAGCCAGATGGAGTACTGTGAAAAAAATCTCCAACTGTAGGCACCTCATCAAGAAACATCTGTAAAACCAGAGGGACCGGTTCCACAATAACGATTTCAAAAAAGCATTTGGTTGGGTATGACATGATGGCCTTAGATGAAACAACATAGGACTCATACAAGTCACCCAGGCCCTCTATGACCATGCCACTGGTACAGTTTTCTTGAGTAACTAAGTGGGAAATTTCTTCCAGATGACTTTTGGTTTTAGACAAGCATGCCTTCTCTCTTCAGCACTCTTCAATCTGAGAATTATGTATGAAATCCTCCACTATCACAACACTTCTATCTCTATTGATTGTAGACCTGTTAACAACCTGCATTTTGCAGATGGTATTGACCTTATGGCAGGCAGTAACAGTGAGCTGCAAAACCTGACCAACAAACTTGTTGAAAGAGCCAGCACATATGAAATGGAACTCAGCACAGAGAAACCCAAATTAATGTTGAATAGCACAAGCAACACCAGTGTCAGCATTACCATGGACAGCAAGCCACTGGAAGAAGTGTCCATCCTTATATAGTTGGGAGCAACACTGTCAAAAGCAACAGAGTCAGAAATCTGCACATGGATTTCCACAGCTACAGCAGCAATGGGCAGACTAGGAAGGATATGGAAGAACAATGTCAGTTTCTATACTATAAGTTCATGCTCTGCAAATCGTTGATCGTATCCATCCTCTCCAAGTATGAGACATGGATCCAGGTGATTGAGAACAAATGCTTGAGAAAGCTCCACCACATATCCTACTAGAAGCACAAAACCAATGATTATTTACAGAGTATGGTCAAAAGTCCTGTGGGCTAACAGGAATCTCTTCTCACCACTATTAAATGTTAGAAGATGTCATGGTTTGGCGACATCACCTGGCATAAGAGTCTCTGCAAGACCATCATGCAAGGTAATGTTGAAGATGGATGCAAGTGGGGATGTCAATTTAAAAGCTGTTCAGGTAACATCAAAGATTGGACAGACATGACAATACCAGAACTCCTGAAAGGCACTGCCAACAGATCATCCTGGAGAAGATTGTCTGTTTTTCCTGCCCTTAGGCAGACCAAATGATTGAAGCAGTCATTGAAGACTGATGATGATGATGAAAAATATATTAAATCTATTTTTCTTATGTCATTATATCTTAAATTAATTCCCCCTCCCCCAGGCAATGCCCGGTATCCTTGCTAATTCTCAGTTTATCATTTCTCCATAAACATATCTTTCTTCTTGTTCTTTATATTAATATCTTTAAACCATTTATTTCTTATGATGAATTATTTTTCATTATGTTCAAATGAGTTGAACATCTGATTTCAAATTCTGAAGTGTTTTAGTTAAAAATATTTTCTTCGATTTACTGTAAAACTGCTTCACATATCTACACATTTCCATCTACTTATCTATCTAATTAGGATGCTGAAAGTAGATGTGTTAGGGAGGATTCTTATTAAATCAGTTGAAATTTGCAGATATATATATATTTTAAATAAAAACAGACCACTTTAAAGTTCCACGGAACCTTAAAGTGGTCTGTTTTTATTTAAATTATTTGCTCTGGATTTACATTGGGCTCTCTGGATTTTATCCTCCTTGGGTCTACCCATATGGATTACCTAGTTTTTCATAAACTAACTAACTAAATATATATATATATATATATATATATATATATATATATATATATATATATATATGGTGGACTTTCCCATCATATTTGATGTATGAGGGTCAAGCAACTCAGTTTCTAGGAGCCAACAACCAGACACCAGCACATATTTATGATTATAGTGGTGAAAGATATATGGTTTTGAATTTGGTGTTGTCCTTTCCCTAAACCAGTTGCTATCCAAGGCTATAGAACCTAGTCTGTTCTGTTATTTACTTATAGCTGGAGGGAGAAAAGGATTAATACCTTTCCTCAAGGTTATTAGGACATAGGTGAATGTAATGGATTCCACTGGAATTCAAACTCAGCTCTCCGATTCCTCAATCAGAGCTGCTATCCACTACTCCAGTGTGCCTCCTCATATATATATATATATATATATATATATATATATATATATATATATATATTTTCTTCTGACTTGTAGCACAACTGAGTTTTATGCCCAATGTAATCAACAGGTGCTGATTTAAAATAATCAAATCAGTATTTGATGATTACATTTTGATGAAACCAAGTTGTCCTACCAGTGAAGAAACAAATTATATTTAATTATAAATATAAATTATGGCACTCAATCTGATTATATAAATTTTAAAATATGGTCCCATCACAAATTAGTAAATTTATAATTATGCTCTGCAGAATTGTATTGAGCACTGCTTTTTAAAAATAAAAATAATTAATAAGAACACCGTATTATAAATCTTCCTGTTCTTTCTGTTTATATATATATATATATATATATATATATATATATATATATGTATATATGTAAAAAAAAAAAAAAAAAAAAAAAAAAAAAAAAAAAAAAAAAAAAAAAAAAAAAAAAAAAAAAAAAAAAAAAAAAAAAAAAAAAAATAATTACAAATTAAGAATTTTTAATTATAGTGTATTTTCCACTGACAAATTTTTGAAAAATTTCATTGATTTTACAAGCAAATTCCCTAACACAACTGTTTTCAGCATCCTTGGTATTTAGACTTGAAATAGACATGGTTTTCATTTATTGCAACTGGCTGATGACAATGTTAAGTATTCTCTCGTAAATGAAAAAAATGAAAATGAAAGAAAAGAATAGAAACCTGAACTTGTCAAAAAAGGTAATTTTCTCAGTCTGGCTTATTTTTTCAAATCACTGTTGGAGGTGAGAAATTTCCTTTTATTCAATAGTTTTACTAAAACTGACAGAAAGATCATTTCGATGTATATCATTTGTGCAATTCATCCTACCTATTCATGATGATATATTGGTGTAAAAATGGATAAGGCTTACTTTAGTCCTCCTCGTAATACTCATTTTTTTGTTGAAGTCAATTTTTGCACAAAAAAAAAAAAAAAATAATCATTGGTTTTTAGCATCTTTTTTTCTTGTTAACTGATCCATTTATGCTTAAAAGCAATTTGAATGCTACCTTTTTTCACACTGAATGAAATCCTGCCTGCTTATTGGAAAGAAACTGGGAAAACAACATACACTGAACTTTCAATACAATGCGTATAGTGTTTAATTTTAAATTTAAAGCAAGTACAACAATGGATCCTTGATGATGAGAAATTGGAGAAGCAAGGAAAAGAAATGCAAATATTAACAGCTACATAAATGGA
The DNA here is from genome assembly GCA_903632075.3 of Acanthosepion pharaonis. NCBI lineage: Eukaryota > Metazoa > Mollusca > Cephalopoda > Sepiida > Sepiidae > Acanthosepion > Acanthosepion pharaonis. Next base: position 4,781,030 of record CAHIKZ030000557.1, on the reverse strand, counting down.
GTTTCTGATATACGAGATGTTTCTTTGTCAACATTAACAATGATATGATATCAATCATTTTGTTAAAACACAATGGCATTGCAGCTATGATAGACAGCACTCATTTCAGACATGTGCATTTGTAATGGTTATTTAAAGTTTTGGTTACATTTACCATGTTGGTGTCAAGTTTTAGGATTGATAAAGAGAAAAAATACTGCAGCTCTGATACTAGAAGCTACTATCCATTAACTTTGCTAAGGATTCAAATTGAAATTCTATAAACAGATATGAAAGATGAGAAACTCTTGCATCTGATATAAATTTCATTGCCATGTCATATCCCCTGCAGATATTTTTATGTCCTACACAACCTTATATGTTTGGGAGTTTGTTTTTTTTTTTTTTTAGAACTGTCTACTGTACTTTTATATTTGTTCAAGTGTACAAAATAAAACATTTAAAATTTTATGTCAAACAAATAAGGAGAAATTATGAATAAAAGAAAAATTAACACGGAAGAACACTTGTGTGTTATATTTTTTGTGATAGGTGAAAGTTTGTTAAAATCTGTGTTCAAATGAAATTACATAGAGCAAAGTTAAAGAGTATTGAAGTAAACTGAAGTTATTTCAATCATACAATATATCATCTCAATATAGGAGTATTTATTTTTTTTTTACAATTGATTTCAACCAAAAGAAAATTATTTTTAATATTTTTTTAATTACTGTAATTTCATGAAAATAATACGCATTTATTTACTGTAAATTACAGGCAATAGTCGGGGTGCATATTATAAATAGGTTTAAACAAAAATATTTTGTTATTCATTTATAATAAATACGAACTTGTTCTAAAATAAGATATTATCCCAATTTTCATTTTAAATCCAACAATAATAATTGTAACATTTTTTGTCAATAATTTTGTTTATCTGTAAATGCACTTTTTATTTGGTAAAAAATAAAAAATCTATAAAAGGCCAATTTCGAAGAATTTATGGAACATCCACTTGATTGTCTTTCTTTCACAAATTCAACTAAATTTTGTTCCATCTCTGGATATTGAGCTTTTCTTCCTCTACCTAGAGCTTTGGCCCTTGATTTACACTTTTTTTTTTACTTCATTTTTATTCTTTCTTCATAAACATATGTTAGCCTCATTCAACACATATTCTCTAGTTACAGCTCTGTTTCTTATTCTTTCTACTAATTCTACTACTTTTTGTTTAAAATTTGCACTATAACTCGCATGTTTTGATGACATTTGAGTGGTAAAATAAAAAGTTATATTTATCAGGAAACCACAGTGTAATTTTCAACATTTTAGCCATTTAGTTTTGATTTTATTCCTAATGTCAAGCTCAACAAAATGTCTTTGTAATTATTTTTGTTTTTTTTATAGATGTGTATTATACATAGGGATAGATATATTAATTTTTTGATCATTTGTTGGGGTGCGTATTATTTATGGATGCGTATTATTTTTGAAAAATTATGGTATTGATTTTTCTATTTCAAGATGAAGCATTATAACTAAACACTAAAAAAATACTTCAAATATTTAAAAATTTTAGCAGAAATAAAAGCATAAAAATTAGAAATGATAACTCTTCTCCCAGAAGCATAAGTTTTTCTTTATGCAAAACTGATATTATTTCCGCATGTTCTGGAAGATGGAAATTCTTAGAATTACTTGTCTTATTGGTGATAATGGTACGATTTCTACTTTTAGTAGTTCTGCTGCAAAACTTTTCTTATAGGTCATGCATGCTATATAGGCAGCCATTTTTTTTTATATATGTTAAATTCAATAGAAAAATTATTATTTCAGTCATTCAAATGTGGTGTATCTCAGCTTTTGTTTTATTGTTTATATCATTTATATTTAGGTGTAGCCAATCAGAATTCTTATTCATGGCGCCTACTTTATGGCAGACACTAGAGGCTTCAAAAATTTATCATAGCATCTTGAGACCATGAAAGCAAAGATCAATAATTAGAGTGAAGTATCTTTTTCTCTACTGACATCAAAGCAGAGTTTCTCATTTAGAATATTTGCAGACACTTCTAGAGATGGCCAGCTTCATAATAAAATTAAGAAAACCCAACTACAAATGTATGTTACACAACTGCCAGTTGTCTAGATTAATACAGTAAATAAAATTCCAGTCAGTATGGTAACATTTACAATGGTACATTATATTTTAACAGTTTTTGCCTAATTGCAAGTTGATTTTTCTGTGGTTATATCTTTTCATAGTAAGCAGTTCATAGAAATGGATATTTCTCTGATAAGTACTTGCATGCAAACACACATTATTTATATATATATATGATTTCTGTTAGTCCATCACACTCTAAAATACCTATACATTGACTGACAGAAACCAAATTTTGGGGTAAGTGCAAACAGATAAGGGGATGCAAAGTACAGTTGGTTTTACTAGGGTGTGTAGCTGAATACAATAAATTTCCATTATTTTTTTTGGAAAAATTAAGTTTTATTATTTAACATACAAAATACTCCCACTATTTTTAAAAAAATTTAATGATAAAAGTAAAAAAAAAATTTATTTAATAAAAATGCAATAATATTGTTTTTGCATATCTTTTCTTTAAGTTTTTATATACAAGAATCCAATTTCCAGTTTGCCCTGCATTTGTGAGAACTCTAAACAAATCCCAAAGCCAAATGCTTCAAAAAGATGGAATTTGGCTCCAGAAAGAAATATTTATGCATGGCCAGTTGTATGTTGCATGCTAAAATGAAAGAAATCCTAAGAATCTATTCTTCACTGTTAAAAAGGAAAAAAATAAATTTTCTTAAAAATATTGTTCATCATGAAGTCCTATGAAAAAATCTCATTTAATAAATGTCATTACATTTAACAGAAGAAAATTGGAAGCAAGTTCTCCTCATTTTACAGTTGACATGGCTGAATGTAAGCATAACTTCTATGCTAATAGTTTCTTCTCTTGCACTTCTCACTTGTGAAATTCTCTTCTGGATTTTGGTTTCCCAATCAACTTTAATCTTTAAAAATTTAAATGCAGTGTTAATCATTATCTTCTGTCTTATTAATTCCTGTTCTTTTATTGTTCTCTCTCTTAATAATGTTTATTTTTGACTCATATTCTCTAACACTCAGTAATCCCTTTCATCTTAATGGCTTTATTGCCTTGATTGGGGTGAAATGATAAAAAAAAAGTCCAGGTATATAAACTTAGAGAATGTGCCATACAGTTTCAGTTATCTGTTGAACTTTAGCAACTTTTATTTTGGGGTAAGGGAATTTCTTCCCACTGATTTGAGCAGCTAAGCCAGAATTTTTGTGTTGAGTAACTGCAACCTGTTGCAAAGTTTTGTATTTATTTCCAGAAGATACACACCTGGAGAACTTTTTGAATTTACTCAAAGCAAGAGTTCAGTTGAAAATTCTTTTTGATATTTGTGATATGTTTTCTGCTACATCTGCAGATAGTAGCTTCTAATCATACAATGGGTTTCAGAAAGGATGGCTGTCAGAATAAATACAGGAAAATTAGTTTTCCTCATCACTGAGAAGACGGGTTGTTTGTTGAGAACTAGTTAACATTTGAATGTTACTTTACTTCTAGAGCCATCTTCCCCCAAAGCTTGCACAATCTTGCCTTGTCTGCTTAAAAATATAAGCACTTTTTATACTAAAGTTCACCCATATTCAATATCATCATATTTTTGAAAATCTAACATTGAGGAAAGAACTTTTACAACAACTTCAGCAGGTAAGGTTTTAATAATGGAGAAAAAATATCTTGCTAAAGCACCAATACTTGTGCCTTTTTCTATAGAAAAGCAGTCATTCGCTGTTGTCTCCATGAATTCTGGTGGATTTAGTTCAAATGTTGCACAGGAGGATCAGGTGATGTATATTCATCATCCATTTTAAAATAATTATAAAAATTGAATCAAGAAAAAGTTCTATATTCACATTCAGTTATGGTTATGCAAGATGTATGTCTGAATATATATGATCTTTTTCTAAAATAAACTAAAAAAAGACAAAAAACTCATTTACCATAAAGGTCACATTTAAAGTTACTTTCTCAGGGTCACCATTTTATAATGGTGTTAGTAATCTGTCACTATTATAAGTAATAAACAAGCATTCAATAATTGTGAAAATTTTTAAAAAAGTATGTAAAAGTCCATCACCCCACCTGCACATCTAAGTTTGTAGCACCTTGTATTCCCAGGCAGTCACCCATCTTGGTGCTAACTAGACTTGAAATTGCTTAACTTTGGTGATCATATGAGAACCTGGTGTTTCAATATGGTATGGTTGTTTTTTTTTTTTGTTTTGGTAAGAAAGTTTCTTGGTGTTGATTTGTGTAGACAGGCAGGCATTTTTAATTTGACTGTATTTGTCTGTTTTCAGTTTTTGCAGATTCTTTGGATTTTATCAAGAATTTCTAAATATATAGCAGGAATACCATAGCAGATGTGGCAGCAATATTCAAAGCAAGGATGAATGGTAGACTTATAAATATGTAAGAAAGATTCTTGCAATAAAAAATTGTCTAGCATAGTAAACCAACTTTCCTAGGCATTTAACAGTAATTAACATTGTTGCAATAATCACTGTGCTGTAAACAGAATTACTACCATGTGATAAATATGCCTTATCAAATATTAATTCATTTACCAAAATACTTACCAACAAACATCACTTTATAAATAGACTTAACTTTACCTTATCAACTGATAAATGTTCAATTTTTTTTTAGCAAAATAATTGTTTTTGATGACTGTATTTAGATGATATCCATGTATTTAGTGATGATGAAAAACTACAAATTATTAAATGTGCTAAATTTTACTTGAAAAGAATTTGAAAAATTTCTTTATCAAAATGTACCTTTAATATTTCTAATTTAGAATATTTACATTATAACGTGAGTACAGAAAGACTTAACCTCTACTAAAAAACCATCAAAAAATATTCAAAAGGAAATATGTAGATTTTGGTAGATGTAGTAGTTTCTTATCTCAAGCTATTCCAAAATTTTGCTACTTCTGTCTGAAATTATGACGTTATTTGCAACTATACAATACTGAAAAAGTCTCCTTTAATAATATTGTGCAACTTTTTAATATAAATTATCTAGCTCATCTGTAGCTTGAAATCCGATTATCAGTTGTTCACTGATAGTCAGTATACTGCTTGTCCAGTGTTCTTTTTCTTTTATGTGCCGTGTCTGTTTAGGACATGGGGTGATCATGGCCCTCCACAACTTCATATCCTTTTTTGCTCTAAGTGATATTCATCTCTTTAGTATCACTCTCAGTTTATGTTCTGCCATCCATTTACACAAGCAGATTAAGTAGCTCACTTGCTATCTCTCTCTCTCTCTGCCCCTCTTGCATTCAAATACATTCTAGTGTTAAATTCTCCAAACCCTTTTTCTTCAATGTGTGTCCCAGAAATTTCAAGCCCCATTCTGATTCCAAGGACAAGTCTCCATGTCAAAAAGCTACACAAAAAAAAAAAAAAAAATAATGGATCAACCTAAAAGGCTGGTTCACAGAAAAAAGAAAAAAAAATGCAAATATAGAATTATAGAATCTAAAATAAGATTAAGAATTTGCAGACATGCCAGACAACCAATGATGACCTATGAAAAAGAGAATTTTCAACCAGCCATTGATGGTTTGAGTAAATTATAAACCATTTCAGTTTGCCTCTCTTTAAAATAAATAAAAATTTGCAAGAGGTCATGTTCAGTCAGTGTTAAAAAAAATACATAAATAAAGTTGCCTTTTTTAAAGATTTTGTCACAGTTAAAACTTATTTAGTCTATTAATTATGACTGACTAATTACAAATAATGCTGTAGGTTTTGGTGTGTGTTTCAGTTATCATTTGTGTCTAAACTGTTGTAGTTTCTAAAGGTTATCTGTCCCATTTTAACTGAAGGCAACAGCTGTATTATTCTGTAATGAAGATGTGTTACAACTTTGTAATGGATGCAGTTGAGACCTTCAAAAGACATGAATTCAACAAAGAGGATATATATATATATATATATATATATATATATATATATATATATATATATATATATTTGTTATTCTGTACCTATGGGCTATTAAAGGGTATGTATATATCCTCATAAATTCAGTGGAATATACTGTCTGTTAATGTTATAAAGATTACTGTTCCATTTCAAACCTTCGTTTTGGTTATTCTTATACAGTAAACATTTCTAGGTTTCAACACATATCATTAAATAATTTAGACAAGTTTTGTCTACTTATTCTTTTTATATAAACAGATGTTCTATTAGAAATTTTAATATAAAGCAAATGGAATATAATACTTCCTCAAAAAAACCTAAATATATTAATCTTTCATATTGCAATCAAATGTATTCTAATTATAAACAGGATAAAAATATCCTAAAAACCTAATAAATACTAATATATTCACCACAGATGCTAGTAAAAAAAAAATAAAATGTATTATATACTACTAAATTCAATATATGCAATTTAATCATTCATAATGACTCCTCCTCACCAAATAATGTGTTGCAGAAAACCAACATTATATATAAATTTAAATGTCCCTTGGGAGATTGTATCTCTAACAGAAAAAAATAATATACATGTTGGTCAAACCACAACTATGTTATCTAGAAGGTTGAGTTTTCATTTGAATGATCCATCTAACATCTCTCAACATTTACAACAGTATGCCTGTCCTCATTCACAATTTGAAAAATTCTTGTCAAAAATACAACTATACCTTTTCATGGAAATAATAAACTAAAAATTCTTGAAGCTATCTATATTAAAACATTGAAACCAACCCTTAATAAAATTAATTATGAATATTGCACAAATGTTTTAAAATGTTTACAATAGATAGTTTTAAATATCTATGTTATAACTAATAACTTGAAATAGTTTTTTTTTTTATATAGTTAGATATATCAATAACTTAGTTACTGCCCTTGATGTTGCTGCATGTGTAAGTTTACATCATAAAATTTAAAAATTGTACAGTACATAAGTTTAGTGTTTTTCACTTCACAAGTAAAAACTGATGAACACAGCAATTTTGTCTTAACAAAAACAAAACCCTGAAGATGACATTGTGCTAATGTTGAAAGTACTCAGGGATAAAATGGATATACATCAGCATGGCAATTTTGTTTCTTCCTTTAATAGGGATACTAAGAAGCTCATCTGTAAATATGAGAGGATCCTATTAAGAATAAGTAGGCAAATCTTGTCTAAATTATGTAATAAGATATGTCTTAATGAAAACATGCTGCCAAAATATACACTATATATATATATATATATATATATATATATATATATATATATATATGGATCACAAAAAGAATAGAAAGTGAAAATAACATTTACATGTATACATGTAGTTCAAAAAGGAAGTAAAACTTTTTTAATCATTTTACCTCAAGCAATGCAATAATGCCACTATGATGCAAGGGATTATTGAAATTAAAAAAAAAAAATGAGAAAACCTCAGTGAGGAAAAAGGACAGTAAAAGAACAGCTTCAAAAAAACAGAAGATAGTGATTGAAGTTGCAAGTAAATTTTTGAAGATTGTACTTGACACGAAAGCAAGAATCCAGAAGTGTGTTCCACAGGCATGAAGTACCAGAAGAGAAGCGCTTAGAATAGAATTTACAGTTACATCTTTAGATATTTTAACAATAAAATGATGAGACTTATTTGCCAATCAAAGTACCAAAGAGGAAAACTCATTAGAAAAATTACTATGAAAATATTTATCGAATAGCCACAGGGAAGTGATGTTATAGCAGTAGGAAATTGAAGCCAAGGTGCCAGGTCAGGACTGATAACATTACAAACCCTTACAGGATTAGTTGTAGTGTGTGTGTGTGTGTGTGTGTGTATGAAATTAAGCAGTTGGCTTTCCTAGGCAGTTTCCTCAGAGTGGAAGAAGCTCATTTTGTCACTATATATCTAAGTAGAAAGACTATTAGATTTCTAATAACTTAACTGTATATGATTAAAAGCCACAACTGCATAATAATTTCATAAATGTTTTAAAGTGTGTAAATTTGATCTTTTTCCATCAATTATGTTAATTAAATTTTATTTTAACTTAGTTTCCACTTCCTTAGGGATATGGTATCTTAATAACTTTCAATAAAAAGTTCCTATTTTGCCTGAAAATGGTTAATAGAGTAAATTCTAAGAATGTGTCTGCTATAATTTGAATCTGTCCAGTTTGTTCATTTCTCAAATCTTAATTTACAGGGACTTTTAAAGTTTTTCTTCATGAACACAATTCCTTTATGAGCAATTTTTCCTTCACATTTTACTTACTTTTTGCTAATTCCACATCTAATAAAATTATTTCTCTATGATATATATGAGATCTGGCTAAAAAGAAACATTCACATTAGTCGTAACTCTTAAGATTACTTTTACTCTTCATTCTTTTATTTTCATTAAAGATTTTACAGTTTTCTATTACTCATTTCTTTATTTCTTTTTATCCCAGAACTTACACTAGATTTATTACATATTGATCTCATATTTGCCTTTCCCTTTTAATAATTCCTTCATTATACATTTTCCAACAACAACTTTACAGATCTCTTGTATACACACATACATACATACATAAGGCCTCTGGTGAGTTTTCAGCAATTGAATTGTTCTATAGAATGGGATGATTGGCCTTACACCCAACCTCTGTATTCTGAGGAAAGGTTGATTTTCTTTTAGGGCTTTCTGTCTCTGAGATGACCACATTAACAAGTTCCATCTACCCAGGTATGAGAATACAGATTTTTCTTTCTCCTATGTTGGTTGTGAACAGATCTTGAAGAGTTCAATTAGCTGGGGTGGGGAGAAATTAACTCAAAAATGTAGTGAACTCAACTGGAATTCAAATCAAGGTAGTAGTAAATATTCTGATAAAATTTTGCAAGTTCTTTGGATTATTCTTGTGATGTAGTAAAATACTTATAGCAATGCACCATATGAGTGAACTTTAGATGTTGATACATGCTGAGATAATGATGAAACAATCCAATGTAAGTAAGTGGTATATGATCAAGACACACACACATACTCCTTTTTGTTTAATTAGAGATATTTGATATGGGTTGGATTTTGTGCATTTGAGAGGCTGGGTGTTCATTTCAGAGAACTGCTGCATATGGTGCTTTGAGGTTAGCAACTGTGGCTAAAGATTCCTACATCTATAGCTCAAGTTTTGGACAATCAGATGCTTGTCAAAATCAGCTTATGGACAATCAGATGCTTGTCAAAATTAGAACATTTTAAAGGCAGTCATGGCTAGATAAGAGCAAATGTGGACCCAGCTGGTCACCAAGAACAGTTGTGTATTGTTTACTTGCAGCAGGATTATGAGCATGCTTGACTCTTGCTCGGCTTCCATTTACACCACATCACAGTGGTACTTGTCTTCACTAATATCATGATAGGGTCAATCTGGGGCATCACAAGATGCTGTGTAGTATTCACCAATGAGAGCTTGTTCTGCATTCATGCAAGTTGTTCTTGTTGTTTACCTGTGTGGTGTAGATCTGGCAAGCAATATCTTACATAATGTATTTGTTTATAGAACACAGGTTTGTCCTTGGTCATCATGATATGGAAGTGGCATAATTTACAACTGTTGCTTGCATTTGGTGGTTTAGGAGAGAACATTAAACAAGCCCATGTTCATTTAGAATATTGTTCAACTGTTATTGCTGTCATTTTTGTCATGGGGAGTGATAAGTTATTCCAGGAGTATAGTGCCCAGCTACATGTTCTCCTGAACACGCTCTCTGATCTATCTGATAACTTTTCTGGTCAGCACAATCACTGAACTTAGTCCCCATTAAATTAAAGTAATAAGAAAATTTTAAGAAAAAAATAGAAACAAAAGGAATATTTAGAACCAGAAAAAGGTCAGTTGTAATTTCTAAGACACATAATGAGGAGAGAGAGCTTGGAGAATATGACACTGACAGGAAATATAAAAGGTAAGAAAGAGTGAAACAGTAACCTACCTAACAAGCCTGTGTAAAATTGGTAGAATAACATGAATAAGGAGGGGTTAGTAAAGAGTAAAACATTTGCTTACATCCTGAAGGGATACGCCATATTACGGAAGAATATAATTCATGCTATTCAGTTAAGTTTAAAAACAATCATTTACTATAAAAAGAAAAGTTTTTACAAGTTACCAAGAAATATTTAGTTAAAATTAGTTGTAAATTATTATAGATCCTTTCAGAAATTAAAAAATTAATGAACCATATTTTTGTTACTTATAGTAGAAATATTCAACATACAAAAAAAGTTATATTTTCTTCATATTTGATTTTGAATTGTAATTTCTAATTTTCTCTGTACATGAATTATTTGATTTTTTTCTAAAATCATATTTGAAAGATCATATATACTTATATTTCTAAGGAACTAATAGAATTTTATTAATTCGATAGATTTTATAGGTATCCACTAAAAATAATATTCAAGTGTTATATATCTCATGCTCTATGTTGTATTGAGCACTTTTTTTTAAAAAAAAGTAAATGCCAGAGAACTGTAGATTCTTCTAAATTTCTTTGTTCTTTCTCTTTTGTGTATCTGTACACATACAAACACACACACACATATATATATATATCTCAGCATAATAATAAATAAATGAATCACAAACCGAGTAGTGGTACATTTCATTTGGAGAAGGAACTTCTTCAGATAAATAAGTGTTTGGTAGATTTTATAAAAAAGAAAGTAGTGGGAAGAGAATTACAAAAATGCTCATTCCAGTTTGCATCTAAATGTTAAAGAAACGAAAATGTTCAACATTTACAGGAAATTTATGTCTGGGATCATACAACATGTCTCCTTTGCTTAAAAAAAGCATTATTAGTACAATGTGGGATAATTAAAACAGTAATATGAAAATAAAAGCTGAATGAGATAGACCAAATTTAACATTTTTCACTTTACGTATTTGTGCCAAAACGACTCAAATCTTAGTACCTCAGTATGGGGTACTGCTTGACAAGGTTAGTATAATTTATTACTGACTAGTGAGTTTGCTCCTCACTGGGTGCTTCATACTTGTGTCCCTTTGTTAAATAAAGCTAAGTAAATTACAGTGTTATGCAATGATGAGTTTATATGTCACCTGGCACTTAACCCCGTAAAAGTAAAAATATATAAAAATATCACTTATAAATATGGAATTCTGCTAAACTTGATATAATTGAATAAATATTTCACACTAGTAAATGCAGAAAAGTTGCTTACCATTTATAAATCTATGATGGTATCTCTAAAGTATATTATTTAAAAGAATCTGTTGTCATTTCATTAAAAAACAAAGTGTAAAATTTTGTAGATATCAGGTAAGCCTTGCATCATCAAGAAAAAAAAATAGTCATGAATGAAATAGTAAAAAATGTTGCTCCCTCTATTGTTACAAATTAATTGCAACATAATAATCAGACTTAATTATTTTGGATAACAAAAACATTCTCTTTTCAAATGGGATTGATCTGGATTTGACACCATTGATTTCTTTCAGAATGACTTATCTCTATATCAAATTTGGTAATGTAAGCTTAGATTTTCATCTAGAAATTGGTACTAATCAACTAATGTTGGTCAAATTTTCAAATATATTTATATGAGAAGTATGCCATTTTAATTTCATATGTGGTTTAATAAAAACATTTACAGGAACTTATTCGGTGATGGGAGATTTTATTAGACAACTTGAGGGGTTTTTTAACATATAAACTGATATAATAGCACAGATATCGATTTTTTAGTTTCAATTATATAAAGATTGTCATGGGTCATAAGAAAGATATGAATTCAAAAGAGAAACAAGATATTGTAAAGTTAATTGACTGATGGGAACACAAATTTGGAAAAATGTGAAAAGATTAAACAGCAATCAGAGAAAAATCAATGAGAAACCAAAAACATTTGCAAGATAAGAACAAGAAAAAACTGGCTTTGAGAATGTCGCAAAAAGAGATTTGAGAAAAATTAAAAGTGTAATAAGTAAGAAAAGTGGATTAAAAAGAAAATATTTGAAGAAGCTAGTGTTGCCAATGTAAACACAGAAAAAAGATGTAAAATATTAAGAACATTGGCTATGACTGCAACCAAACTACCACCTTTCATTATAAATGTGTCTCTCCAAAGACAGAAACTTTGCCTGCTGGACAAATTTAACATATAGAAAAGATTCATTCTAAAAATACAAAGTAATCAATACTTCTTTAAATCAAATATTCAAAGATATTTTTTGTTAGGAGTCTGTCTTGAATTCCTGCTCATTTATTTTCACTCCTTAATAATATTTTCTCAGATTCTTTTGCACTCAGTAACCCCTTGCATATTTGTGGCTTTATCATCTTGCTTGGATGGAAATGATTAAAAAATAAAATTTAGTGTTTAGTCTCTTCATGAAAACATGATCATGGAAAGTGTTTTAATATGAAGGGTAATTAATTATATTCACATATCTGCATCTAAACTAGATTTCTGTTTCTCTCAAGAAATTCTTCTCTTTTGTTCTCAGTCTCTCTTTCATTGAAGCATCAAGTCTAGACAATTTAGGAAAGAGACCAAAAGATGTTGATTCCAATCTGTATGGTGAATGATTACAAAACATTTGCCCCTCCCTAATTTCTAGACAGAAGCACACAAATTCATGCTGGGATTTTTTCCTTGCCAATAAAACAGGCTGATTCTCAGTTTCATCTGGTTCAATCCTGGTCTGTCTTGTCTTGAAATCAGAATGCTAGGTTCACTTATCTGAACTTTCTTTTGTGTGTTAACCCCAATTCTTAGTTTGTGAACTTTTTACCATATTACTGTTGCTTTGCCTTGCATATCTTGTTTGCTTGTTTTATATTATTTTTTACCCTGTTCTTTTTTGTTGCTTATTGCAAAAAAATTTTCAATTCTGTTTGTTTGACAGTTCTCTTATTTTGCATTTGATCATAGCTACTCATGCTACAGATCTCAAATTTCAAACATGGTAGGAATCAGGGATTGTGACAATGGGCAATCATTGAGTGAATTAATCTAAGTCAAACAGCTGTGGAAATTTGTTGTGCTATCTTGAAAGTCATGGCATCAAGAACAGAGGTAAAAGACCTACAAATATTTCTGATCATAATGAGAGGGGGTGTTATCAGTGCACTGTGACAAACCCACATCTAGTTCATGACTCATATGAAAACAGGAACAGGTTCACATTTACAATGGGACCACCAAACACACAATGAAAAAGTTAAGATTGACACATAGAAAAAGAATTTGTAAGACTTCATTAAATGACTATATACCTTATTGACTGCAATTGAGATCAAAGAGGCCACAATCCTATGCTATAGTTAATGGTGAACTCCATAATATTTTCCATGGCAATGTAATATATGCTTTGCCAGGGTTACATACAGTTTTGAATTCAGTGATTTGTTTTTCCTAGATTGGTTGCTACCTCAAGAAAAGAGAGCCTTGTTATTTAGCCCATCACTGGGAGGAGAAGACATAGATTCATACTTTTCCTGTGGGCAAACCAACTGCATATGGGTAGAAAGTGTACACAGTAAGTACATAAAAATAGAAAAGGGTGTAAGAGAAGTATGTGTCTTCTCACCAGACATATTCAATCTTTACTGTGTGGCAATACTGAGAGAATTAGAATTTCTGCCATGATTCATTATTTATGGCCACAATCTTAACATTATATATACAGATGACACAGTATTATTGATAGCAGGAAAAGAAAACTACAAAAACACCTACAGAAGGTAATAAAGGAAAGTGAGAAGAAAGGACAAAACATCAATTGTAAGAAGATAGAATGCATGATGGTCAGTAAAATGAACAGACCAAGATAAAAACTACAAACTGGAGATGCCAAAATCAAGGAACAAACATCTAGGAAGTGTTTAAACATTAACAGAGGGTGGAAAATGCAACAGAGAAATCCAAAGACACATTGGGATAGTGAAAGATGCCTTCCAAAAGCTAAGTATTAAGAAACAGGAAAATCTTGTTAGAAAAAAAAGAAACAAGTACTGTAATATCAGCCTTTCTATATAGTAGTGAATGCTAGACAGTCCGTCCACAAATGAAATGTTGTTCTGCAGAAGGATACTAAGAATACCATGGAGTGAACATCAGCAAGTTTTAGAGAAACTTGAATAAAAAAAAATACTTATACTTAACATTAGAAAGAGATACTTGAAATTTCTAGGATACATAATGAGGAAAGAAGGCTTAGAAAATTTGACACACACAGGACACAGAGGGCAAGATGGACAGAGGAAAGCAGTGCATAACCTACCTAACAAGCTTGTGTAAATGATTGGAAATTGATTAATAATCAAAGTTCAGTCCTTCTGCCATGTTTTATTTTTAAAAGAATAAGATTAGAACAAAAATTAAGTATTATTGCAATATTTAGGCTGGTGCTCCCCAATTCTCACTTTTTAGCCTTGATAGCATTTAAAAAAATATAGTCTTATGAAGGAAGACACATTCTCTATTCTGCAGCCTCTTTCCCCACAGACTATTGCAAGCCTATCACTACTCTATTGCTATTTCCATGGCAAATGTTCAGATGAGCTCCAGTCTTTAGTTCCATCAGTTCAGACCTTCCCTCTAAGGACACACCATGCTACTTCCAGAGAATTAAATCAAATTTTCTTGAGATTCCAAATGCCAAGAGAAAGTTTCACACAGACAGCTTTTTCACAAAAATTGTTACTTTGTAGAACAGACTCCTGTGTGGATGATTCCTTGAATACAACAATCTCAACCACTTCAAGTCAAGGATCAATCATTATCTATTCTTATCTACATAATCTTTACTTCCTCTCACCTTCTTTCACTCATGTCACACAATTCAAAACAACCACTTTAACAGTAACTATATTTTTAGTGGCTCTTAAGCATTTTATTATGTTAACATTAGTATTAAAACATTTTAATGTTTCAGCATTTACTCCCATCATCTTCAGAATATGTTTATAGAACAGTATACTTTGTCAGTATTGGCACTTGAATGACTTCACTGCAGCCTCAAAAGTGCATGTTGAATCTGTCTGAATACAGATAGATCTTAGCTTTAGTTTAAAATTCAGACTGTCTGTATAAGCCTCAAGAAAAGCAGATAACAGAAACTTTTATATAGGGAAATATAATGAAAATTTTATTACAGGTCCAGTAAACATGATGCTGAGTGCTTTTAATCTCATCAGTAAGAGGCTTCGTGACTTTGTAGAGTTTATTTAAAGATCTCTTCCACTTTGGTTTGTATAAATATTGCTTAGTTGAAGATAGACTTTACATTGTATCTTCATTTTCTTTTAGGCAAAAGAACAAATAAAATTGGGAGGCTCATTCTATTCGTTCTCTCTTCTGGTAAACGCATAAACTGATAGTGAACTCCATTATCTTTTATCAAAGAATTGAAGTTCCAAAGAACTGATAATGTACATTCTTCTGTTAAAAGAATGAAATTATAGAGAACAAATTCAACTAATTAGGCTCTCCTCTTTACTGAAGTTTTATGAAGGACTTAATAGTTTTATCTTTTGTACATAGAGAATGAGGTTTAGGAGCTAATAATGTTTACTACTCTTTTTTATTTACTTCATGCTACTAGTAGAAATGTAAGCATGACTAAACTTGACTATTTAGATCTAAGAATTTCAGTTTGTTTTATATATGATATACTTAGGGCTAAATAATAAAATTAGAGCATTTTACTCAAAGATACTTGTTGAAGATATAAAAAGGGAAAAGTTGTTGAGAAGTCAAAACAGTTAAAAGATCAAAGTTAATGAAATATACCCTTTAAAATTATTTTCATCTGGCCATTTGTTTGAATATTAATGTTCAGAAGTCACTTTGACTGTATTTTTTTTAAAGTTCTCTATGCTTATAAAATCTCTTTAAAACTTTTACCCAAGATTTTACCAACACTATATCAAGTGAACACAATTTATAGGGTGATCATCTTCAGCTATGATAAGCAATAATTATATATCAATGTGGCCAAGTGGTTAGAACATTAGCATTCTGACCATGAGAACTGAGTTCAAATCTCACCATGGTCGATTTGTCAGAAAAAGAGATTTCCTGATGTTATCAGACTGGAGATGTTGATCCCAGTCTGTGGCACGTTTGGAAAGTGCCTGAAAACCATATCATGGGTTGACCCAAGCCTTGTGAGTGAAATTGGGTAGGCAGAACCCTTGGAGGCTGTTAATAGCTGTGCTAGAATGGAGTCACAAGACATTTGAGCTTGAGCATGCTGGGCTTGTTCTAATTGTTGATCACGCTAGATAACATGCTCTTTCCCAGAAACTGTATCTAAGGTCCACTCAGCATAGTTGCAGTATAAACCGCAGGTGGGCTCTGTGGGTGTTGAATAAACACAAATGCACCTGAGCAAGTGTCTGCAATAGGGATTAGATAGCCACTCTAGTAGACAGGTATCCTCGAATACGAGTGGCCAGCTATATATATTATATAACTAGATTCAAACAAGCTTGGTGAAAACTGTTTAACAAATTAAATCAGTCTTTCTGGAGTGGTGTTGTGTTTGCCATTAAAATCCCTGTTTATAACCAGGTTTTGTATATTGCTTTCAACAGGCCAAGTTACAACCCATAGAACTCTGAAGCTATTTCTACTGTGTATAAAATTCTTTTCTTTGAATACACACCAAAAAATATAGGCTACAAAATGCTGCAATATCTACAACACAGATTGAAGTTGCTGGTTATTCACTGAAAACACTGCCTCTACATCACAGTGGATTAACAGACCAAAATAAGCAGTATAATATGTGTATTACCTTTTGGTACAGGGAAACAATGTAGAATAGAAACTAAGCAAGAGAATGTTTAGCTGTGAATGTCTGTTTTCAGCAAACTGCTGCTCCTCCTGCTAATTCTCTTGATGTAGGCATATTTTTTTGTCTTTCATCCAATGGTTGAATCTAAACTTGTAAGGAAACATTCTTCTTCACAACAGTTTTTTTTTTTTTTAAGGATTCAAGAAAAAAAGAATACTTGTTCAATTGAAAGTAGAGACCTACAATAACCCATTTTAAATTAAAATCATTCCTATAAAAGCAAATCTTGAATAGAAATGTCAGTAACTCTTTAATAGGAAAGTAAACCTGCTGTAGAAGAGTAAGCCTTGAATAGAAACATTAGTCTTGAATAGAAAAGTAAGCCTTGTTTTAAATAGAAAGTCATCCTTTAATAAAAAGTAAATCTTGAATAGAATGGTTGGGCTTGGAAAGGAAAGTAAGGCTTGATTGATTCTGAGTTAATATAAAAATATTATTCAATAAAGCATGTTATTAAGGTGTGAAAATATTTCCATTGATATTGACAAAGCATTGAAACAAAAATAATTTTTAAACAAAATAATCATAAATCAATGATTCTGATTCCCAAAATCACAAGCTGAACAGTTAATTTTAAATTAGAAGATATTTATTTAGTAGTCTAAAAATAGGTACTTCATGGTTCAAAGTTTCCCTTAATTCTGAAAAAAATATTGAGACTTTTAAATCCCAAGTTTACTTAAAGACATTTTTTATTTGCTCCAAAGCAGAATAAATAAAAAAGTAAAAAAAAAAAAAAAAAAACAAAATAAAACTGGGTTATGTGTTGGGGAAACCTGTTTTGAGACATGGTTTTCACAGTGAGTAAGAGACTAGCTGTTTCCTCTTCTATCATTGGATTTATACTCAATTCAGTTCAACTTGATTCTTTATATTCTCCACATCCTTCCTCACCTACCCTCTCCCAATTTGCAGTCAGTGCACCCCCCACACACTTTACAATCTCTTCCCCAAATCAGCGAAGTCTCCAGAGAGAGAACGGACATTAAAACAGATGATCACATAACGTAATAAAATTAAGAAACACTTTGCACAAGTTGCAATGCGTAATGCAATATTTATTGACAGATTTTCGATGAAGCTTCCGAAAACTCCATCAATCACAGTTAATTGTTTCTTTGTGTTGGTAAGTGTGAGAGTATGTGTGGTGGATTCTAAGAGCGTGCTCATGTATGTAGATTTGTGATTGTTTGAGATTTTTTAATGTGTTTGTGTCTGGAAGTGTAAATATATAAAAAAAAATGTACATGCAATATTTGCAGTTAACTATATGCATGTATTTTATTATCTATGCAGGTTTGTTGTGGTATATATGTGTACTTGTTTTTTGTGTATATATTTATATATAACTATACTTCACAAGCATGCATGTGTTTGTAAAATATATGTGCAGATGTGAGCATGGCTGTGTGTGTGTATGTATGTATGTATGTAATGATCCAGTGTGTCATTCTCTATATGGGCATTTGTAATTAGATAAGTATTACTGTTAAATTGGCTAAATGCAACCACCAGTAATAGTTTCTTAAATTTCTCACCTTTGGAACTCATCCAATTTATTTATTTTTTTTTTTTACTTACCCATCACCTACTATCTGCAAAAATTTCAACATGAGTCACCAACTTCCTGAATCCTGTTTATTTATTGTCCTTTCTCCTCACTAAAGTCTTTTCATGCTCTTCAACTCCAGGAACTCCTTGTTTGGGGTGAAATGATATATAAAGTGGACATTGAGATCAACGCCCATCAACAACCATCTGTTCACCTAAATTTTCACTTTTATATTTACATACTCAATACCTGATATCAAGCACTAACTCAGAAAGATAGCATACTTTAAAACACACACACATATATATATATATATATATATATATATATATATATATATATATATATATGTGTGTGTGTGTGTGTGTATGTGCAAGTGTGTGTCTGTGCTCAAATTATCTGAAGATCTTGTGAGTGTAAAACTCTGGTTATATCTAGGGCTATCCTTTTAAAGGAATTAACACGGTCAAGCTTTTTTGCTCTATCTAGGTAATCTAGGTATTGAGCACTTTACTTTGAGTAGGTAGGTGCTTGCCTTTAGGTCTTTTTCTCTTTGCTGTCCTTGTTCAAGATTTTCTCTTGATTAGGGATATTTGATCTTTTAGCAAGTTGTCCATTGGTTCCACCAATTTTTTTTTTTTTTTAAATATATATATATATATATATATATATATATGTGTGTGTGTGTGTGTGTGTGTGTGTGTGTGTGTGTGCATGCACACTGTACTTGTGCTTACTTTTTTTTAATTTTAATGTCAGACTACCAACATGGTGATGAGCTTTATCCATCTGTATCCCAGGTTCTGATGATTATTTTGCTTTTTTTCTTCCAAATTTCTTTATGTTCTTCTGCCTCATTTTGCTATCTATTCTTTCTTTGCTCTTCCTTACAATCATAGAACAATACAAGAATCAAGTTCAGCATCAAATAGGAAAATGCTGCTAACTGACCAAATTTCCTTTTCGCTGATAGCAATAATAACACAGTTGAAAATTTTAGAGAAAGAAATTATCATTAGATTCTTGGCTGTCTGAACCAACTTTTTTCATCTTTGTTATGTTTACAACATTTTGGCTGCAGTACCTTCTGGTCTTCTGTTGTCTATCTTTGTACTCATTAACCTTCTTTGAATTTCAAATGGGAAACTTTGTTCAATCCATGGAACTGAATTGTTCTCAATGTTCTGGAAATATTTTCTATCACTTAATACTCACCAGTCTTATTCACATTTGTCTCATTTTCTGTTTCTTCCACTGAACCAGGGTATACAACTTTTCAGTACTACCAGATCCAGGGATTGAACTCACAACCAAATATGTTTTAACACTAAGAGATACATAGCCTAGTAGATTAAAGCATTGGTTAATTGAGTTAACTCACTGATATATTTTGGATTACTATAAAAGTTTTATTTCATGGGTACACATTTGAATAGTGCTTATTTTTTAAAACCAAGAAATTAATATCTCCAGGGCTATCTATAGAAATGGTGTTCATGGAAAGGCACTAAAATTGCACACCTATCTAAACTCCTGGTACTTTACCAAAGTGCAAAGTAGATCTACCGATTCCAAAATACAAGTAAAGGCCATTAATATATATAATGAATTATGATACTTTAACAAGAGTAACTTTTGTTATATTTTATTGGAAGGGGGATTTAAATTTTGACAAATAGTAGCACATGGCAACATCTTTTTAAAGTACATGACCTCAGCCTATATGAAAACATTTTAATTAGCCTCCATTTTTTTTTAATTGAGAAAAGAAATATAATGGCACTGCAAAAAGACAATCATAACATATGGCACTACAAAAACATATTGCAGTATTTCAATAAAGTACCCCACAACAAGAATATTTTTAATAATATTAAATATTTCTGTAGTAAAAACAGAGCCAGTGAATAAACTTATTCCAAAGCTTTATTGCACTTGACTCTGACTACTCATCTACTGACGTATATTAAAGACTGCTTCTTATACCTCCTAGATCTTAAGGGGAGGTAATTGATGATTTATCAGTACAATTTCATTTAAAAATTATGCAAAATTGCATTTAAAAATTATGCACCACAAAAATGTGTTATTGAAGTGGTATTGAAAGACAACAAGTGGAAGCAAGGTACTAAGTAAAATATGGATTAGGCCTAAAATTGTACCTTCTTTGCTTTCCCTGATGCAAATTTTCAGTTTTCTCTCTCTCTTCCCACACTCATTGGTGCTCAGTCACACAATCTAGCATAGCCCAGGTATTCTCTCAAACAGGACTCATGTAGGTTTGGGAACACCTTGCAGAACAATAGATTTTAGAAGCTATTTAGGTAATGATAGTTTGATATTGATACAATGCTGGTAGCTTTCTGCAGTCTCACGATTTAGTGCCTATTGTCTAATAAATATTACACTGGAAATTATTTGTTCATTGTTTACTTCTGTTGTGACCACAACCCCAAGTGGTGCCCATGACATGTGTCCTACTTGCCATACCATAGACACACCAATGTGTGTACCTCATATTGGAAGAGGCAAAAATCATATATATCCATAAGTACTTCACTACAAATCTGAATGAGGAGAAGAATCTTAATGTCAAAGTATTTGAGTACAGAACTTCATTTCTTAGTAGTCATCATAATGTGGTTAGACCTAATGAGCATATTTGAAAATATGTCTACAAATTGATACTGGCATAAATACATTAGTAATTTTATGTGTATGTATGCTATCAAATTAAAGAGTTATCTGCATGTGTGGGAGTAAATGCATTTAATTATATCTTACAAGCATTCCCCAATGTTTATATAGTAAAAATATATATCTATATTCAAGTTTTAGTGCATTAATGATACAATTTGAATTTGCATGACTTCTGAATTGGAAAACAGATAATTCAATTAAAACTGGATTCAGTTACACTGCATGTAAATTCAGTAGCTGGAGATTTGCTGAAGAAAAATACTTTGGAACTGATAAATAAAAACTATATATTTACTGTCAACACACCATTTGACTATCATATTAAAAAGCTAAAAACCAATTAAAGAAAAGATTAAGAAAAATACAAAATTTAAGAAACTAGGAAGAATAATATTAAAATCTAGAAGAGTTATTTTGAAAAGCTCAGCTTCATGTAAATCATAAATATATGGAAAGCTAGAAGTCTCAGAAAGTTTAAATTGGAAACTAGTTTATACAAACTTTTATAACCTTTTTGTATACACAAAATGTGCATATATATATATATATATATATACACACACGTGTGTGTGTGTGTGTGAAAAAAATGGGTGTAGAAAAGTTAACATTTCAACAAAGAAACCTTAAAAAAAAGAATTCTGATATTTTATAATTTGGTCAGATTTTACAAAGTGGCTAAGGTTAAGAATTTTACAAAACCCCTCGTATATCCAATTTGTAACCATTTGCTGAACATCAGTTTTCTTTGTTCATTTTCACTTTTTCATCAATTTTTCTCTTACTCTTTTCTGTCTTTTTTTTTTCCTTTACCCACTTTTTTCCTGAAGAAATCTCCTGCCAATATGAAACCAATTTAGAGAAGGTTAGCACTGGAATGTTTAAAGGTTTCACTGTGATTGTTTCTATCAAAAAGGATAAAACGTTTCTGAAACATTTCACTATGTCCAGCCTATGTTCAACTAATTTTGCTATTGCTGGATATTGAAATATTGACATCTTGTTATTTCTGCTATATCTAATTGTCAAAATTTCACTTATATCTCTAATAAGGAAAATTATGTTTATCAATCATTGTCAAAATCAGTTATCTACAATTCTTATTTTGTTTCAGAATACACACACATAGTTTTTTTTTTTAATTATATCACCCCAGGCAAGGTAGGAGTGCTACTAGCATGCAAGGGGTTACAGAAAGTGAGAGCACGAGTAAAGAGGGGTGTTTGTGGAAAAGATGCAGAGAAGGACAGCAATCAGGATCAAGGCATCAGAAGATGTCGATTGACATTGCATTTGAATATTTGAAGGTTATAGCTATCGGGGAAGCAAGTAAGAGGGAGGGAGTTCCACTGATGGGAAGTGTGAGTTAAGACCATATATGGCAGCAGTATTCAATGCAAGGATGAATGGTTGATTTATAAATTTAAAGGATGGACTCCGGTGAGAAAAACCTTCTGGTGTGGCACAGAAAACCAACTTCCCTTGCACTAGATGAAGCTATTGATTCAATGTAGTTGTCCCACCTTCGGTCAGTGAAAAGTGTGAGTCCAAGCAGGCACAGGGAAGTGCTCTCATGGAGTTGGGCATCAGCCATTCTGATGGGAGGCAGGAAGGGTTCTCTCTGGTGGGTTAACGCTCCATGCTTTCCAGCCAACATTAATCTGCAAAAACGTAAATGCAATGTCAATCATTATCTACTGTCCTCCTGATTACTCTTTCCTCTTATTAATGTGTCTGTTCCTATTTCTTCCACACCCTGTAACTCCTTGTGTCTTAGTGGATTTACTGCCTTCCATGGGGCAATACTGATTAAAAAAAAAAAAAAAAAAAAAGACAAGAAACTGATCTTTAGAACTGACTTACTAAGTCTCACAGAAAATATCTATTTGAATACTCTGTGGTTAATATTTTGAAGTTTCTTCAAATAAGTCTGTCACAATGAATGTTTAATTATTATAATTAGACATATTAGGTGAAATTTTGAAGCTTAACAAAAGTGCTCATAATACAATGTATTAATAGATAAAAATATATAGATATAAGCTGCAAAATACACACTTTATTATTTCTTATTAGATCAAATGTTATTTTTAGTGGATACACATACTTGAGCTGCTGTTTTTTTATTTTCTTAAACAGTAAAATTTATAACTAGCCTAGACTGAGATATCCTACTAAAGAAAAATTGTGCCTTCAGCAGTACTTGAACTTGTATCCCCTTTTCCAACAAAGAAACCACTGCTATAGCTGAAATGTGCCTTTACCAATTTAGCCAGAAGCTGTACTGATAGAGCAAAATTTGAATTACCTATTCAAGGAATGCTCATTTCTCATTGATGCTTTCTATATCTACTAACAAGTCATTTTTTAATGGATTTTTTTTATCCACCATTATTAATATAAACATTTTTTAGGGGGTACTTGTATTTGAGTTGTTATCATTTTTTAAAATTTTTTTTATTTTCTTAAACACTGAAATCTATAATAACCAACGTAGATCGAGAAATTCTATTAAAGAAACTCAAAAATAGGCACTAAAAAAACAAGCAAGAAGAAATAATGTCGGCTAAAAGCTTTCATTCAAAAATGACACTTTATTATGCAAGTCATTGGTTTTATAATGAAACTGGGATTCAACAAGTGATATTCGTCAAATATTCACGGTACACATTTATATGAGCAATATATTGCAGTCATTTCAGATCATAATCTCTATTCTTATGAAAACAACTGATAATTTAATCTGGAGTGTTGCAGCAAATTTTTTATAAATAATCCAAAAGATATAGGCCATAGAAACATATTTAATTATGAGATATCCCATGAATATTTACATCGTTTGGACTATTGTCCTCATCTTTGTTGTTATATTTACAACATTTTTGGCCATTGTACACTCCGGCCTTCTTCAGGTGATTGGAATTTTAAACCAAACCCTTTATTTCGTCCACCAGTGTAGATTATTCTAGTTCCACATGCCTCTTCTGGATATTACAATTTCAGTTATTTCCCTTAATAAGTTTTCAAGTTTTTCAAGTTGTTTTTAAGCCATTGTGAATATAATAAAGATGAGGACAAAAGTCTGAACAACATAAATCATGTAAATAGTTACAATACCTCATCTCAGAAATATAGAGAGATAAATATCCCATGAACCTGAATAACCTATTTTATTCTTTTGTATGTTAATATAGACTCTTTGATATTCTTTAACCTTCACCTGGCTTTCATTCATTCTTAATGGTGGACCACATTGTTTATTATTTCTGTCAGTTTAATATTTGGTGAGCCTAAGGTCCATTTTATTAATCTGGTAACTTTTTAGTAAAGTTGGATATAGTCAGTTTTGCAAAATGTAAAAAAGTATTGTCTTGTGAGAGTATACAATATAGCTTAATGCTTCTTGCTTGTGAAAAAAACAACTACTTATGTCCAAGTACTTATAATCATCTCCATTTATTTCAAACTATGAGGTGCTTTGAAAATACTTATAGTCTCACTGCTTATAATAATAACTCACAACATTACTCCACTTTCCCATTATTATCTTCTAATTCATGTTGTTTGACTATTTCCACAAAAGACCCAACCTCTAGTCAAGCCATCAGTTCTATTCAATATAGATCTTATATACAATCAGAACATCACCTATTTCAAATATTTTCTGGCAGGTCAACCTGATTTTGCTTATTACCCTTTTAACCTTTCTCAAAAGTCAATTTTTTTTATTGTTCTTATTTGACAAATGTTTTCAATTTTGCTTTTGACTGTTCTTAGATTTGTTAAACTTTTTTCAATTTCAAATTTTTTTCTTTTGTAGTAATATATTTCTTATAACCTATGGCAATCTCTCTCTAATTAAAAATAAATATCAAACTCTTCACTACTATATATATTTATTTACAATTCTATGAATACTTCTTGAGTTGTGTAATAAAATCTCACAATATAAGTTATAATAAATATAAGTTATAATACATTTTTTTTTAATAAAAACAGTTCTTAGGTTGAAATTAACATGTTATATTCATCATATAAAAAGGAATATATTCCGAAAATGTTATTAATATTTGTTGGTTAATAATTTTATTATGGAAATAGTTACTTATATAATAAAATCCAACATAGTGTTTACTCAAAAGAAAAATGTTTTCATGAATAAATATTGAAGGTATTTATGAAGCTAAGTGAATGTCTATGAATATAGCCTGAAACTCTTCATTGATCTATCAACATGGCTTACTTCCCTTGGGGTAAGTCAAGGTACATAAATTTATGGCTTGCTATAAAAATTAGGAAGAAAAGATAAAATCTATTAATTCCATCACTTAATATAAACATTTTGTTAAGAGAAACAGACAGGTATTGAACAGATGGAGATAAACAAATGAGATTGAAAAATAAAAGTATTGAAAGAACAAATAAAGTGATATTAGAGATTTTGCAAGTATATGAAGATACTGATTATTGGAAGAAGCAAATTCAATAACATCAATTTATTTGGATATCTTTTGACTGTGATTTTTCTAAAATAAAGTATTCAAAACTTGCACTACATGAACTATGTATAGCTGAACCAGATTCCTTTCAATTGTCCGCACCATCAGTAGATAAAGAGAAAAAATATTTCCATATGTCTGGAAAAATATAGTTAAAAACAAAAACTCATAGCATTAATTTTAAACTCATTTCTTTAATCCTATGCTTGGAATCATTACTCCACCATTTTCCCATTTTCATTAGTATGATACTAATGAAAATGGGAGGCATGGTGGAGTAATGGATAACAGCTCGGATTGAGGCATCGGAGAGCTGACTGAATTCTAGCCGAATCCATTACATTCACTTACATGCTAATACCCTTGGGAAAAGTATGAATCCTCTTCTCCCCCCACCCTCAAGCTATGGGAAAATAGTAGGACAGACCAGGTTATATAGCCTTGGATGACAATTGGTCTACCGCAGAAAGAAATGGCAACCTACTGAGAAAAAAAATCTGCCTTGTCAGTCATGTATTGAAAGATACATGATTACCTAAGTGTGTAATCATGCATGGCACATAACTGAACTAACTAATGAAAATAGAATTTATATATGGAGGACTTAAAAAAGAATCTTACTTTCATAAAGTAAAGAAGATATTATGGGTGATTATTTCATGAAACGGGGTTTCTTTTTCTGAGAATTTATATCAATTAAATGACTTAGTCAAGAATATTTTGATAATGCAGGAGAAAAAGTATTTTTTTAAAAGACTGACATCTTTAAATTTCCTTTTAAAAGAACGGATGCCCTGTGTATGTTAAACTGAGACAACTTTTGTTTCTGATAGTAACCTAACATTAATTTTATTTGGTAATATGCATTTATTCATTTTCTGTATTAAAGTAAATAAAAAATCCATGACAAAATTAAGAATTACCCAACATCTTGTGCCATCAATTATCTCTCTGCTTCTCTTATTGGTTGACTTAAGTAAACACACAATCATATATATATATATATATATATATATATATATATATATATATATATGTATGTATGGTTTGTTTTAGTAACTAGAGTGTATTTGCTTTTATTTTGACAAAAAATAAGCACTTAACAATAAAAAAATTATCATACAACAGCATCATATTTTGTTTTCATCAATAAAACCACCACATGCCTTAATTACTGCTTCACAATTCTTGGCATTCTTTACAAGAATTCTCTGTGAACTTCCTATCCAATTGATTTCATACTAATTTAATGGGACCAAGGTCAGACAACAGGTGGTGTAATCCTAATTTCCAAATATTTTTTTTATTCAATGTAATTGACAAAATTTAGAAGAGTGTTTTGGAGTGATGTCTAGTTGAAAGATGATTTTTTATTCCAATTATATATAAACCAGCTAGTATAGCATGTCTTTGAAAAATAGAATTATTGTTCCTTTTTCATGATTCTCGACTTGAATCAAATTTACAGCTCTTTTGATAATTTCAACAATTCTATTGATGACGTGGTGAAAACAAATTTTTCTCATAAAATATTCATAATTCAGTAAAATGTATTGTGAATAGACAAATCAAAATTGGAACTGGAGAAAAACTAAAAAATAAAACCAAATACACTTTATTTACTGAATTTTTTTACTTTTCACCCCCCCCCCAAATCTCACCTTAAGGTGATTTTTAAAGAAATGCAGGGTAGCTTCTGCACAGGTAGATGTTGCTATCATTTAGCAAAGAAGCCTTTAGGTTCAAATAAATATTCATTTTATATATCAATAATATATGACGAAACTAATATGAAACAGTGCAAGCAAGTATGGTTGCATGATTATACAATTATCCTAATATTCTAATACAGGTAGGCATCTACAGCCACTCCCCACTTAATGATTTACCTGTTTAACAATCCCACCCACACAGTCTTATGACCAACTATAATATCTCTTGAAATAAAAAAATTCATCCAATCCATTTTGTACATTGTATAAAAACTGTTGTTACAGTTTTACTTCTTGAAAATGAATCAAAAAAAGAGAAAATCATTTTTTTTGTATTGTATTTACAAAATGCAAACCAAAGTAATGTACAGAATATAGAACTGCTTTTTTGTTTATTGTTTACTATTTAGTATATTACTGTACTGTATAAACAATTAGAAATAAATTAGAAATGTTAGGAATGATACAAAAGTGACATTAAAAGTATTCTAAACTGGTTAACACATTACATGCATAGAATACCTGAAATAGTTGTTAGGTCTAATGATATATTTAGGTAGTAATCATTTATTTAAACAGGTTTTATTAGATAGAGCTTTCTAATGAGTTTCTCTTTGCACATAATTTCAGCAAATTCCTTTATAAATTTCCACTTAACATAAAATGACTTATTTGGCAATAGGAGAAAAATCACGAAAAGGCCCAGACATTCCATGTTCATTATATTTATATCTATCTAAATAGTGTTGACATGATTTTCTGTTGGATTTGTGCAATATATTACATGCAGGTGTGAAAATGAGTCACCATACAGTGTTGATTTCTATGTCTACACTGTCAAAATCTATGAACATTCTTTCTGATATTAAGCACTTTCCCTATAAAACATAGCAAATTTTAAGGACATCACACACACACACGTGTGTGTGTGTGTGTGTGTGTGTGTGTATTTATGAAGTAGGTTGGGTAGGTTAAAAGCTCTTGGCTTGACCCAATTCCCCAAATCTAACCAAATGACCATACAGTCAAATTTTTTGTGGCAAGGCTTTTTGGCTGGGCTGTGATCTTTCTAATCTTCCCTCTTATACAGAGTTTAACTGACTGAATATAACCATGCATATACAGAAAAATTACGCAGTAATATTTAAGTCTACTCTAGGGAAGCACTTTTCCAAAGAACAGAATTAGAATACAGAAACTTCCAAGAATATTTAAAAACTTATCATTTCTTAAAATGTCTATAAATTCAATCAGATGCTATCTTCCTTGAATATTGTCCAAATGGGTAGAGATCTCATGGGATGTTTAAAGTGGATAGTCTGCCTCAAAAATTTATCTTACCATTTGAAACTTCAGAAGAATAATCTTACAAGAGAAATGCCCAAGAACCAAAAGTCATTCCATATTTGAATTGTAATTCCCCTTCTGTAATAAAATCTTCTTTTCTGGTTGAACAAGTTTTATGTACAAATTTATCTGGCATTTGCTGCCACAGAGTTCCATTTGTTCTCATGTCTGTAACTTGTTTGTTCTGAATTTTGACATACAAATCCATGCAATACAGAGTAGCAAGATTATGCAGGGCAAATATATGACCTCACTAAAAGGGAGATAATTGGGTAAATGATCAACACAGAAAAGCTGGACATGTTTGTCACCACATTCACTTTCTTATTGTGCTGATACATAAGAAAGTGTGTTTTACTTTGTGTGTGTGTGTGTGTGTCTGACAGGTGTCAGTAGTAAGTATGAGATAAAAAAAAAATGCAAAATAAATAAGGAAAAGATTAAAAGAATAAGTGGGAGGAATGAAAGAGAGGTAATAGAACAATGTTAGAGAAAAAAAGAGGTAATGGAATGATTGTAGAGAAAAAGAAAGGGGTAATAAAAAGAAGTAAGGGAAAAAAAGAGTGGTATTGGAAACATGTCAGAGAAATAGACATGTAAAATTTGACTTACTCCCGACACACTTTAAAGAAATGTAAGTTCAAATATCAGCAGAATATAATTTATTTGTTGTAAGAAGCTCACTTCAATTCATGCAGAATAGACTCAGTATTGTTCTGAGATGCCAGGTGCTGGGTTGACCTGAGGGTTGACCTGAGGGATTTGGGATTCACCCAGTAGTGCCAACAGATGAACACATGTCACCCTAGCCGTGCTTAATGTGAGAAAAACTGTTAGACAGGCTGTTATATAAATACCCACGAGTAGTCTGCAGACAATAATATAAAGTCCACACCTGAATGAGGGTTCCTAGAGTCACACACATACACACACACTTGCTGATGGGAGTTGATGAAATGGCTTACCTCCAGGATGAAAATGAATTCTGACAGGTCTCACATGTAAACTCTTCTAACAAGAAAAAGGGTGGCTTTGTGGGTCACACATTTAAAACATATAGAACTGGAGTCGGAAAGACTCATGAGAGTCTTTTTGCATATGTAAATTTTGGCTGTCAAAAAAAGATATAAAAAGTGCATAAGAGAGAATAGTGACTACAGTAGCTAACAGAAGACATGTTGCAGCCAGTGTCGACAGAATGTTTGACTTAAGGAAATGGTACAGGAATTGATTACAAGCCAGAAACTGACTACAATTTTACAAACTTTACTTAAAAGCTATTTCGGCTGTTCTGAATTTTTCTATGAAATTGCGGAGAAGGCATTTGATACCCGATTGATCCCTGAAGTGAGTGGTATATGAATTGTGCAACATGGAGAGGATCAAGCACATCCTGTAACTGTGATTGAGAGGCTGGGGTAGGGTGAAATAAAATGCTATATTAAATATGAGAGATTAAATAACATTATTTGGCCAGCAAATATCACCTGAAGAAGGCCGGAGCATACAACAGCTGAAACATCATAAAAATAGCAATAAAGATAAGGACAAACAGTGTAGTTTAAAAACTTACAATACCTCATCTCAGATATATAGACAGATGAGAAAAATGACATGTCCAGCATCAAGAGAAAAATCAGCAAAAGGCTCCACAGAGATTCTATGTTCATTATATCTACATCTACCTACATAGTACTGACATGTAATTTTCAGATGAACTTGGGCCAAATATTGTATGAAAGTGTGAAAAGGATAGTCATTATACAGTGTTGACTCCTATGTCTACACTGTTAAAATCTATGAAAATTCATCCTGGTATTAAGCACTCTTCCCTAGCAATGGTTTTTCTCACATGTGCGTACATTAGCTACAGCTAGGGCAACATGTGTTCCCCTGGTGGCATCACCACTGATGTTATGCTAAATGTGAGAGATTAAATAAGGTTATTCTGTCTGTAACTCTATTTCATTACAAATGTTTAGATACCAAATCACATTTGATTAAGGAAGCCAAATTTTCACAATGAAATTTGGTATTAACTGATGCTAAGATTTTCAGGCTATAACTATATTTAGATGATAAATGTGAATTTCATCTTATATCTTAACTTCCATCAAAGCAGGAGACCTCCAGGAAGACACCATTGCACCTTTTCTTTTTTTATCACCCTTGACTGCATATTGAGAACTTCTGACAAACATCATTATTTAGGTTTTACTTTATCACCAAGACTCTCAAGTTGATATCCTGCCAAAAAGTTGACAGATATTGAATATAAAGATGACCTAGCTCTCACCAAAGACACCATTACCAATGCCACAACTCTTCTATATCATCTACAAAATGCTGCCAATGATGTTAGACTTTAAAACTAAATTCATAAGCTGCAACCAACAAGGCTCAACACAAATTATCTTAGGAGAATCAATAAAATCTGTTGAATCTTTTACATACCAAGAAAGCAAGAAATATTCTACTGAAAAGGATGTGAAAATTTGCATAACTAAAGCTTGGGCTGCCTTGAATATAATATGGATGTAATCTAGAAATCTGATCTATCAGACAATCTCAAGAGGAGATACTTTAGAGCCACTGTAGAGGAAGTATTAATGTATGGTGCCACTGCCTGGACATTAATTAAAACCCTACAGTCTAAGCTTGATGGAACCTACACTCAGATGCTGAGAGCTATACTTAACATCTGGAGACAACATCCAATTAAATCACAGATCTATGGACCCATTCCTGATACTTCTACAATCTTACACAAATGCAGAATGCACTTTGCAGGACACAGCAGGTGAGCAAAACAAGAATTCATGAGTACACTAACTTGACCAAATAAAAAGTAAATAAGTGTAATGAGACTTTATTATGCAAGAAGAAGATTTCTCATCACTATAAATGTATAAATAAATATAATAATACTGTTATTTATATTTATTTTTATGTCACATGTATAAAGATTGCCATGGGCCTTAATATGTCACTTCAGAAGAGAAAAACAAAATGAAGATATTGTAAATTTATTTAACATTATTACTATTTATTAGAGGAATAATGGATAGCAGCTCAGATTGAAGAAATTGGAGAGCTGAGTTTGAATCCATTACATTCACTTATGTTGCTAATACCCTTGAGAAAGGTATGAATCCTCCTCTTCTCCCCCCAGCTATGGGTAAGTAGCAGAACAAACTGAGTTCTATAGTGTTGGATGGCAACTGGTCTACTGCAGAAAGAAATGGCAATCTACTGTGAGGAAAAAAATCTGCCTCGTCAGTCATGTATCGAAAGATACATGATGGCCTAAGCGTGTATCCCACATAACTGACTATTTATTGTGAGAATGTTTAACAGATCAGAGAGCAATCAATTTGAACCCCTTTTTTTCCTGGTATGCATCATATACTTTTATTAAAAAACTCTTGATAAAAAGTTGTTCTAGGTCTAAACATTTGATATCCCATATATCTGATGACTTCCTTATTATCTTAGATCAAGTTGCATAATAAAATCTCACACCAACAAATAAGTTATTGTAAATATTTCTAATCAAAATGCATAATCACTAATTCCTTATTATATACAAATGAGTATATCCTGATTGGTCAGTTAATATTACTTGTATTATGAAAACATTGAATATCATAATTAAATCTGCATAGACTATATATGTTAACATGCTAACAGCCATGGGCTAAAGGTCATAGTACCATAGGGAGATGTTCAGATCTACATCAGTTCTTTTTTAATCAATTCACCCCAAGCAAGGTGATAATGCTACTAAGATGCAAGAGGTTACAAAGATTTAATGAGAAGATGACTTTAGAAGGACATGGAAACAAAGGATAAACCTCTACTCCTGTTGAAAAGACCAGGGAGGAATATTCTGAACTCTGCTGAGTCATTTTAAACACCTAGCTAAAATGTTCATGAAAAGGTAACATGAATTATTGGAGTTCAAGCAGAAGATACCAGATGGATGGGACATTCCATTTTTCAATTTGTTGAAAGATTTGACGTCCTGTGTCGTGTATACTGAGACTACACGAGAGAAGACATTGTCTATTGTGGTTACAGCAATGGATAATCATGGGTTCTTAATAATTGTGATTAGAATATATATATGGAGCAAGAATTCATACAAAAAATACCAGGAAGTAGACAAAGGAATTCTAACTAGCACAAAGACACCACATTGACTATTGGTAATGAGTGAAATGGTTGAAAGTACTTGAATAAAAATATGAACTTCAGACAGTTTATCCACAACTTTGAGCACAATACTCAATTTGATAAATATAATAAATTAAACAGACTTTGTTGGTTCTTTTTAATCAAGCTCATTTGTGTGTGTGTGTGTGTGTGTGTGTGTGTGTGTGTGTGTGTGTGTGTGTGTGCATTTTTTAAAATATGTTTTGTTGAAATAATAATTATTATTAAGTATTATTTTGTTTTGTTTGGGACAAAATATTTTCAGATAGTTTTGTTAATGTATTTTTTAAGTATGGCAGCTTGTTTTAAAGTTAAGGAGGGGAAAAACTGAAAATATGAATTTCTTCTTGAAATCAGTTTAGTTTGCAAGTTTTTTTTTACTCCCATAACAATATTTCAGGATAAAAACATCCATTTGTTTTTTTTGCCTAAGACATTTTTCTTTTTCCTTTACTAATACTGTATTTTTTTTTCTTTCAAATTTTACATAGCACCAAGTGTGAATCCTTTGACACCAACTTTTGAATCTGTCACTTTGACACCAACGTTTGAATTTGTCACTTTGCATATTCCATACAAAAACATTCTTTCCTGAAACCAATAACATTTTTTTCTTTTTACTGCTTTTGAAATGAAAACTTGAGAAAATCTATAAAAAAACATGCAGACTGAGTTTTCTTAACTTTCTCACTTCATATTGGCATGCTGAAGAATGCTAAAGCTAAATAAATATCCTCTCTATTATAATTAACATGTTGGTTGCTATTCAAAAATGTCTATTGATATTTTAAGCGGCATTTTGCTGGGAGAACGTCTGAAAGATACAGATATTATCAAAATGAGAACAAACAAGTGTAAAGTGATTCTGACTTGTATTATAGTAGATAAAAATCAATATAGTACAAAACATCAGCAAAAATATTTTTTCACTTAAATCGTTTTCCAATAAAAAAAAGCAAACGTTTGCAAATATTTCAGCAGCTGGGAACAGTAAAATAAATCTCTGTATCAACTTTTTGAAAACTAAACTGGAGCTCTAACTGGATATCAATAACCAGGAAGAAAACGTCTTAGACTAGTGCAATTAAAAGTTGTAAATTATACTTTTAAAAATTCTTTCTACTCTCATACTTAGATTCTTTTATTACAACAGGAAATGACGGAGAGGGTGACACTGAAATCCAAAGGTGCATTAAGATAGCGAAAAATGCTTTCCAAAAGCTAAGCAAAGTATTAAGAAACAGAAAAATTTCCTTAGAAACAAAGAGTACTGAAGTGTTATGTAATATTAACCCTACATGGTAGTGAATTCTGGAGAATCCCCCCAGAGATGAAGAAGAGACTTGAAGTGATAGGAATGTGATTCTACAGTAGGATGTTGAGAATACCATGAACTGAACATGTGAGCAACTACAAAGTTCTAGTTACAATATCAGGAAAAAGGACACTTATACTTAACATCAGGAAGAGATATCTGAAATTTCTAGGGTATATAATGAGGAAAGAGGGCTTGGAAAATGTGATACTCACAAGAGAGATTGAAGGCAAGAGGGATAGAGGAAAATAATGCATAAACTATCTAGCCAGCTTGAGTAAATGGATGGAACAACAGTGTTTAGGAGAAATAAAAATAAGACCATTTATTATGAGCTACAAAGGACAGAAAATTGTGGAGACCCATGATCACCAATGTCCTGAAGGGACATGGCATATGAACAGAAATCATTGTAGAATTAAGCTTCTAATACAAGAACAGTGTCTTTGATCCAGATGCAATTTTCATAATCAGAATACTAACAGAACAAGTAGAAATATAGAAAAAAACTTGTACCAAAGTTTCAGAGATTACACAAACATTTTCAAGAAATTACAACATAAAGAACCTCTTGAAATGCTAAGAAAGCTTGATCTACATGAATGTGTGCAGAAATTTATACAGATATTCCGTAAGCTATATTGCGGTAAATACAGCTTCTATTCAGATAGGGAATGAGTTAAGTAAGTAAACAAACTTAATTTGTCCAGTGGGATAAGAAGATTAGAAGATCTAACAGGATTTATTATTAGTCTTACCAACAGATGGCATCATTGTGTTGATGGAAGATTAAGACAAACTGAAAGAACTGTCGAAGTTAACTCCTCCTTAATTCCCTAATTGTTCACTAGGGGTTGCTCTCCCTACACTATAAATACTGGGCGACTTCTTGCCTCGTTCTTTCTCATTTCATCATTTCAGTGAACACATCTACAATGTAAGCTCTCGTAGAAGATAGCGTCTTCCCATTTGTGGGAGACGCCATGAACATTATACACACATACACGTACGTACGAACATTACCAAAATACAAACTCTTTACGTTCACACACAAACACAATTGTTGATGTCTTTGTCACTTGTAAATTTGTTGTTTAATACATATATTTGTTGATTATGTCATGTTTGTTTTCTTTACATCTTCGGTTGGACTCAACTTGAGTTCGTCATATTCTTATAGTTGGATCTTCTAGCAGGAATAAACAACACGTAAACCCACACGGTCCTCTACAGAACTATTATACTAGTTTATCAATGAAAGCCAAAAGAAGCAAGTAACAATTGATTGTAAGACGATGGAATGCATAATGGTCAAAAAAATACAGGGTTGGATTAGATGGGTGAATTTTACGACATATCAACTCTTGTTGGGTTATTTAATTCCGAAATTAGTTTTTCCCTTAGATTAGTAGAAATGTAAGCAGTGGCCGTTTTTATACTCGAGTCGATAAATATTGGTTGTGCTTACTAGAGTCAATATGCAAACATTGGTCGTATTTATTATACGAGTCTTAGGTAAAAAAAAAAAAAATTATACCTGATTCTATACGTCAACATTAATCGAGTTTCCACTCTAGTCTGCAGATAAATCCTCCTATCCTAAATATTTCGGCTTTAAATAATACACATAGGGTTTAAGCTGAAACAAAAAAATTTACAAGTTGTAAATGTTGGCTGTGTTTGTACTCTAGTCTATAGGTAAACATTAGTAATATTTAAATATGTGTCTACAGGTAAGCCTTGGAAAAGAGGGCTTGGGAAATTTAGTACTCACAGGACAGATTGAAGGCAAGAGTGACAGAAGAACACAACACATAATTTACCTGGTGAGCTTGAGTGAATGGCTGGTGGAGTAAGATTTGGAAGAGATAGCAAAAAGACAAATTTTATTAAGAGCTACAAAAGACAGGAAATTATGGAGAGCTATGGTCACTAACGTTCTGATTACAGTGTGGTATTAATTTGGTTTTACATAGAATTCAAAAGTAAAAGAGAAAAAATAGATTAGTATGGTCAAACTAGTCTTCTCATCTTACTTTCTAAACAGACACGTGCATGTGACAATTTTTATCAAAACAAGTGAAATACATGTGAATCATGAATGATAAGATAAAACGAATTTAACACAACAGAATAAACACAGAAATTTGGTATCCTATGGTGTATGACTCATGTACGCATTCAATATATTTCCTGTTATACAGAAAGACTTCTTTAATTCCATGTCCTTCAAGGATGTACGTGATCGTTACTCGCCACAGATTTTTTTTTATTATATGTGAACTGTTGTGTATTCTTTGGAAAGTTGTTGGAGTGGTTTCCCGTCGCTTCCGTGACTATTTAGAATTTAGAGATTTCTTTTTTAGACTCTTTCTCACCAGTTTGTAGCGGGAGAAATTACGACTTGTTTCTGCCGAGGATGAATTCAGCATTGTCAAAAGAAATGAATTTCAGCACGTGGAAGGATTTTAAATATAAAGAAAAATATAGTATACAAAACAAGAGGCATTTTTATATTTACGTGTATACAGTTAGCTAAAAAGGAAAACATTTGTACTTACTTTAGTCTCCGTGTGTCGTGTCTCTACTCGATTTGTTTGAAAATTAAGCAGTCGGTTTGCTGAGGGATAAAGAAAATTTCCTCCGGCTGGAACAAGTATCGATGTTATCAGTACATTGCAGGCAAAATAATAATAATAATAATAATAATAATAATAAATGTCCCGTATACAACGACACCTAGCGGGCGTGCTAGCGGACAAGGTGGGGGGCAATCCCCACATCACTCCTCCGTTTAATTGGGAAGTGTATTTTGAAAATGTGTAAAAAAATGTTTGAATGTGTTCTGTTTTTCGTAGCTTAACGAATATTTGAATTGTGTCATTGATATGCGAGTGATTAAGACATTAACGTAAAAGGTACTTCGTTCTAATGCGTATCAGTGGTCCTGTTGAAATTTGTTACATCACTCAGGTTTAGCACGTTCTAAGGAAAATGTCCTTCAACGACATTAGAACGGTCAGTGGGTTTCTCGTTTAAAAGACCAGCAATTAATTAACGTAGCAGAAAATTTATGATTGTTCTCCAACATATCCATTTTTGGAATTTTTAAACCCATGTGTTGTAACGCGGTGGATTTGATCTATAATGTAACAGAAAGAAGAATGCTTTGTGCATTACAAAATTGTCGAGTTGATGCAGGTGAAATCGACACTGTGTGGGTGTTGAAGCAGGTTTCAGGAGAACATTTTTAGAAAAGATCTGCTAGAGTCAATTTTTTTTTTTACGGTCTGATCTTTTCGGTGTCATTAATCGAGCTTTCAAGCGTTGAGCAGTTCTTTAAATTGGTAACAGCATCGGTGAATCTATCTTTCTGAGTTCTTAAGAAATTTGTGAGGGATTTAAAATGAGTTGAGAAATGGACTTATTTTTTTGAGTTGATTTGCAAGGATTTTTTTTTAGGTGGTCCTCGTAACGTTTCTTTGTAAATTTTGGCGGAATTTTTAAGAAAGCGACCTCTGTATTGTGCGTTTTCCATAACAAATGTTAGTTGTTGTAGTTTGAAACTTTGTCAGAAGAAATTGTATATGTTTTGCGAGAGGTGCGGTGACGAAAGTTTTCACGTAGTCAGTAAAGTCGTGTTCTTATTGATGAAATGTATTCCTGCAACTCGTTTCACCTCGAAAGCTATGCGAATTAGTTGAGTTTTATTTTAATTTTATTTATTTTTATTAACAGTTTTTTTTTTAATCGTTGAATATTCGGTTTACAGAGTAGTACGAGTAGCGAATTGTTTTCTTAAAGTCCCTGTAAATTTATCCTGGATACATGAATTTCTTTCGGCTTGCTTTGAAACATGCAGGTTTGAACTTAAAGTTCTTGGAAACGTTTTCATATGACTGCCAGTGGTAGCAATAAAAGTAACCTTCCGTCAGAGAGTGTTAGCGATGACATCAGTAGTAGAGGGAAGAAAATGGGGCCAAGAAATAGTTACGATCTATAATTTTTCTCCCCGTGTGATAGTATTTTTTTTGTTCTATCTTCAAAAGGTTGATGTATTCATTGCAAGTTCACCAATTGTAATGGTGAGGAATTTTTGATGTAGTACTCGCATGCGTTTTGCGTGTTCATATCACGTCGGTGTGGCCATTTGTAACGAAGGGGTCCTACAGATTGTAATGGACAAGGTTACTGTTAGTCACTAGAGACAGGATTCACGTCGATTTGTTGCTGCTGAGAACGAAAACTTTCAATGCAAATGAATTCAATATTTTCAAAAGAAATGAATTTCAAAACGTGAATGAATTAACATTTCTAAACATTTGCAACAGCATGCCTGTGCACATTCGCAATTTAAGAAAATTCTCGTCGAAAATACACGTATAATACTGTTTCTTAATGAACTAAACATAAACTAAAACATTGAAGCTATATATTAAAAAAAAATTGAAACCAACTCTTAATAAATTTACTGCACAAATGGTTTAAACTGTTTACACTACAGTAGTTGTTTTTTTTTTAATATCTAGTTTTGTACTAATCATTTTTAATACTTAAAAAACACTCAGATCTTCATAACTTAGTTACCTCCAGTGGTGATTCTGGAACTCTGGAAGTGAGGGGCCACTTGTGGGGGGGGGATTTTTCTGCGGAGGAGTGGGTGCAAATTCAAGCAGCGTCTTCATTTTCATACTACACCACTATCGTATACACAATTTAGGAATGGGTTTTAGTATAAGTATGTTACTTCAATAAATTAAGAAGCGGAATAACTTTTCATTCATAAGTAGTGGAGTTCTAATCTATTCTTGCCCTCTTTTCCACCCCTCAAGCTGTTGGACCACAAGAGAGGGGTTAACTTCAAAACAAAATCAAAGGCTTCATACTAACATCAATACTAGCAGAACAGTGTAATTTGTCTGCTCTGAGTTTTTCCTCTACAAAACTGTTTCGAATCACAAAAAATAAATGCGAGAAAAAATAAATACGAAAATAAAATAATGCAACGAAATCAATCAAAATGCTGTGGGCACAAGAGGCGTACAAAAATCAGCTAAAAAAATGAATCTGTTTTCAGCAAACTCCAGCCATACGATCAAGAAACTACTTTGAAATAAGAAAATAATTTAAATAATATAATTTCTCCATGACCCTGAAACAAAACATCAAATAGGGCAGCTGGATTGACACAAATCCAAGTTAACATACCAAGTTAATGTACATTGTAAATTATTTTACATCAAAATTCAAATAAATTTACTACTTAAAGTAAAAGAGCAGAGTCAATTTACCCTTAGCTCAAAAAATCTAAGCTTGATTGAGTGGTTGGACTTGGGGTGTAGTGGGTAACCGGATAATTTGTAGCAGATGAATTTGGTTATATAAGATTTATTTTGATATCCCTAAACTAGAAATAGTTTTGTATTAAATGCAGTCAGAGATATCGTCGCCGCTAACAATCCCCCTGATACAATAAAGTCAATATTTATTCAAAAAGGGACAAATTAGAATATCAGAATCATCAGGCTTTTGACAATCATGTGAAACAATAAAAGAAACATAGAAACAAACAACAATAAAAGAATTTGTAAATAATTATAATCTTGTGGATTTATATTTCAGATCGGCAGCGCCATTTTCCATTTTTAAAGTCATTTTTCTTTTACTTTTAGTTTTTAGATGTGAATGTCATAAAAAAAAAGAAGCTAAATGAAAAAGAAAACGCAGAGGGAAAAGTACTGAAGATCAAATCTTATCAAAATCAAACTGATCACTTTCAGAAATTTTTTAAGCTTACAGCCAAAATTCGGTGGGGGGGATTGGCCCCTTCTGCCCCTTCCGTAGAATCGCCACTGGTTACCTCCCTTACACTTTACACCAAGCTAAATCGTACAACAGAAAACCTCAGCGTTTTTTACTTGTAAAAAATGTTAACTTTCAGATGAACACAACAATCTTATCTTAGAAAAATGATGAACACTAAAATATTTGTCTTAGAAAAAAGCAACACCCTGATGACGACAGTGTGCTAATGTCGAAAGTACCCGGAATAAATTAATATGTATTAACACAGTAATTTTCTCTCTTCCTTATAACGACACCAAGAAGCTTGTCCATGAATATGAAAGGATCAATTGAAAATAAATAGACGAAACTTGTCTAAACTATTCAATGAAACATATCTCATTATATATATATATACATATATATATATATATATATATATATATATATATATATATATATATATATATATATATATATATATGAACGACATAGTTCACAAATGAAGAGAAAAACAAATTACATTATACGGATAGAGAAAAAGGAAAGAAAACGTTTATGTACTTATCTGAAGTGCATGATGGCCACCGGAATTTTTGAAATTAACGACGACTTCCAGTTTACCGGAAGAAATAAATCTATTCGCCACCTTGATGACGGAGACGAATCGCAATGTTGTCGCTAAGCAAATTAAAAAAAACTTTCTTTTTTAGTCCTGAATACAGCGGCACCTAGCGGACAGATAATTTTTTAATCCAAATGTCTATCACTAAATATTAATAGAAAACCCTTTTGGTATTCCTTAGACATTTAAGAAACTTTTAATAATCAGTGTTCCAAAATTCTTCCCATTTTTTTATGTGTGATGATGATGTAGGCAATCATGACCCTCCACATCTTCCTATC
The DNA here is from genome assembly GCA_903632075.3 of Acanthosepion pharaonis. Lineage (NCBI taxonomy): Eukaryota > Metazoa > Mollusca > Cephalopoda > Sepiida > Sepiidae > Acanthosepion > Acanthosepion pharaonis. The sequence goes on along the minus strand of CAHIKZ030000557.1, from coordinate 4,740,049 downwards.
GCTTGTCGCTCTGAATAAGTTTTTTCTCTCTTTGTTATTTCTCCCAAACCCTATTCTGCCATGCATTTGCTCAAGCCCATCACGTATGTCCCTCTTCCCCTATATCTGATGTTAAGTATGTTTCTTTTTTGTTTCCATTCTCTCCAAATCTTCATTGTTGCTCACATGTTCAGCCCATGGTATTCTCAGCATCTTTCTATAGAACCACATTTCCGTTGCTTTAAGTTTCTTTTCCATCTTTGATGAGATTGTCCAGCATTCGTTGCCATACAGGAGGAGAGATATCACGTAATAGTTCGGTCACCACAACTAAAAATTCACTCTAGGCTTAATAGTGGACTGCATGTAATTCAAACAAAATTCTTGCCCAGATAATCTCCAGCCACATACATTTCTATTGTTAAAAAATGGATGGATGAATCCAGCTGTCTTCTCCCTATTTCATTTGATACGTGTGTGTATTTTTTCTGTTGAATATTGACTGGTATGCCAACCAACTATTTTTGTGGTTATTCTACCAAAATAAAAAAAAAATTCGAATTATAAAGATATTGTATGGCTGCTCTTGTGTTTTTTATAAACTCTGCTATATCTGCCACTTTACAACCTGAATGGTTTCAATATATTGTTTCAATACACGAAAACAATTTGTTTGATAGTCCAAATCGATATGAACGAAAATTCAATGTCTTTCTTCGTTAATGAATTCTACAATTATGCCTTTCAAAGTTGAAAGTGAAAATGGAATTTCAATTTTATTTGATACTGAATTATTCCACTATTGGATAGACAAACAATTTGCCCCATTTCAAAATATAAACATTTCTGTGCACCATGACGATAAAGCATTGTGATTGGATAATGATTTTGTTTGTATCTAAATTGGCTACTTCCCAATATATATATATATATATATATATATATATATATATATATATATATATATATATATATAACAGTGACTATTATGTCTGTTCTTGATATATATACTAGTAAAGAGCTGTGCATTAAGGCAGAAACAATTCCGTTTTTTGGCAATGGATGTTGAATTGTAATTTATATGTCTATATATAAGAAAATTAACCTTTAACATACTGGAGGTGATTTTGCCTGCAAAGCAAACATTTTATCCTGCCACTGTAAGTAACACAGATGAATAAATAATAGCATGTTTGAATTTTGCAGTTGTGGTGTCATATCCTGCTAGGGCAACAAAAAATGACCATGACAGAAATTAAGTGGTGCAGTAGAAAACCCTTGAAAAACAATGCAATAGAAAGGAAAGTATTGTTAGAGGTTAAGGCCTCGTTAATAGTGATCTACTAAGCTTTCTTCAGATGTAGGACAAAGGCACAAGTATGGAATATCCGTACGATGATCGAACGCACTAATCAGACGTAACTGATATAGCAAGACAAGCTTGCTAACCATTACACCACGAACCGTCCATAAATACCACTTTTGACTGTTGATTTAATTTCAGAATAGAAACAACATCTTCGATATTGTTTGATATAAATATTTAATTATTAGAGGATGAACGTATAAAATTGTACACTATAAACAGATCCAACTGGAAAGATTTACTAAGTGTGACTTAGCAGAAAGTATGGAATACTTATTGATGGTCGAACTCATTACTCAGCCATTATTGATGTTGGCGAGACAAGCTTGATAATGCTAACCATTACAACATGTCGAAGTGCTCAAACAGACTCTGGTACAATTTGGTTAAAATACTAGCTATTATTTGTCTCCCTCATTATCTCTTTCTTCATTCCCCTTTTCTTTTTCTCGTTATACACGCATGCACACATACATTACTTAAAGTAACTATAAATCTGTGTGTCCACATGCGTGCGTATACATATACAGTACCATGAACAATTAGTGGTCTCAAAACATTTTAGACTACCAATCACCTTCATGGAATTCTTGATCCTTCATCGACACCCAGGTACATAGAAAAAATATATTAATAATTATGATTTTTATTTAAGGACAGAAATTCCTTTTCACTTATCCTTCGTGATTGCCTTTCAATAAGATTCATTCAGGTTTTGCTTTAACAAATTCCTTTTTACAATTTCTATTGAGCATTAAAATAAATTATTATTACTTTTTATTGGTTAACATCATTAATGAGAACAAGGTATTTGATATGCAGTACCAAGGGCATCAAGATTTGGTTGGAAACTGATAGGTTTTAGTTATAAGTCCCAACGATTTATTTATTTATCGAGTCTCCCCGCCCCACCTTAATATATATGTGGGTTACCCCACTTGACTTTTCCCAAAACACCTATTAGATGGCGTTCTTTAGGTTTATAAAATGTCAAATATTAACTTTTTAACTCTTATTCCCAGATGTAGTCAATTGTATATAAAGAACGCTGCCGCTGAGGCACGTTGGCTTCCTTGGTCCTCTGTTGACTTTTTAACTCTCTCTCTCACACACACATACACACGTTCTACCACACGCTCTTGTTTCGCGCGCAGGCGCGCACACACACACATAAGCAGATTCTTATAGTTAATTTTGATGTCTTCTATTTTGATTTCAATTGCGTACACATGCAAATACTTTTGTTATTACATGCATTAATTGCCGTTTTTTTTAATGCATTGTCTTCATTACTTTTATCCAGACTCACGGGAGTCCGCCAATATTGTTTGCAGGATAAATAATTATTGCAGGAGCCATAATTATTGAATATAAAATGTCTGTATACATCATCAAAGAGGAGATACCCGTAACACACACACAGACACACACACACGCACACACACACACACACACACACATATATATATTAAGAAATGGACAAGGTCCGACAATTTATTTATTAAAGACATATTTTATGTTTAACGTTGTTATTTTATAGATACAAGTATTTAAGCAAATGCTCTGTTTATGATAAACAGTATTAAATAACATTTACCGGCCTGAATGTCCGAGAAATTTTCATAGAAAATATTCGTTCTTTGACAGGATTCGATATATATATATGTGTGTGTGTGTGTGTGCCACCTGAAGGATACACGCTTGCGTTGCAGATTTTGGAAGATGTACGATGTACCTACAGAAGTTATGTATCCTAGAGAGTTTGTTCAATAAGACAGTACCCGTAAAAGAACAACTGAATTATTATTGAAATATCAACATGTGAATAATTAATTTTTGTGTCATTGCCTCCAGACGAATGATTGCCTCCAGACTAATGATTGCCTCCAGACTAATGATTGATTAAATAAAAGGAAGTGTTTACATAACAGTTAGCTTTTTCTATCAGTTGTGGTCTATGGTCAGGGAATCACGAACTTAACGGCTGGTGACCGCAGTTTTATAACGTACTAGCAGTAGTGCCCGGCGTTGCCCAGGGATATAACAGTAAGAGATAGATCAAGTATCGACCATCATAAAGACTGAAAAATAAAATTGACAAAGGTTATTGTTTAAGGTTGATGGACACGCATGTCTTAATTAGTTTTTTTTTTTTTTACGAATTGGTCAAACCCAAACTCAAACAAAAACATTGTTTTCAATCGTTATGAATCTACCGATTGAATAGAATTTTATTATAAATAATTGTCTTGTAAATGGAATTTTTAAAGCATTCTGAATGTAAAAATAAAGAAAAAAGTGTGCAAGACAATAAGAAACACTACCTGCCAAAAAAAGTGAAATTTTGTTGAAATCGGTTGAAAAATGTAGGAAATCCAATCCCATATATAAATGAACACACACACACAAACAACCAACCTGGGTTTTATAATAAGTATAACTCGATATTAATAAGTATAACTCGATATGAGTTGTCCTCCTTTCATTAATGCCTCTTAATCGTGTTTTCAAATTGATTTCGTGCAAAAATAATTTTGTTTTTCCAATTTTTGGCACTGTCAGAACCACCGCAAGGTAATTTTATGTAGTCCTGTGAAGTTTTGTTGAAATCGGTTGAAAAATGTAGGAAATCCGTTCCAATATATAAACGTATATATATACACACACACACACACACACACACACACACACACACAACCTGGGTTTTATAATAAGTAAGATTTTATTTGCTACATTTTGTGTATTTTACAAAATTTGGCCTATCGCCCGGTTCACACTCCTCTCTAATCTTTTGAACAGGACTAGAAATTTGTCCTTTGTTTCTTGCTTAGGATTGTGTTTCGTTTCCTTCTAAAGTCTTTTCATTTTCTTTCACTCTCAGTAGCCCCTTAGGATTTTTTATGTTAATTCACCCCAAATAATGTAGAGTTACTTATCGCAAATATCAATTCACTCCAAGAAATTATTAATTTTAAATCAAGGTTTCTTGTTTTTTATTGAATTCTCGACACTCTTTTGAAATTATAAACCAGAATTTGTTTATCTTGCCTTGGAACAATTCATAGAATGAAAAATTACCAAAAATCAAGAGGTTAATATTTCGTCAGTGAGGATGATATTCGAGGTACTTACAAGGATTTTTTTATAATTAAAAAAAATACAAACAAAAAAATCTTTTTGGTTTATCTATCGGGGTGAGCACGAACGTAGAACCCCCCCACAATAATACACGTAGAAATAGCGCATCCGAGTCGTCCACATTTGGGGCAGTAGCAAAGGTCAACTTAACCGGGGTGCAATGGAAAGACCTCACTCTGGTAGAATTTGGTGTTAATTTTAGTAAATATAAATTCTTTTTATATTGGGGTGAATTAATATTTTGGAGTGAATTAACAGAAAAGATTCGCCTTTGCGTCTTAGTCGCATTATCGCCTTGATTAAAAAATTAGTAAGCTCTGTCTGTTGGAGACTGGACATTTTCTCTCTTGCAACATTGCATTTACAGGCTATTTTATATTTTATTTGCAACAGTAATATTGTTTACAATAGAAATAAAGAATCGTTATTTTTGGGGTTGGACTAAAATGTACAATTCGGACTAAAAACTTAAAAACGTCATAAATCGGATGGAGAACAATATAAGCATTAGTATTAATCGATTATTGTTTAACGAATTTATTCCATCACATTAGAAATTGAGACCACGAAGACATTTTCGGACGTGGTCCGTGTTAGTATTCACCAGTTGGTGTGTATATGCATCTAAAGTTCGTCCAAAATGGGAATCATTGTGGACAGATCCAGGTGAATCCATACCACAACAATAGGCCTCTGTCGCGATTGTCTGAACGAAGTTGTAATCACAATGTATTACGTGTTACACTGCCAACAAAGAGTCAGGAAGATCTTTCGCGATGAAGGTTTAGGGAATGTTGAGTAGGGAACAGGCTTGATAGCCCAAATAAACCACTTTTCGACAAGCATACAGAAACCACTTATGAGGAACGGTAAGCACATGATGAAAAAAACGATCGCTTTTTTTTAAATGACAAAAGCAAATTGCAGCAAGTGTCAAACCTTGTAGGTTGTTGATAACGCATGGTCTGTTCTGAAGCTGACATATTGCAGGTAGTTTTGCCGATATTTTGAACTCGTGGAGCAAAATGATACGAAAATTACCTTTATTCATCTTTAATATTACGCCTTATAAAAGAAAACAAAGTAATCAAAATATTAAGACTACATGAAAGAAGACAGAGCTCTAAAATAATATGCAGATATACGCAAAAAGACAATGCAAAAAACACCCATTTATTCTGCTTCTACATATATATATATATATATATATATATATATATATATAAAAATATTTAAAAATATGATTCCAAAACGCGACATAAGAAGTCTCATGTTTCAAAACAAGAGCCGAAAACTTCAATATAATTATTTAAATTAAATTGAGTTAAAGTGAGCTCTGTTCCATCTTCATCTTCAAATTTATATATATATATATATATATATATATATATATATATATATATATATATATATATATATATATATATATATATATATATGTAGAGAGAGAGAGAGAGAGAGAGAGAGAGAGAGAATTAATACAAGTAAAATGTTTGTCACTTAGCATTCCGACTTCAGAATTTCGTAGAGGGACTCTTCGGGACTCACTCCGTCCACTCGTCAGGGGTACCAGCAACTAACTGTTTAAACTGCTCCATTTTGCCTTTTATATGAGAGAGAGAGAGAGAGAGTGAGTGATTGAGAGAAGGAGAGAGAGTAAATAAATAAATAAGTTAAAATACTTATCTCCTTGTTTACAGTTTCGCAGAGATAAATCCACACTTCAGTAGCACGATAAATCAATGGCTATTGAAATAATAATTACTAAATAAATAAATAATAATTTAAATGATAATTATTAAATGCATAAATAATAGTTCAAATAGTAATTAGTAAATAAATAGTATTGACCACATTTTTTTTCAATATCTACTTAAAGGCATTATCCTTCAGTAATCTTTTAAAGTAATCTTTGTTTTATATATATATATATATATATATATATATATATATATATATATATATGATAAAATATAGTTTGAAGGTATGCTATATTTATGGGTTAAAGTGCTCAATATCAGGGATAGAAGGTGCGTGAATATAAAAGTGGACATTGAAATCACCACCCAGAGGCGACAGTAATCGTTAGGCCATGACAATTGTGCTTAGCATGAAACAAATTGTCGCCTTTGGGTGTTGACCTCAATGCTCACTTTTATGTTTATATACGCTCTATGCCTGATATTGAGCACTTTAACCTACATATATAGCATATCTTAAAACTATATTTTATCATATATGTATAATTGACAGATCTCAAAATCGTTTGTGTGTCGGTGTAATTTAAATCTGTTAAGATATTTTCCGGTAAAAAAAAATGTACATGATCTCAGGCAAATAATCCAGTTAAAATAGTTTCTTTTTTATTTAAGTAAAAGATTTAAACGTTCCAAGCAATCACAACTGATGACATTAATAGACTAGTCTAGCATGGAAAGGTACTAGAAATTTGAAAAGCAAATTCGTTGGTTTAATTCATCTCTGAAAATTAGTAAAGCAAGTTTATGTTTTTGGGTACAAAGCATTCATCATTTTTTTTCTGCATTCTCAGTGACTGAGGACCAACGCAGTGCATATCTTGCATATCACTATTTGGCTTCTATCCATCTCAGATATTGGCGAACATCAATGCAAATATACATTTCATATTGTCGCGGCAATTTGCCATTACTTCTTACAGTAGCAACAAAAAGTTTGTGGCCAATCTTAAGCCAATAGACATTGATGGTGCATCGTCTTTGGCCATATCTTATATGAAAAGATAAAAAGAAAGAGAATTCAATGTAGATTTATCATCTACTGGTATGGTTAAGTTCTCGAAGAACAAGATTGAAAACACGGAAAATATATTCTGACTTGAAATTGTAATTTTATTCTTTGGCGTCATATTGGAGCATCAGTAGAAAATAACTGGTGCTCTGCTAAATTTCAATAAAATCGATTGATTTACATTACTTACATTGTTTGGACTGTTGTCCTCATCTGTATTGTCATATTCACGACATTTCGGCCGTTGTAGGCTCCGGACTTCGTCAGGTGATATACGTTGGAATTTCGAACCAAACCCTTTGTTTAGTCCACAGGGGTAGATTGTTCGAGTTCCAAGACTTTTCTGGATATCTTAGTTTCAGTTATCTCCCTTTAGTAACTAAACTCTCCAAGTTTTTGTTCACCTCTGCTGTGATCAGGTATTGAACTCGCAGGTCTTTGAGTCAAGTCACTGGATTACTTCAACCAACGCTTTCATCCACTGTATCATGTGTACCTGGCGAAACATCTAGGGAGGAGTGTGAACCGGCGATATACACTGGGTGTGCAACCAGATGTAATCATTTTAGTTATCACTTGACTTTTTAATCAGCTTGATTTAGCCCATTGAGTAACGTCTGTATTCTTTGAATGCATTTCAAAACGTATCTATGAAGATATGGCAAGCTAGCTTGCAAAATCGACTTGTAAATGGTTCTTAGGTGTACTTTAGAATTTGCGTTTTGCTATTGAGCCTGTTTGTGTTGAGATCAGATTTGATTTCGCGAAGAGCCTGGGAAATGCGAGATGGAAAGGTAAAGACGGGACGTTAATATTGTAAACCAAATAAATTTGTGGTCACTTTCGCGTTAACGTCCTCCTTGATATTATACCCTATTGTTCATTCTCATGCGTTGACACAAGTTTGCCATCATGCATTCACAGTCAGGTGAAAAAGTTAATGTACCCCATAAATACTTTTGCATTTTTAACATATTTAAAAATTGGATATTTGCTCTCTTCTAACGTTATTTACTGATGAATGTGATATATTTAAATAAAATTGAAGAAATGTCTTTTTCTAATCATTTAATCCGAAGGAAGGTAATAAAGCCACCAGACGCAAAACGGCACGGTTTTAATGGCTTTTAATTTGGAAAATTTCATTAATAAAAATGCAATTTTCTTTTGAGGGAAATGTTAGAGCACTCTCACATATTTGGGCTGTTTTATGGTTTATCAACTCATTGGGTCATTTAATACCGAAATGTAATGTTTTTTTTTCTTAAATAAAGCTTTCTATTTAAACAATAAAAATAATTTTAATAGTAAGACTTCAGTTATAGTTATATATTTTTTGAAATCATATTTTTGAGATTAGTTTAATTTCTCTTAGAAATTGGAATATGTAAAGTAGATCAGTATTTTGAAAAAGTCCTTTTAAGTTTGTTGTTTGATAGTATTTTAAGCGAATTGAATTAAAATTGCTGCAGTTTGTCAGTATGTGTTTTATGGCGAATGGCCCTTGGCATGCCACACGGAAGATTTTCCTTTTTTAGGATATGCAAATGGGTTATGGCAGTATATCCAATTTGAATCACGTCTCTTCTTCTCATAAATACTTCTTCTCTTCTAGTTTGGCGTCTCTGATGCAATTCTCCTAAAGTTGGCTTAATTTTGTACAGTTTATTGTTTGAGTAGGAGTTCCATAGATTCTGCCATTCCTCTCTAATATATTTATTGATGGTTTCACATTTGTACATGGGATTTTGATAGTTAAGGAGTCAGATGTGTTTTTTATAGCAGAAAATTTTCTTGCTGCGGAATCTTCTCTGTCATTGCCTGTAATACTAATATGGCTTGGTATCACTCCGACATATATTGTTACTTAAAATTCCTTAAATTAAAATAACATGCACCACATCAGATGCAAATGATTAGAACATCTTTATATCAGATTTCGAAGGAATCTGTTTATTTACACTTCAGACATTTAGTTTAACTTGTTCTTAACTTTTGAAGAGAGTGGTATTACTATGGCGAGATCAAAAAAGCCGTCTGTGGTTTTTAAAATGGAGATAGTAGATGAATATCAGTCTGGGATTTAACAGATTCCCAAGCAATTAGAAATTAGATGTTCTTCACACTGGAAAATAATTTACAAGGAGAAAACATTTAAAACAACTGCCTTCCCACACGCCCAGCTCGTGAGTAGATGACATGTCTCCGAAAATCCTAAAATGTCGTCATGGTACCTACAGGTACCTCTTGCCATAGTTGATGTCAAAGTACACGCATCTACAACTAGAGAGAGGCATCACAAATTTGATATGCATAGGAATTATGCAAGAAAGAAACTTTTGCCGTCAAAGAACATCAAGGCAAGAGAGCATATAGAAAAATTTGCAAATTTGCTAGAAAGTATTTGAGTACAAAATCCTCATATTAACTGTGAAGCATGGGAGAGTAAATGACATTTTTGAGGATTGCATTGCTGTAGCCGGGCCTAACAGCCTCACTATGATAGAATCCACCATAAATTCTTTATTTTACCAGTTAATGAAACTGAAGCAGACGACACTATAATTATTCAAAATATCCCAGTAAATTCACCAAGGAATGACTAAAAAGGAAGTGAATTGAACAAGTTTTCTATGTAAAACGCCCTTCAAGTATATTTTTTCGTCTATATGCCATGTTCTTTCAGGATATAGGCGATTATGCCTCTCTGCAATTCCCTATCCCTTGTGGCTCTTAGCAGTTTTTCTCCTTTTGATAAGAACCCCCGTTCCGCCATCCACCAACACAAGCACCTTCTAGGGTGGCTCGCTGACTTCTTCTTAACCTCTATATACCCCGTGAGGGTTAAATATTTCAAGATCTTCTTCTTCATTATGTGTCCAAGGAATTTCAGTTGTCTTTTCCTGATTCTGAGTATCAGATGAACTCTTCTTTATAGTACCTAGACTTAATGAATTTAAGCACAGCAAGGTCTCGTCAATTCTCAGTTGAATTGGCTAGATTTAACCTCAAATTCTATGCTAACAGTTTCTTTTCTCACACTTTTCGCTTGTGTAACTCTCTTCCGGCTCCATGCTCTCCAGCCAATTTTGATCTTCAAAAATTTAAATGCAATGTCAATCATTATCTACTGTCTTCTTGGTCATTTTTCTATTGTAATCGCTCCTTAATAATGTTTCAGACTTTTTAAATTCTTTCGCACTCAATAACCCTTGTGTATTAGTGGATTTACAGCCTTGTATGGGAGCATATGATTACAAAAAGTGTTCTTTCTGTTGCCATTTTCTTTAAGACTTCTTTGTTCAAACATCACACTGCTCAAACATATTGCATGAGGGAACGACATAAACTTTCTCATAATCAATGTCAGTTACAAGAAATGTCTAATTGAGTTCATTTCAAATCAGATATTACAGCATAGGTTGTCCTAATTTTTTCTTCAGTAGTAATAGACATTTTCGTTCCGTTTTTAACATTTTCATTTTTCTGTTTTATACCATCTCTCTGTAGATATTGTTTGAAAGAAAATCAAATAACTGCATATTTTTTGATGTGTCCGAACCTTTTCATATGATTATATTCTATACAGAGCAAAGACAATTGAAAATACTTATATGTCTGTATGTTTGGGCATCATGTTCTCATCTGAATTTCAAGTGTTCTTCCTCAATATGTGTTCAAAGAATTTCATCTGTCTTTTTCTGATTCTGAGTATACGTGTTCTTTCCGTTGCTATTTTATTGAAGACTTCCTTAGTCAAACACCACACAACTCAAAAATTATTTCTGTAGATATTGTTTGAAAGAAGATCAAATATAAATATTTCCATGTTTCTTAAAGAAACAACTGCATAATAGTTGAGGTGTTCGATCTTTTTTTATATGACGGTATACATAATTAATGGTGCACGTTCTTCAATACTGAATTACACTTTCTGTTAAAAATTCTTTTTCGACTCTTGCCTTTTCGAGTAATTACAGGTCATCCGTTAAGACAGATAATTTGTTTGTTTGCCACTATATTCAGATTATCTTCAATGATATCCCAGATACGACAAATAACAGTGGAAACGGTGAATCTCCCCGAGGGATTACGCTTTTCAGAATAACTTATTGAGAATTTCTTTATATTGAAATTATATTTATCCCAAATCAGACACTCAGTTTGTTAAAAAATTATTCACGTATATATTAATCACATTTTAGCCAGTTTCACTGTTGTTCGCTATGTGAGTCCGGCGACGAACTGATAAGTTATGTCCTTCCATAAAGTGTTGACACCACCCGACATCGGTTATGAAGTTGGCAGGCATTGTCCCCATCTTCTTTGTGATTTTCAGTATCTTGAGACACATGTCAGTTGTGTTAATTCCAATGCCGGACATTCTGCATTTCTCCAGCCACTTGATAATATTTTCTTCTCTTTCTCTCTCTCTCTCTGCTCTCTTTCTCTCTCTCTCTCTCTCTCTCTCTCTGCTCTCTTCGACGTCAGCATGGATTGAAGTTTGGAGTTGTTTTGTTTTTTTGCCACAGTCGGATATTTCACCCAGGACATTGGAACTGTTGACCAGCTGCCTGTTTCCCATTTTCCTCTGTATATAAGATTACCTTCAATTTTTCTGCGTTTGTGTGAAATGATTGCTTAGACGTCATACTCGAAATAATGGACAGAGTCACGCATGTGCAGGGAAATTTGATTTGTAATATACGGCACCAGCGAGGGAAGTTATGATCAGAATTATTCCGTGGTTGACTGCCCGCAACCCATAAATGATAGATTTCTTTTTCAGTTATTTTATATTTCACGTAGTAGTAATGTCCACTTGTGTTTTGCGCCGCTAGCAGCTTTTTCAAGAAATAAGAGTAATAAAACTTTTCAAAACAGAAACTATGATCTGCAATTGTAATGAAAGCAGCGATGGCACATTATAATCCATCATAGAAATACAGGATGCGGAATTAGTAAATACTAAACACTTCAAATACCTTGATATCATTTGTAACAAATTTAGTATAGAGGAAATGAAAATTGAACATAGAATAGGCTGCAGAGGTAGCTTCGCTTACCACCACTAAAGAACACATCATCGCCATGAAAACTCGAATCATGTTCTTAAATAATCTCGTCGGATCAAGACTTTCATACGAATGTCATGCATGTCGTCAAAACCGTTCAGAAATATTTAAACTGTCAGCTGTATACAACGGTTTTCTCAGATCAGTGTTTAAAAGTGGCTTTGAGTGAGTGAAGCCTGAGTGTCTTCAGAAAGCCCATTCTTCTTTGAAGATTATGGACTGGTGCTATAGATTCACAAAGAACTATACCAAATAACAGAAACCACATCACTTGATGACTTTCAACAACAGTGACAACTAAAATGGATAACACATGTAACTCGAAAAGAGAATAATGACAAAAATCAAATTCAAGGTTAGGAAGGAAACGCCATCAATTCTGAATAGAGCCATACCAACTACTGAACTTGAGGAACCTATTTTCCTGAAAAATTGTTTTAAGAGAATGACTTTATAAATTTCAACCGAAAACAGTATTGGCTGCTCGGTCAATGAATGTCAAATGTTTCCTTGTAGGGAAATGGCTAATATTACTAATACTATTACCATTACCATTAGGGAAGAATCCACAAGCCAATAGAATGACAGGCGTCAATGATAAAGCACCAATATTGCACCCATATTTAAACATCTGGTACTCTAGCAAAGTGCAGAGTAGACCTACTATATTAAAAATACAAATCGAGACCATTAAATATATATAATAAATTATTATATTTCAACAAGAATAATATCTTTCATTTGTTAAATTTTATCTATAAGCGATTTAAATTTTGATAATACTATGGTACCACATGAACATATTCTTTTGAGAAATTATGGCAACACAATTACTACAAAGATAAAATCATTTAGAGTACATGACCTTAGGCGATAGGAAATCATTTTAATTGGCCTTCATTTTTTAAAGTGAGAAAACCGTAATAAAATAGGATATATTGGCAGCAGAAGATAATCTTTTAACTAATTATGGCATTCCAAAATCATCTTTTACCTTTGCAGCATCAATAAAACATTCTACGACAAGACGAATATTTTTAATAATCTTTTAAATCTTTCATTGAGAAATCCTGAAAATATAACGACACTAAAAAACCAAGATGGATTTAAATAAGTTATTACGCTAATTTTGCGAGAAGACTAGCGGAAGCAAGGAAATAAGGAAGGTTTCGATTAAGTCTAAATTGTTCAAAGGCGTCCCCTCGAAGTGGCGCCCATGACAAGTGCCCTAATGCTATAACTTAGATACATAACTAACTAGAATGTGTATTTATTTATAATTTTCATTCTTTTAGTGAGAACTTATTTTCGCGTTGCATCTTTCTTCAATCATGTCTGTACATTTACTAACAAACGGTACATTTAGTATTTCAAATCAATGTAAATAATATAAATTTTTAGTAGCCGCCAACCAAATAAAAGCTTGAATAAAAATTACATTTAGGTTAAATATAGCTTCTAAAAATTCTAAAAAGTCAGTGCGTATAATACACCAGATATGCTTTTTCTAGAATTTTGTAGGTGCATATTATACATGATTGCGTATTACAGACGAATGATTGTGATATTCTGATGTTTTATTCATTTTCTAATCCAACTGCTTTACCTTTACCTTGTAGATTTTCTGGTATCATTTTTGTTTTAAAATGTTTTGGCTTTTCTACCTTTTGCATGTTCTTATTTTGTCTTATTTTTCTATTACACCTCTATGTAAATAATGCCTTCAATATTTTGGAACGTGATGTTTTCTCCGTATTTGACAATCCATTGTTTGTAGCTTTTGGATATTCCTTCATTTATTCAATTTGTCTTGTTTATTTCTTCTAATATGGCGTCTGTTCTTTTATTATATCCATTTTTCAGCAGACTACTATGAAAAGTGTTTGTGTATTAATTTCTACCCGTTTCGAAATCGCCATTTCTCGCCTCATGTCTCATCCTCGTTTGATATTCCGTTTGATGTGAGTTTTTCATGGCTTATGAATTTTCCTTGACTTTTCCCGCACCAGCGTCAGTCAGATCAGCAATGCTGAGTCTCGTTAGTTTTGATGTCGGTTCAAAAGATTGATGACTTCCATTGTTTCGTATTTCATTTTTTCAAATCTTTATTTTAGACTAACCGTAGTGGGTTTCTTGTGTTTTTGTCTACTGTATAATTTCCTCTGTTTTCTTTTTGTGACTGTTTCTTGAGCTAGTATTCAGTTCTTATCGGCTATTTTCTCGCTTTCAATTCCTTCATTTTTTTTATGTACTCTATACTTAGTAGTGATGTAAGGTAGCACTCAAACCAGTATGTTGATTCCAGCCAAAAATTTAAATGAAACGTCAATTGCCATTTTCGGTCTTTCTTAATCCTTTTCCTTTATTGTTCTTTCTCCTCCCTTAGCCCCAATAAAGTCTTCTCTTTTTTCTTAACTCCCCCAAAAAACCATGCGTGGCATTATCGCCTTTCGTGGAGTGAAATAGTTAAAAAAATAATTTCGGTCACACCGTACCAAATATGGCGACCCACGTGTCCGGAAAAAGATATTATTTAGTTTTAGTGTGCGATACGCTCATTTCAGTAAATGTATGGAAAAGTGCTTATAATATACTAATAGTTAGATGAAATAAGAATATAAAAAGACTTTTGTATTAGATATTAACTAAATAATTTTTAAAGAACTAGAAATGAAAAATGCATAATATGGATTGTTGAAAAGCTTTAGGTAATAAAAAAAATAAGATTCTAATTCCAGGCAAATGCGACACCGAAATCCAAGGGCGCATAGTTAATAACGAAAGATGCCTTCCAAAAGCAACGCATTAAGAAGCAGGAAAAAATTGGTTAGAAACAAAGAAAAGAGCGCTAAATTTTTATGTAATATCAATCGTGGATAGCCATTATTGTCAACATCTTGAACGGACGCTACACATGGAAGAAAAATAAGTCCAGTTTGATATCTAGCGTCACTTGTAAAGTTCATTTGGTTCTTATCGCCCAAATGATAATGAAGATACAGAACTTTATTGCCCTAGTGGTTTTTTTTTTTATTTTTACCAACACATTGGCGTTTTAAAGTATCAGTTTATCTTATGACACACAGACCATGTTTTCTTTGTTTCCTGCTCCGTATCGATTCCATAAATGTAAATCGAGCAAATTTAAATTGCTATTGAAACAAACAAAAACTAAAATAAAAAAATAAAACAAAAGACATGCGCGCGTACGCACACACACACGCACACGCACGCACACACGCACACACACACACACACACGCACACACACACACACACACACACACTAACCCTCCCCGCGCCATACATAAATATATTGGACTCTCATTTGATGCCTCCTCAATACTTCAGCTCATTTAATCAATTGAACTATGCGCAGCTTCTAATGCTGTCGGCTCTGAAAGTGTCGTAAGAAGAAGAACATGATTGCGTCCTTTTCTATGGACAAAATAATATAATTAATATAATTGTTTAATTGAAAATAAATGGAAGGTTAAGTTGTTTGCTCGTTCTAATTTAATTTCAAATAAAAATTCTAATCCAGATTCTTTCGCGTGTCTTACATACAAAGCCATTAGAGTGGACGTTGCCTTTGCCTGCATCTATAAGTGACACAACGTTGCCTATGTGGCTCTCTTTGTATGCATCATATCCTTTCAAATATTGGGTGATCGAGAGTCTCTACAGCTTCCCGTCTTTTTATTGTTTTTATTAATACTTTTCGTTGTTTTCATCGGTTTGTCTTGCCTTCTATATGCACTATGGGTGTTAGATTCACCAATCCTTCTCTTCTGATAAATTATTTAAAAATATCAGCTATCTCTTTCTGCTTGTATGCAACACTTTCTTCCTACACTTCTTAAAACATTTTCGTTGAATTTCCACAACGTCTGGATTTTGATGTTTCTGTTACTGTTACATAACTAGCATATTGGGTTATCCCTTTTGTGCCTAAAGTATGCTGAGTATAGAGGTGTAAAACCCCTCTTAAAGAGCTCACCTACTAGTTAGAATTCGGGAGTAGACGACCAATAATCACCTATGGACTCAAGTATAAAAACAACCATTTTTTACCGATAGAAACAAAACACGATCAAAGCCTACCTGTAGACACGATATACATTACTAATGTTTACCAATAGACTCAAGTATAAACCCGATCAATGTTTTCTTGTAATTTTGATTGATTGACTGTTTTTTCGGCTTATCAACACTTTGTGGGTTATTTAAAGCTGAAATATTTAGGATCGTAGGGTTTATCTGTAGACTCAAGTATAAACCCGATCAATATTTACGTATAGACTCGAGTATAAACATGCCAATTTTTTTACCTATAGACACGTGTATAAAAACTACCAGTGTTTGCATATTAACTCAAGTAGAAATACAACCAATGTATACCTAAAGACAAATTAAGTTTGTTTACTTACTTAACTCATTCCCTATCTGAATACAAGCTCTATTCCCTCCAATATAGATTACGGATTATCTGAATATATTTCTGCATAGATTCCTGTAGATCAAGCTTTCTTAACATTTCAAGAGATTTTTCATGTTGCAATTTCTTTGAAGTGCTTGTGTAATCTCTGAAACATTGGTATAAGTTAATTTTTTGTATTTCTACTTGTTATAATAGTATTCTGATTATAAAAATTGCGTCTGGATCAAAGAAACTATTCCTCTATTTGCGGGATTAACTCCATTGAGTTCTGTTCATTTTGCTATATGCTGTGTCCCTTCAGGGCGTTGCCGGTCATAGGTTTCCTTTGTAGCTCATAATAATTTTTTTTGTTATTTCTCCTAAACCTTATTCCACCATTCAATCAATTAATCAAGCTCGCTAGATAGTTTATTTGTTATTTTGCTTCTGTCCTTCTTGCCCCCAATCTCTCCTGTGAGTATCACAATTTCCAATCCCTCTTTCTTTATTATGTATCCTATATATTTCAACCCTCTCTTCTGATAAATTATTTAAAAAAATGTTAAGTATAAATCATTTTCTCTAGAACTTCGAAGTTCACATATTTGGTCCATAGTATTCTCAGTATCCTTTTTTTTTTTTTAGAACCGACAAGTATCTGATTTTTGCAAGAATTTCTTAAATCAGTGTCTTTTAACCGCAAAGAGACGCTAAAATTCGCCATGCTAATTTATGGTACAATGTTGACACCGGAGAAACGAGATTTTTAGCCAAAATCTCGAAGGTTTTAAAAAGGATTAAAAAAATAATTTTTTACATCTAGAATTCCTAGTATAGTTGTTCCTTCCTCTTAATATTAACAAAGATTTTGACGATAAAGATTTATTTTTATTAATTTATTTATCATGTATACTCATTTTTTAGCGAATATTTGGAAGTACCTAAATAAGACCATTACGGTGAGAGGTTTTTCCCTCTCCATATTCACCAATCAAAACCAATGAAAATCTGTAGCTGTTAAATCTGTTTAGCATCTACAGATTATCATTGGGTTCGATCCCTACAACAAAGAAGTTGAAAGAAAGTCTTTCAAATTTGTTTGTTTTAGAATAATCCAGATTTCTTTAAATCGAAAATTTGTTTACCGGTCGAGCTGCTGTCATTGTGAATGAAAGTGACTACATTTTCGATAAATAATATTTATATGAATTTAACATACATTGTTTTAATATCCTTTCTGGTAAAATGTAATTACTTTCTCGACAGACTAATATATAGCATAAAATAATATATAGCATAAAATGTTTCTTCAACTTACAATGCAAGCATAACCTACAAGAGGTCTTTAGAAACTATTACACAATTTAACACGGCTCCTCTAAACTTTCAATGCTCGCAACCCAACTCCTGAACATGCAAGATTTCAACAAATTGTCGGACGTATTTCTTGAATTAAATAAATTCAAGGAATATTATTGGAGATAAATAATAGCATCACAATTCTGTATATTAATCCCCCCACTGTTTATTTTAATTTTATAAATTCTTTTTTAAATTATTTCCCCTATTGTATGTATTTTTTCTCGCTATTTATGCCCAAGAAAATTCGCTAACCTCATTTTGCTTCGGAAGTTCATAGCGATGTATGATTGAAAAAATTCTTTTTTTTGTCCTTCTAAAAAATATCTATATTTCTAAAAGCTTTTTTCTTTTGCAAATCATGTCGCAATCATTCTCTTCTACATTCACTGAATACAACGAAAGGTCAGGCTATGAACTTTTCTTGGCTAATGCCGTGAATGCTTCAACTTACTGATTAATGTCTAAATTTGCCGACAGCAAACGAGACTCATTCTTTTCCTTCTGTGTTTGAAAATACAGAAAAAATGTTTCTTTCATTATGCATTTTTCTTGCAAGATTAATGAGACACTATTCTGTTTTAGAAAGATGAATTTTCAATATTCGGTATAGGTTCTCGAACAGTTGTCTCAATTTTTTGTTATTTTTAACGCAGTTTTCCGGACACCCTGAAAAAGGTTCAGAATATACCCACCGGTACATTGTGTTAAAATGAAAAACAAAAAACAAAAAAATGAAAATAAGATTTAATAAAATACAGAAAATTATGAACATTCTTTATATTAAAATTGAAAAAGAAAACGAGAGGAACGTTTCGCTTCAGAAGAATTAATAGATACTTCGCCATTCCCAGGGTTATTTTAAAGTTAATTTCTGTGAATATTAAAGCACTTAATATCAATGCATCTACAAAAACAATGGACGTCGAAGTGTAATGAAGAGTTCTTTTCATCAACGAAGATGTGAAAATGAGATTATATCTAAATATGATTAAATTAATTTTCCCGATTATACAATGACCTCCAATCAGTGGGATAAGAATCTTAAGAAAAGAAAAAAAAATAAAGATGCCTTGAAGAAAGTGGGGAGGCCTTGATGTGAAAGGAAATTTAATTTAGGTCAATGACACCCAAGATTATCACCTGCATTTGACAGGATTCTGACAAGCTTCTTTTCTTGAAAATTAGCGGGAATGAACTGTATCAAGAATAAAAGGGAAATAGGAGATGGAACCAAAATGAAATGAATGAAAACATTAAATAGAATATAAGAAAAAGAAAAAAAAGGAGTAAGATTGGCGGAGAGATAAGTGGGGAGTGAATGATAATATTTGAAAAAAAAAACGATATATAAGGTATGCAAAAAAGGTAAAGAAGAATGTCTTGTGTCTAACATTGGAGAGCTTTATCGTATTCCATGTCATTCCGTCTATAAATATATATTTTATCCAAATTGATTAAAGCAGTAAAATAGATGACCATTACAGCATATAATAGGCCAATGTACGAATAAAGAAAGTGATAAATTAAAAGAATCAAAGAAAATTGATATATGAGACAAATGTAAAGAGTAGAATTAAAATAAGCAAAAACTTTAGCTAAGAAAAACGATGCTAAAAAGAAGAAAAGAGTGCTAAAACGATAAAAAAGCAAATGAAAAGAGTCGATAGACAACAAAAGAAAACAAAGAAAGCAATGTTAATTGAAAAGAAAAATGGAACATAAAAATTAAAATATTAAAAGAAGAGAATAGTGATAAGACAATTATAATGGATATTTTAAAGAGCAAAATAAGCAGATAGAGAAAAAGAGATAAAAGCAAAAATATGTTGTTTAAAAAAAAAGAAAATTGGTAATACGACATTTAGTGTCATATTAATAAGATTTATTACAGTTCATTTTGAAGAAAAATTGCGTAAATGCGCAGCTTCCGCAACAAACGGAAGTTCCTAGCACATTCATCATTATATTTTTTTAAAACATTTTACCTCAAGAAAGGCGGGAGTGCCACTAGAATGTAAAGTGTTACAGAGAGTGAAAGTAAGATAAAAGAAAAGCTAAAGTGAAGAACGGGGATCAAGATCAAGGCATCAGAAGATGTCGATTGACATTACATTTAAATTTTTGAAGATTATAGTTATCAGGGAAGCAAGTAAAAGGAAAGGAGTTCCACTATCGGAAAATGCGAGAGAAGAAGCTGCTGTAGTGGACGAGGCGGTTACATTTAATTGTTTCGTCAGTAAAAGGATGGGACCGACATGCCATCCTAGTAGCACGCTTAAATCCATACAGTTGGGGCACTAGTGAAAATAGCTTGCCAGAGCAGTTGCCATGAAAATATTTGTAGAAAAGACAGATGGAAGCCACATCACGTTTGTGAGAAAGTGACTGTTAGTGGAAAACGTGAGACCGAGAAGGGAGAGTCGCTTTGGCGGCATTAAAGTTTACAAGCCATTTCCTACCCCAGTCAACCACAGATTGGATCTCCTTTTCGAGACCAACGTCCAGGTTATCAGCAATGCCGGATTTTCTATTGAGACATGTGTAAACGTTAGTGTCATCTGCGTAGATGCCGACTTGAGAACTGATGACATCAGGAAGATCGTTGATGAAGATCAGAAACATTGTAGGACCGAGGATAGAGCCATGGGGAAACCCGTTTAGGACGATCTTCATTTCACGGTTTGACAGGAATGATTGGATTAAATCAAATAATCGTCCTGTAATACCGTATCCATGGAGCTTACGTAGAAGGCCGGCATGCCAAACCCTGTCAAACGCATTAAAGATATCAAGAACTACAGCTCGAGCTTCGCTGTTATTATCAAGAGTTTGGTATACTGTTGTAGAGTAATTTTCACAGTGGAGGCTTGTATTTCACTAAGTCGGTCCTAAATTAGGTTCGACGTACAAAACGTTAAGAACTTGAAATAATAGTTAATGACGCAGCAATCTAGTTGTGGGGCTCATTCTTTAATGTCCGACATCGACTGACTCGCACAACTCACTCAGCTCCCCTGGCGACTGCTACTACTACTACTACTACGTATCTGTGAGAGAGTCTATTTACAATAGAATAGGTACGTTCCGGTATAACATATACAAATTCAGTTATGGCCGCAAGCACGTCAGCAGTAGATCGGGAAAAGCTGAAATCATATTGTTTGTCAGAGAGTAGATCATAGGAGGTAAGATGCATAAGCATTTCGGCATTGATTAAGGACATTGATCAGAGTTCTTAAAAACAGGGACAACAGATGAAGACTTTCAACAGGCTGGAAAGCAAGAGTCAGCAAGGCAATAGTTTTATAGTTTGGAGAGAACTGGAGCCAGTGTGGGAGCACATTTCTTTAGGACTACAGCTGGTATCCCGTCACTACACTTGCTTGATCAAAATCTAATTTAGAGATTATATCCAGTACCATCGATGGGGGTTATGCTCATCGCACTCAACAGAGCCTCAGTTCTATGGGGGAAAATCAAGTGTGGGTACTCCGGACGAGTCGAGTGTTGATTTGGATGAGAATTTCCGAGCAAAGAATTCAGCCCTATCACCTGTGGAAGTTAGGACTTTGAATTGATTGAATAGTGGATGGATTGTGGACATGCTGGTGTTCAGCACACTCTTGCAGAGCTGCCAATAATCTTTAGAACTAAACTTGCGAGATGCAATACGTTGTTTCATTCTATCAGCAAACAGTAACTTTGCTTCATTGAGGAGACGCTTGTACTCATTACAAGCAGAAATAAAGAGAAATATGTTGTAATCAGACATATCATTCCGATACAGACGAATGGGCTACAGCAGCTGAGCAAGCAGCTGAGAACCAAGGAGATGAGCGTGATTTAACTTTAACTGCTGGCATGAAAGCCCCGATGCTGGCTTTTACGCAGGAGGAGACCTCAGATGCACATTTTTGTATTTTGCACTTGGGGTGATTAAAAACCACATTTCAAGAGACGTCGCGAAGGAAATCATGGAACGAATCCCAGTCTGTACATTGATAACAGAAAGATATTCTGATGGTAGGAGTTTCTTAGCTAGAGGGGGAGTAGAAGGAGACGTTGCTCCTAATGAAATCCTAGTCAGATTTTGGTGATGAATACTGATGGTGAAGATATCCTAGAACTGTTTAAATGAATAGAAGAGGGGAAAATGTTGTGTAAACTCAAAGGACCGAAATGATTTTGCCGTGTTGATTGTTCATGATCAATGCCAATAATTGGTAACACTCTCAGACGAGGAAAACCGTATTATCCGCGATGTAGATGATGACGATGACAGAACTTAAAACGATGATACACGCATCTTGCAACAAAATCTTTCGACGCAAGATATAAAGAACTTCATACAGTCATTTTTAGATTCAAGGTTTCGTCGAATATATATTTCTGGTGGAGAGAGAGAGAGAGGGAGGGAGAAAGAGAGGACAACTGAGAGAGATGAGGACAAAAGAATATATATACACACACACACACACACACACAGAGACACACACACACACACACACATATATATATATATAAGGAGAGAGAGAGAGATAGGGAGAGAGAGCTGAGGAAAAAAGAATATATATAGAGAGAGTGATGGGGACAAAAGGACAGAGGGTGTGATGAGGATAGAGAGAGAGAGAGAGAGAGTGTGTGTGTGTGTGTGTGTGTGTGTGTGTGTGTGTGTGTGTGTGTTTTCTTATACGAGTTTTCTTCTTCTTTGCAAGATAGAGGGAGGGATGAGGACAAAGGGATATATAGAGAGAGATGGAGACAAAGGCATCGGGAGGGTGATGAGGACAGAGTGTGTGTGTTTTCGTCTTCTTATACGTCTTTGCAAGAGAGAGAGAGAGAAATAGAGAGAGAGAAAGCGAGAGAGAGAGATGAGAAAAAATGATATATATATATATATAGAGAGAGAGAAACAGAGATGAGAACAAAAGGATAGAGAGGGGAGAGAGAGAGAGTTGAGGACAAAAGGGTAGAGAGAGTGATGGGGACAAAAAGATAGCGAGAGTGATGAGGACAGATAGAGAGTGAGGATGTGTATGTGTTTTCTTCTTCTTATACGTCTTTGCAAGAGAGAGCGAGAGTGTATGTGTGTGTTTTTTCTTATACGTCTTTACAATATTCATGTGGGAATATTGCCGAATAATAAAGATGTTTTCATTTGTTACTTCTATCACTTGCAGGATTAACAGATTTATGGCTCTTTTCTGTCCTTTCTTCTCCTTCCATTGCTCTTAGTGCGAACGTTCAATAAAAGTTCTTAAGACTTGCTATTCTTTTGTTTTGTATCTCTTTTTCTTCTTCTATCCTCTCCTGTTCATTCCTGGCAATACGAAAATTCTTTCTTTCTTTCTTTCTTTCTTTCTTTCTTTCTTTCTTTCTTTCTTTCTTTCGCGCTCTATTTTCCCGTTACTTTAAAACTAACCCCTTCTCTTCTCTTGATTCTTTTACATTTTTTTCTAATTAGATATTCGTTTGCAAAATAGAGCGATAATACTTTCCTTCCCTTTTTATATAAGTAATGCGTTTTTTTTTTTCTACTTATCTTCCTCTTGTTCCAGTCTAGAATCCCGGGGTGAAAAATGGCCGGTCTCTATAACATGCGTCCAGATTTATTTCTAGAGGGCTGTTAAGCAAATCTGACCGAATAGATTGAATCACAATATCGTCTTTTTATTGAAAATTAAAACAAAGGACATAGTGAATTTCCTAATTGATTCTAATTCAAGTTTCAATTCGTCATCCTTAAATTTAACCTAATGACCTCTTCTTCAACATTCGGTGAATAATAAATTTTCATGATCAAATTGTGTATATTTTTGTTTCTAATAACAACTATAATCTGTTTCTGGAAATAAATGCCAATTTTTCTTTTGTCTTCAGGTATTTCTAAAATTCTGCTATTTATTCGCATGCAACATATATCGTCCATATTTAATGCTTTATGGGGCCACAACTAAAAATAATTATCTATTTTCTTTGCTTTTTTTATTTTTGGCATAACGTGGATCGTGCATGTAAAATTGTGTTTTATTTTCTGAATATTCTGAATACGTTACTTGTTTTGCTTAACTAATTTTCAAAAATTTCCTATTTAATCAAAACACCCAGTTACAATCATTGCCTTGTAAAATCTCCAATTCTTCTTAAAAGATAAAACCCATACCTTCATAACATAATCTGCTCAATTGCACAATACTAATGGGTAATAAGAGCCAACAGAGCTCTCTTGCAGATCTCTCTCGACTCTTATTACGCAAGACCAAACATCAAGAAGACAAAACTGTTCCAAAATAATTTACATGGTGAAATAAACGGAGAAATAAGACACAAACAAGCAATTTCAACGCAGCAGAAAGAAAAACGATGGAGCGAAATTTATACGTTACTCAGTAGATTTGCAATCATCTACAAATTCAAATAAAAAAAGGAAGAGTACCCAAATCAGTGATCAGAAGTAAAACAAGCCTAAAGTTACAGAAAAGCAATGACAGACCTATAACTTGACTTCACCATTGTGGACAATTCTGATTGGACAAGTAGTGGAGCAAATGCAACACTCATTGAAAAACTGCAGTTTACTAACTAAACAGAAAGGAAGAAAAGCGGAACTAAATGTTCTTATTATATTTCAACGAAATAATTTAAAAAGAATTAAATTGATGAAAACTACATATGACATAATCAAGAAAATAAGAATAATATAATTCTGCTTGTCCCTCTCTTAGTTAGCACGACCGTTACGCCACGCCAATGCCTCATAAATAATGCGTTTTGATTGCGTGGAAAGACAGAAAAACATATCAGAGACGCTATTTATTTTCAGTGAGAACATGAAAGAAAAAAGAAAGACAGAAGGGAAAATAGAAATGTTTAACGTCTAATTCTGTGATATGGAAAAAAGTTACCAATTTCAAATTTGTACCCCCTTACTTCTTAAAATAACGAGAAGCTTTCATATTTATTATTGTTATTGCTATATATTACGTATCAAGTATGTAACGAGGCGATAGGGGAATTTCTACGGATATTTTATCGTAGAACTGGCCATAAGCATATTCAATCTTTAACTTAAGAATTAAGATTCATCGGTTCTTTCTAGCAAATAATTGAAAACCTCAAGATTTTCAGCATCTCAAGAACCGTGTTAAAGTTGTTAAAAAAACCTCTTTTGTTAGTATCAAAAGTAGAATCCCCCAAACTGATTCATTGTCTCTACAGCTATTTGTCATATCTGCCCTTTCTTTGAATATTAACTTAGTAAAATGTGAATGAAAATTACAGTTTACAAAAACAACGAAAAAATACCACTTTCATGGTCTGATTCGGTTTGTTTTACGGTATATCAACCTCAATGGGTTATTTAATGCCGACAAAATTTTCATTGTTGGTAATATTTTTTCCTTCAAAAATATTTTTCTGGTAATATTTTTTCCTTCAAAAATCTATTTCTGGTAATATTTTTTCCTTCGGTGGTAATACTTCTTTAAAAAAAATGTATAGCTGGTAATGTTTTTTTTTTTTTTTTTTAAATATATTGCTGGTAATATATTTTGTACATGTATTGCTGGTGATAATTTGTTTACAAAGTATTTCTGATATTAAAACCTATTTTTACACTTTCATAATGTTTTGACTCCAGTTGGTGAGTTAACTATTTGCCCATAGCTGGGACCCTAACAGGTGCTACCACCCCGAGTCAGGGTGGATCTGGGAACAACAGCAATTAAGGGGTGGTTCCACTCTTCTCAAAACCTCCTGATCCGAGGCAATGCTGTTGGACGTAGTTTATCGTCTTACCCCGGATGCGGATGTAGTTTATCGTCATACCCAGGGCAGTACTGCTTTCAACTGAAGAACTTCCAAAAAATGGTCTGTAATGTAACCGATCATGATCTGGCATCTCGACTTCTGTTTCTTTTCTTGCACTTCTCACCTCGGGAACTCACTTCTGATTTCATGATTCTCTGTCGAAAAAAAATTAAATGTAACGTCAAACGTCATCTTTTATCTTCCTGAACCTTGTTCCTTTCTTGTCCTCTCATCACTTCTCACTAAAGTCTTCACTTTCTCTTTCACTCCCTGTAACTGCCTGCGTCCCGATGGCATTATCACTTTGCTTAAAGTATTGTGCAAAATTAAATAAAGAACTCGCAGTCTTCATAATATATAATAGAAAATCGCGGCAAAGCAAAGTTGAATATAAATATTTGTATTCAATTTTGTCTTGACACATTTTCTATTGGTTTTCGAAATGCCTACTTTTAAACTAACCTAAGCTTTGTTAACTACAAATGTTTGTTTTAGCTCCAAGCTTAATAAAACTTTGAAAAATCCATTCTTCTTTTCATCTATAAATATTCATAGTCGATTTCCGTACACAA
Organism: Acanthosepion pharaonis; assembly: GCA_903632075.3. Classification (NCBI taxonomy): domain Eukaryota; kingdom Metazoa; phylum Mollusca; class Cephalopoda; order Sepiida; family Sepiidae; genus Acanthosepion; species Acanthosepion pharaonis. Next base: position 4,713,560 of record CAHIKZ030000557.1, on the reverse strand, counting down.
ACCTTTTCATTTTTTGTTCTTGTATTCAAAGTAAAATAATATTACAGGTCATTAATTAAATTGAGGAAAAACTTGGATATAACTAAACACATTTGTTAAGGAAGTGAGTTTTCATAAGATTTAATTTGTAGAATGTTAATGGCATCCATTTTTTAAAAATTGAAGTTCGTAATTAGTTGGACTTCGTAATATTACACACAATTTTATGCTCTTATTAATGTCACTGTTTAACTAAACTAATGCGATTATTGCTTGACTGAATTAGCATATTGAATTAATACATTATTTCTTTTCAGGTGATACAACACTATCACAGAATTGTGAAAATATTCTTTTGAAAATAAATCAAATGTAGTAGTTTTATGAAATTCAGAAAGAGTTTTTGAATTATGATAAATTTTTCATAATATTGTGGTTATAGAAAGTGAAATTTCATTTTGCACTTACAAAGTCTGAGTAATTAATCACTTAATTTAATTAATTGTTGATATTTACTACTTTGATTAATTTAAATTCTATTTTTCTAGAGAAATTACACCATTTTTTAGCTACTGTGATGTAAATGCTTATAAACTTGCTTCTTTATTGTAAATCTGCTTTTGAATGACGATTTCTCTTCTTATATTTCAGGTAAGTGTCTTGCTGTTGTGAGAAGTTGATAATGCCACGAACTTTCTGTGGTTAACGGTAAGCATAAACATTTTTATTCTCATTTCCTTGTCATAGAAATGATAACGCAGGGCGTACATTTCGAGAACCCATATCTAAAAACACCTGAGAGAAAAATAGTATTTGAGAATTTCTGAGAATCTTTGAAAAGCAGATAAAAGAATTCGTAGAAGGGAAATAATTAACAAAACTGATTATTTGATGATTAAGCCTCCTGGCTGTTTTCTTTGAAGCTTCATTTCCTTGTGAGAAGGTTAAGTGTTGATCGACGAATTTGACTGGCTTCCAGCTAATCCGTCATTTGCCCTAAGTTTTTAAAATAAAAGAACAGAATTTATTGTTCATTCATGTCATGAAAATAGTTTCACGCTGAATTTTATTTTATCAACATAAGATTTTCGATTTTCTTAACACCAAAGTGTCAGATGCAGAACGAAATACGCCTATTTTGGGGAAGCAGAAGGATATGTAAAAAAAAAATTAATAACTGAAAATAATTCATCTTAGAAATTAAAAACTACCACACATTATATATAGTTTTGTATTTGGGCAACAAGACTAAAAAGACTATTTCGGTGAACAAGACTAAAAAGTTTATTTCTTTTTTATTACGTTTTTCATCTATTCGTACAATGTGTCTTCTTCTATGGATTTAATGGAAGTGAAGATTGTCTTAAAATGTTGATCGACGAATTTGATTGGTTCCCAGCGTTTTTCGACTAAACTGTTAGCTATTTTCAAATATTTTTTTTGTTATTCTACTATAATACATGGTGTGTATTTGCTGTTTTAGATAGTATAAAAGTTGTTGAAAGTAGACATATTATTCATTTCCGAATACGGCCAGTATATTGTGGCCGTGTTTATAGTTAATGTTATTAATGGTTGGTTTCTTGATTTCATTATAAGGCCTTTCATCACTTTCAAACCCTTTTTGCAGGTGGAGGTGTGAATCACATCCTTGATCACGGCGGGTATGTTGCTTACTCGGGTTCATTATATTCACTAACGTGCAAATAACCTTTGGCAAGTTATGAATAATCACTTCCCTCTCCACTTCCAACTGTGGTTTGGATAGTAGGACAGACTGGGCCCTATAGCCATGATTGGCAACCAGTCTACCACCGAAAGAAATGACAACCTATTGCTGGAAATCTTCTGTTTAGTCAGTCATGAATCGAAAGAGACACAATCGTCCAAGCGTGTATCATGTATGACACTTGACTTTTACTTAATGTAAACAAATAAGATGTTAGATTCTAACGTTCAAAAAATCAAGACTAATAATAATTAACTCTTTAGATTCAGCTGTAGAGTCTATTACCAAAGCCTCACGGCGCTTAATGTTGTTTCTATGGCACCCAAGCAAGTAACTGTGTAGATGCTTAACTGGTTTTGGTTTCATAGTTGTCATTCTCCGAAAATGGTTGCCAACAAACACTTGAGAATCCAGTCTGCACCGCTATTTAACCCAGGATTGGGTGGAGAGAAAAGATGGATTCCTACTTTTCACAAAGGCCTCGACTGGAATTCGAACTCGGCAGGCCAAGCCTATTTTTCTGCGTCAATAAACAATAGCCTATTCCAAGTAAAGTATATATATTAAAAAAAAACCTTAAAAACCTAGGGTCGAAGCACCACATATTCTGCCGTCGTAGTAGCAGTAGTGTTTCCTGGACAAGATAGACTGACGGAGCCCAATCCTCTTCGAGTTGGTTTTGAATTTAGTTTTTCCTTCTCTACACAAGGATATAGAACCATGTCCTGCTATTTAACCATAGCTGGGGATAGAATAGACGATTCATACCTTTTTCAAGAATATTAGCACGTCTTCTTTTTTTATGTGCCGTGTCCCCTCAGGACGTAGGCGATCATGGCTCTCCACAATTTCCTGTCTTTTGTAACGCTTAATAAATTTGTTATAAGGTCTGTTCCGCCATCCATTTACTCAATCTTCCTAAGTATCTTATAAGTTATTTTCCTCTGTCTCTCATGCCTTCAATCTGTCCAGTGAGTATCAGATTTTTCAAGTCCTTTTTCCTCATTCTGTGCCCCAGAAACATCAACTGTCAATATTTTCTCTAAAACTTCGTCGTTGCTCATATATTAGAACAATGGTGTATTCAACAACCCTCTGTATAACCACATTTCTGTTGCTTAAAGTTTCCTCTTCATCTTTAAGGAGATTGTCCACTATTCACTGCCACATAAGAGGAGAAATATAACGTAACAGCTCAGTACTCTTTTCCTTGTTTATAGTGAAGTTTTTCGATTTCTTTTCTATTTGGAATGCCTCTTTGGCTATCGCAATACGCCTTCGGATTGTCACATTTTCCGTCCGCTGTTAAAACACTTCCCAAATATTTACATTTCCTCACTTGCTTGATTTTGGTATCATCGATTTGCAATTCACATTTGGGCTCACCATTTTGCTAACAACCATTTTTGCATTTTGTCTTCTTGCAGTTGACATTTAATTCTTACTTTTAGCTTTCCTTCATTATCTTCTGTAGAAGTTTTTGTACCTTTTCTTTCTGTGTCTGCTATCAACACTGTGTCATCTGCATATCAAGATTGTGGCCGCCAGTAATGAATTCTGGTAGATCTTCTAGTTCTCTCAGAATCGCCTCGCTGTATTGGTTGAATAAGTCCGGTGAAGAGACATATCTTTGTCTCATCCCCTTCCTATTTTTGTATATCTTGTAAACTTATTTTTTCATTAGTACTTAAGTGAATGAAATGAATTCGACTGGAATTCGAACTCGGCTCTGCGATTCCTCAGTCCAAGCCGCTATCCTTTACTCCACTGTGCCTCCTCACGTGCCTAAAGTATATAGCTATTGATAAATAGGAATAACGTCTCCTGTTGATTGCTCTTTGAAGTAAAGTAAATCGCGTTCACTTCTCACCAGAAGCTTTTAAGAAATTTCTTTTTGATTACCGCCCTTCGCTGCTAACGAATTTAAAAATAATCATCTGCCATTTGTGATATGAAACAGAAGAAAAAGAGTTTAATAAAAATAATAATAATAATAATTGTCAATCTAAAAACTAATCTTCCTTGAAGAAATCCAAATGCTATTACAGTTAGACGAGAATTTGCCAGGAGTTACGCTCAAATGTGCATTCTAATGCTGCAACTGCTCTTATCCCGCGCACTCGTGTTTAACATGCAGGAAATTCGTACATTTCTTTTATTGAATTGCATGCGATTGCAAAATTTTTCATTTGCATTTTTCACAATTTTTTTTAATCTATAACAAAAATAATAATAATAAAAAAACAGATCAAAGGCATCACGGAAACATTTCTACTATTGATGGCCACAATCAGTTTGATGCAAAATCGGTGAAATCAATCGATCAAGCAAGTAATCAGTCAGCAAATCAAGCGAGCGTTTAACATAAAAATCTCCGGCCATCTACTAATTTTCTTTTCATGTTGAAAATGGTGTACTGCTGCCATATCTGGTCTTCACGTTCCAGTCTTCAAGAGTTCAAAAGCGGCTAAGCGGCCCTGTGGGTATTTAATTATTTTCCACCCTAGAATCTCTTTCCCACAAACGAATTGTTGAAAAAAAATCTCGCTACTGTATTGCTATTTCCATGGAAAATATTCTGACGTGTTACATTCCTTAGTTCCACCAATTCATATAGCTTGAACATTAATAAAAAAATGCTGGTAAATTTAACTGCAGGATATGATTGTGGATTACGGGTTTACAGTTATTAGGTGTATAAACACAGGATTAAAAAATGTTAACTTTAACTCTCTTATAAGAAGACTTATACTCATTCTTGAGAAAGGAGTAATTTTTTTTGTGTCACTTCAGGACGTGGGCGATCATGACTCTTCAATTCCTTTGTAGATCCTTACTATCCTACCAAACGTATCATCCATTTACACAAGCTTGATAAGGGAGGTTATTCACTTTTTCTCTCTGCCTCTCTTGCCCTCAGTATGTCTTGTGAGAGTCAAATTATCCAAACTCCCTTTCCACATTATGTACCTCAGAAATTTCAGCTGCTTTTTCTTGATTCAAAATAAATGTGTTTTTTTTTTGTTTAAAAATTTCCTTGTTGTACGCATGTTCCATCTATAGTATTCTCGGCATCATTCTATAAAACCATATTTCTATTGGCTCAAGTCATCTCTTCATCTGTGAGGAAATTATCCAACATTCACTGCCATATAGAAACTATTATTATTATTGATATTACATAGATGTTCAGCACTATTTTCTTCGTTTTCTTAATATTTTGTTTAGCTTTTGGAAGATATTTCAATTCGCCTTCGGATTTCTGTGTCGTATTTTCTTTAACGCCTAATGTTTAATAACGAATAAGAATTTTATAAGACTTTTCTGTAAAATAATGGATATATTTAGTAACAATGAGAAATAAGATTTCACTAAATTTATTTCGTGCCAGTTAATATGACTTTGAAACACAATAAGAACTAAATATCAGCTCTTCAGCAAGCGCAATCTTTTATCCGGTGGTGGTTGCAAATTGGATTCTAATAATTGGTATTGAACTAATGAGTGTTTAATATCACGTAGTTCACAAGAACGTTATATAGAAGCAAGGATTCACTAATCGGGGACATACAGCAGAAGAAATGAAGCCAGTTGGGGCGTCCAGAGAGAATGATGCATGTGATCAATTGCATCAGTAAAATGCAATCGGAACGTTATAAATTTAATAGTAGAACATTGAAGCTTGATATTGTTATTGAACGGTATAATATTGTTATTTTTTATTCTTTGCTAATACATTAAGTTATACCTGCAAACGTACAAACGTTTTCTCTCTACCACTATATATTTATATGATAAAAATATAGTTTTAAGGTTATAGTGTATTCATGGGTTAAAGGGCTCACTATCAGGGATAGAGCGTATATAAATATAAATGTAGACACTGAGGTCAACACTGAGTGACGGAAGTATATTTCATATGTAATCTTCAGGCCATCAAGATTGAAGATAGCGTTCAAGCATTTCTTCCCAAGACATGTTGTACAGAAACCATTCTGAAGAACGACATGGAAATAGAATGTTTTAAATTTTAAAAAACACGTTTCGTTCAATTTCGCAAATCAGTCAATGAAATTTCAATAAGCTGTCTTATTTGGAAAAATACGTTGATAAAAACCCTACTCCTCAGTTTAATAACTTTATTTTAATTTAATTTTATGGGACTTCATGGTAAACAATATTTTAAAGAAAATTTCTTTTTTTCATTTTTCTTTTTTAACCGCAAAGAATAAATTCTTATGATTATTTACTCTTGAGCATGTAACATACAATTAGCCATGTGTAAATATTTATTTCTGGAGCCAAATTCCAACATTTTGAAGCGTTTCGCCTTGTGAATTGTTTATAGTTCTCACAAACACAAGGCGAACGGGAAACTGGATTCTTATATATGAAAATTTAAAGAAAATATATGCAAAAAAAAACAATACTACATTTATATTAGATAAGTATGTATTATTTTAATCATTAAATTGTTTTTAAAATCGTAGTATTTTGTATGCTAAATAATAAAAGTTTCAATTTTATAAAAAAATATTAATTACAATTTATTGTACTAAGCTACGCACCCTAGTAAAACCAGTTGTACTTTATAACCCCTTACCTGCTTGCACTTCTTCCCAAAATTTGGTCTCGATCAGTCAATGTATAGTTATTTTAAAGAACGTGATGGACGGACGGGCAGGCGGACTAACGGAAGTCACAGAATTTTATATATATGCCACATTCTTAACTATTTTAACTGATTTTGTATAATTTCGGATAAGGTTGATTGGAGCAAAAGCAGGCGAATGCGCAAGTGCACCACTAGACTGTTACGGATACAGCATATAATACAAAGATAAAGTTAAGAACGACGAACAAATAAACTGAATAATAAAATAAGATATTATCCTTAAAATTGAAATCATTATAACTTATCTTGATTTCTGTGAATTTATAATCCAGGAACAAAATTATTTAACCGTGGAAATGGTTGCGATATACAAATTAGCATCATGCATTGATTATACTTCCATGTGTGTATACTTTGTTTTTGGATTAAATTGTTGATACCAAGTTGTTAATGCTTAAAAGGACTTTCAAAATCAAGATGAGTTCTGTATGAATTAATAGTATCTGAAAGTGGAACTCGTGAAGCAAACCTCCGATTATATAAACCCTACATTCACTAAAAGTTGTAAATATTTGCAGATAATATTAGACATCATGACAACTTGCTGATTACAACTCGTTATTAACTTGTCATAATTATTAAGTTTTATGGCCATTACCGTTTACATTTAAACAAGTTCTGGTTTTATTTTGACGACTTATTTTTTACTCGCCTCTTTTTTATCCTCTACTTTCTTTTTGCGTTTTTTTTAAATAAGTATTTTTTTCTATTTCTCATGCTTTTTCTCATTTCCCTTTTTCGTTGTCATACACTTGTATTCTGTGCTTAATTACTAATTATTTTTTGTTGTCTATTTGTTATTTTTTTTCTTACGCTTTTCTCTTTTTCACGTTCTTATTTTCATTATATGAAGTGAATATTTGTTCAAACTTGTCATTATTCCTTTGTGATGAATTATCTGTCTTCATTTGAACGCAATTTTGTCGCTAAAACATGCGAAACTCGCTTTAAGTTAGAAAAGTATTCATCACAAAACGCCAAGAAGAAAACCTCACTTGAAATAAACATTTACTGATCAAAGTCTCTAATGTATTCTCACCTGTTTTCATTAATCAAGTTAATTATATATTTGTGAAAATAGACAGAATATTTGCTAGTGTTTTCTCGGATAAAGTTGAAATCGAAATAAATATTTAAAATAATTAAGTTAACGTTTGGAAAATTGGGTGTGCAATTTTAACTAAATATCACGGTATTGATAACATTTCTTTCGTAAACTTCCGTTCATTAAGCTCTTGTGAGATTCTCTTGTAATACGAACTTTTCTAATACTTGTTATCAAATAATCTGACATTAAATCAAGAGCCTAAGCCTAGTTTCTAACAAGGATTAACACGTTACATTAATAGAACTTCTGTCGTGCCTCGAGCTGATGGACAAGATATCAAATGTTTTATTCCACGTGCTAAGCATTGGCTCAGATTAAAATGATCCTTGCAAGAAAAAGTAATTTTAAAAGAACCTCTCTGTTCGGCTATCTTGCTTCTATAATTAACTCTATATGCAAAACAGCTTTGCCTTTTCGTTTAAAATTATCGGATAATTTCAGATATGTTTGAATATAGTTCTTAGACAACTTCCGTTTAAAAAAGGCGAGATACATTCCATTCTTTGTGCAGTAATATATCACGAACAATGAACGAAACTGTTTTGTTACCGAAGTCTTGCATGTTTTTTTTTTTTTCTATTTGAGAATTTATAAATAATTTGCAAAGAATTGTCTTGTGTTTTCTCCCGAGATCAAAATTTTTTGACTGCCCAATTAATTCTTTGGAAAAAAGATGTTGTTAAAGCGAGCTAGTGTTATGTTTGGTATGAAAACAATTTATTTTAACATTGAAAAATTAAATACTTGCATATTAAATTTGCATATTTTTTAAAAATACAGCAAGGCTCCTGTTGCTGAGATATAGATTTAAATTATTTTAATTTAATTTATATTTTTTAAACGTCGTGCCCTTACAGGACTAAGGCGATCAAAGATTTTTTCATAATCTGGGAATTACCATGATTGACTGGGAAAAAGAGTGAATTGGTTTCTTTTTCAACGATGTTGAATTTTAGACCATCTAAGGTCGGAAAGCTATTTAGCTCTTAGATAGGGAGAAGGAAATGAAATGGATTGACGCCTTTATCAGGCGGGGGGGGGGAATTCGTACAAAGTGAACGCCACAGATTACGGAACGCGACTAGCAGATACCAATTTCCGTGCCGATAACATTTTTTTTTCATTTCTTTATTTTGCATAAGGTTAATCCTTCAACCGGAACAGAAGTAATATTCATTCGCCAAGTAAATATCATAAAATTGTCCCATTGTTAGTCTTGAACAAGAATTAATTTCCTACTTATTGTATTTCAAACGCTTTAGTTATGAGGCATACTCAGGAAACATAAATACATTAGCATGTTTGTTTTCAGTTAGTGGTCACTTGGTTACTGGCCTCATCGCTTAAACAAAGAGTAAAAATACTATCGCCTGGTTCACACTCCTCCCCGATCTTTTGAATAGAAGATTTATCTATTGTTTCCTGTTTAAGGTTGGGTTTCTGGTTTCTTCTAACTTTTTTTTTATTCTCCTTCACTCCCAGTAGCCCCTTACGTCTTAGTGGCATTATCGCCTTGCTTGGGGTGAATTGATTAAAAGAAACATGTTGCCATATGAGCTAAGATTATCTGAATCATCATCATCTGCAACAGCAGCAGTCAATGCACATTTACCGTGGGGCAGAGACTTTTCCCAAATCCTTTCATGACGACTGTGACTGTCCTAATATCTTTCATGTCTAAACAAACCGTTCGATTTTATCTCTTTATCTTCTGTTTTCTTTGAGTTGTACTCATTGGACAAAATCTACCCAGACTTTTGTTCTCTCTCTTATTTATCGTGCTTGTTGTGTGTCGCGCCCCCACCTTCAATTTTGCCGCTTTATCACTTCTATATATTCTATCGTGATCTGTTCTCTGATCTGCAACGGCCATTTTGTTTTTTAACTTTAAGTGTTATTCTGAGCACTGTTCTTTCCATTGCTCTTTGTGAATATGTGAGAGTTTGTTTGCAAGCGATTTTGTTAATTTCCTGGTTTCGCACCCGTGCGTCATAGACCGTCATTATATACTTGACGTTTGAAGCATATTGGCAAAGTGCCTTTCATCATGTCTCTATTTTTGTTAAATGCTTTCTAACCAATCGTTATACGTCATTTTTAGTTCCTTTCTTTCTCTAATTTTATCATCTGCCCAAAGTAGTTATCATCTTGTTTTTCATTTTCGATCATTGTGATCGTTTTTGTGGTATAACAATTGAACATTACTTTTGTTTTATTTCTGTTCATCTTTAAACCAACCTTAAGACTTTCTCTATTCAAATCATTTAGCATTTCTTGTTTCTCATCCGATGCTTTTGATATTAATAAAATGACATTGGTAAATCGTATGCATTCAAATACTGTCCGTTTATATTGATTCCAATTCATTTTCCAGTTCATTCTCATGGTAGATACTTTCAAGATATGATGTAAATAACTACGGTTTTAATTCTTTTATAATATTTATATTACTTAAAGTTTTAAATGAATATCTTTCACATAACCTTCTTTAATACCTACTCTCGTAAAGGGTTGAAAACTGCCGAGTGTTCTACTGGGTTTGATGCCCTTGCAGTATCAAAGTTGTTTACTTTATTCTGTATACTTTTTTCAATCGTTTGTTTCAATGTTGACAGATGGTTTATTGTTGAGTAACCATTTCTAAAACAACCTGTATGTTGGCGTGACTGATTTTCATCGAGAGCATTTTGTAGATTTTTCTAAATAATTTTTTAGAATATTTTATATGATATGAGAATGTGTAAATAATATCTTGTACGCTTGCCAATTAATGAAAAATAGAGACATGTTTTTAACTAGTGTAAAGTCCAGTGAATGTAAGAATAGATTACAAATAGTTTGAAAAGATGATTGGCGCTAATATTCTCTATTTAGAGCTTTTTTTCCATTGATACGGAGTCCAGTTCCCATGCTTGTGTCCTCATTAAATGGGTTTTAGACATAGAGCATTGTTCAGCATGGATTCTTTGACTGGCTTTCGGCTATGTTGCCTCATCCATAACAAAGATCGAAATACCTTGTGTTGTGACACATTCCTTCATTACTGTATTAAAGCTATCCGCAAATTCTGTCACGCTAACCTTTTTGTTGACTCATAATTGGCTGTTTAATTCTAGCATCGACAATTCTTTACTACCCAACGAATTGATGGCAGTTGATTTCCCCTTCTTCTATTTATCAGTACTCATTACAAGTGACTCTACATGTATTGAAAATGCTTTGAACTACTCTTCTCGCCATTACAATTTGGCATTTATCAAAGTGGCTCAAATATTTCTTTTTATTCTGGTTTATTCGCCTAAATACCTCTGACTCTTACATGTACCACTTTTACGGGAGAGTAGCTGCCATTCTTGCCATATATCTCTGGTCATATATATATATATATATATATATATATATATATATATATATATATATATATATGTGTGTGTGTGTGTGTGTGTGTGTGTTGTGTCCCAATAAAATCTACTCATCATTTTTTGACTTCGTCGCCAGTTTGAATATAAAAAAGCATTTAATTTCATTTAATATTTAATTTAAACAGTTAATCGTCTTTGTAAGTCAATAAGTATTGGTATTTCTTAAGTTTCACCATTAATCTTGTTTGTAAGTCAATAAACACTGCATTTATTGTTATTTAATTTGTAATTGTCATTTAGGTTTCATCAACAGAAACAAATCTAGTCTGATGAATGTTTTCCATCTTTTCTTTCAAAACTGTTCTTGATATATAAAAATTATAAATTGTTATCCCCCATATATATATATATATATATATATATATATATATATATATATATATATATATATATATATATATATATATATGTATGTATGTATAAACTAATCCAATAATATAATTTACTCTTTACAAGAAATATATATGCATTTATTTATTGAGTGTGAGCGTAGTGGATAATGTTTTTTTTAAACCCTGGTTTGAAGTTTGAGCTTTACTTTAAGTAAGAGAGAGTCACAATTGTTCGACACTAAATATCAATTTTATTTCTTGTGCTCACCAAACTGTTATTCATTTTCAGATATAAAATAAAGCATTAACCATACAGATATATGTTTACTCGAGATTAGAACCCCCAATCTCAACTCCAACATTATACTTTAAAAAACCAATGAAGTTATATCTGCTTTTGTGGCCATAAAATACTAATCATAAGATCACATACACACTTAATCATTCTGAGAATTAGAAAATATTGATTTGTCTTTTGCGGCTTATCAACCTATTGTGGGTAATTTCAAGCCAGAAATAATTTTGATTGTAAAAATAATACTTTTTGCGATTGAATATTTACATTTAATAACATTAGTCGATATTATTTCGAGCCAAATGCTGTTGGGCAATGGGCACATGTTTCTGGGCTATGTTTTCACGCTGAATCTGAAAATAAAATCCATTTTTCCCATCACATCACGTATTCTCAGTACAAATAATTTCTATTTTTCTTAAAACAGGCCAAAATACCCATTTAACTGTGATATGCTAGGGCCAAGTAGAACCAACCTTAAATGTTTTCAGGTTAGAATAACTTATCATAAAAGAAAAAGTATCCCAATAACTTAAAGAATGCATTTTCAGCATTTTCAGTTCAGAAAATGTTTTCAGAAAATATTTTCAGAAAAATCTCACACAAAATTAAATTTAGGCAAATATGTGTCATCCATTTTTGAATCAAAACAGACAGCGAACATACAAAGGAATGAAAAATATATTTATTTTTGTCCATCCAAATGTATAAATCTTCTATTCTTGGAAACTCTACGGTGTTTTTGAAAAGGTTGATCTCTTTTGATGCTCCAGCAGAAATCAGCCATCATGTTAACATCCCATCTGCAAAATGTCTAGTTGCCTTTGCCTATCTGGTGTCTGGCGTCTATTTTAAGCACTGATAAAGAAAATTTTAAACTTTCTAGTCTCAACCACACTCGCATAACGCCCTAACAACCTTTATTTATCGATGTTCCTATACATGTTATGCAAAGACTGCATGACAATACCAGACCTCCGTAAATTCAAGTGATATGATAAAATCTTATGACGGTTCCAAGCTTCAAGTGAAAACTACTAATAAAAACTAAAATCGCTGTTCTTGAATGACTTCTAAAGATCTTCTATGAAAAGTAGAGAAGAAACGCAAATTACAAAAGTTTTAATAAGTTAAGAACCTTGAGGGTAGAAGAATATTTTCCGGTGAGATATCTCTCATAAAATCAAACATTTTCAGCTTAGCTTATCTGAATTGAAATAGCTGAGAATTCATTTTGAAAGTTATATGGATATTTTTTCTTGAATCATAGTCATTTTAACAGAAAACGAAATATTTCAACTATGTCACTCACATATTTAAGACGTGGAATATCCCTGAGAATTAGACATTTTGGCCTATTTTAAACAAAATTATTTGTACTCAGAAAACGTGATGTGATGTGATTCGGCGTAAAAAAATAGCCCAGAAACATATGCACATTGCCCAACAAGATTTGGGTTGAAAAAATGTCAACCGGTGTAATTTTTTTCGCAAATAACAATAATTTTTCCAGATACAAGCCCTACTATTTAATCCATAGCTCCTGAGTTAAACGTCCAAAACCACAAAAGGTCGGTGAAAAAGTTCAAATCTCACCACTCGAAAAGGCAGGAAAGACGAATAGTAAGGAAATCAGAAATCACAAGAGGCAAAATAAAATAGGGGTCAACAAATCCAACTTTCATATTTTAACGCAACGAACTTTCACTCACGAACAAAAAATACACCCTTCTCGTCAAGAAAAGCAAAGGTTTTTATTTATTGAGGAGGTACCGTATATAATCGTGTAACGCGCGATGATTTTAAATACAGCTGTACTATTTGACTACAGCAAATGGATATATAGTTTAGTCAAACCCCTCTCTTCAGTGATTTGTAATACATGTACTTATCGTCTCTCATCTGTGTCTCTGTCTTTGAACAGAGTGCACTAAGGGGCGACTCCCTCAGAGTCGTAAATGAGGAAAATTATACTGAGATAATGGGGAAACAGGTGAGGCCGCGCCCTCTCATTGCACCAGAGAGGGGGATCGGTGCTCGCACCTATGCCAACGCAACCGACTGTTGCGGGGGCTGGGGGCAATTTTTGTTCCTAAACCCGGACATACATACTCGGGTCCCCACTTTAAAAAAAGACCTTGTGTTACAACTCGTCTTAGTGAGTAAATACCTAATTTGGTCAAACGGCGTAGTCAAGGCCACCAGTATATACGCTAATTTTATATCTCCTGTATGATGGGAACCCTTAAAATTAGCTTCAAAATTAGGTTATCAAAATCGCATGATACCCGTGTATATACGATAAATGCTTCGATTAGTCGCGATACACGGGGAGGATAAAAAAGTTACCATATGTGAGGCAGTAATTATCTAGGATTTGTTATTTTTCATTTTTCTTCTTTTTTTTCTTTTTTTTTTCAGGCAAACTCTGCACAGGACACGAACCCTTTTTAGGGCTAGGTAATTTTTTCATTCGCCACATTTCCCCAACGCTATTTGTACGTAAGAGAATGTAACCAGCCTCTCCGATTTCTAATATCGAACCGTTATCCATTACAACATCTGCACACAGAACATTAGAAACGACCTAAGAATTGAATTTTTAGGTGCAGTTGTTTTAGGTGCAATGGTTTTAGATGCAGACTTTGTAACACTTACGCCATTACTAAGAAACTGATTCATAAAGATGTTTCTCTTCACGTGTTCTCTCTCTCTCTCTCTCTCTCTCTCTCTCTCTATCTATCTATCTATCTCTTTATCTAATTTACCTTTCAATCTCAACTCTGAGTTTCTGGACGTATGCCTCTAAACTGATAAATGCACTTTGGTTGTGGATGAAGTGAAGATAGTTCTAAATTTTATTGACACCAGAAGGAACTTGGAATTTCCAAACATAGCATTATCACGGAAACTATAAATGGAAAGTGTCTGGAACAAGGAAACTGTCACTGAATTTCGACACACGGAAGCATTTGGCGTCCATTCCATTTGCCATGACCAAAAGTGTGAACATCGATTGGGTATCTTTTCAACGAATCTGCTAGCAAAATACTTACATCAATATAAGAAACATTGACATGATATTCAAGCAACGTTAAACTTTATTAGACCTTTAATGGGTACCCACTTAAATCCATAAGTAGAGAAAACAACGAATTGGTCATTTCTCAGAAATGCAGCCATTCGATTCAAAAAGAAAAGAGAAATACAATAATTATATAACCTGACAGGAAAGAGATTCTTGAATGCGTCTTTTAAAATGGCTTTTATTTATTATGTGTATCGCTTCTACTTCAATGTGATTATGGCTCTTCACAACTTCCTCTTCTTTGTAGCTCTTAGCTGTGTTCATTTTCAAGCCTTCCCACTCCATGTTCTTGTATCCACTTACACAAGCTTGTTAGGTAGGTTACTCGTTGTTTCTCTTTGACCGTCATTCACTATGTCCCGTGAGTATGACATTCTCCAAGCCTTCTTTCCTCATTATGTGTCCTAGAAACGCAACTCTCTATTTCTGATCCTATTTATGAATGTCTTTTTTGTTTCCATTTTCCTTAAAATGTTCTCATTGCTCACATGTTCCGTCCATGGTATCTTCATCATCAAATTCCAAGCGCCATTTTTACACAATATAAAGGAAATCTTAGAAATGTCTTTGGTGTTTACTCAGGATCTTGTGTGTATAATCAGTCAATTGTCGTGCTGCGTTTACAAGCTTTAGAAAAACATCTCCAGTTAAAACTATTTTTGCATAAACTTTAAAAAAAGAATATTCTCTAATTGCGCTTTGTTTTTCTACTTGACACGATAAAAAAAAAACAAAACATTTTTGACCAAATAGTCCCTAGTGGTGAAAAATGGATTTATAATGAGTATCCAAGATAAAGAACGTCTAGATCTTGGACTTCCTTCAACATCATATCTTTGATAATCTGGGGGAAAATTTCCTTCTTTACTGGCATCAAAATGGGCATTTCTTCTTTTTTTTATTACGAATTGTTGGAATCTGGAGAATCTCTTGCTGACACAGTGAACAATTGGCTAATTTGAATGATGCATTGCTACAGAAAAGGCCATTTTCTTGTCAAGGAAGTTGACCGGGCATTTTCCTACATGGCCGCATCTATTCTCATGTTGAAAATGCGAGGTACCAAATGGCAGGTTCTTCTCCGTACAGTGTAGCCATTTGTTTCATTCCATGACAGTCTTGTCTGGTCAGTGATTCAAAAAAATTTTAAGGCCGCTCGGCCACAGACAGCGTAACAGATCAGCCTAGTAGGACAGAAGAGACAAAATTTAGAGCCTAAATTTATTCCAGTAAAATTAAATTTACTACTTATGAACGGCACATATTGTTTTGGAAATTGTGGTTTGGAAATAGCTGAAAGTAACAATTCAAACTGGTGTAAAGTAAGCAGTTTTGATATTCAAAATGTCTTTAGATGACTCCAAGATAGATTTTTCTTATACAGGTTGTCGTCGACTTACAGGTACGATTTGTTACGACCAATAGGTTGTAAATCGATTTAGTCGTAAGTCGGCCTGTAATTAATTTTGCAATATTTTTTATCTTTCTTTGGGCATTATTGTATTTTTAGATAATTTTTACAGTTTCTTTAAGTTTGATGTCGTTTTATAAACTTTCTATACATTGTTTTGTTTCTTATTTATATGTTCGTCATGTCTAAGTCAAACACTTCATACTACAGTTCGGTTAGTTTAATATTTGCTTTGTATTGTTTAAACATCATTATTTTTGTGTCGAGATCACTAATCTTTGTTTTTTCTTCTTGGTTGGTTGAGAAATAAACAAAGACAGTTTCCTCTTGGTAGATATCTTGCTTTTTTTAGGAAACTTTCAAAGATACAAGCGAAATCGAGGGTAAAGTATGTTGTACCGATGCTGCCCTAACACCAAGCTTGAAGCGCACGAGGAAATGTTAGCATCGTCGGGAGCTGGGGCAGAAATTATCGTACACCAAGCTGGGAAACACTGACGGTGCCAGACATCGCATCTGTCCTGGCCAGACGCACCAATTCCCGGTCGTGTTAGTAAAGTCGAACAGTCTTATGTCGCATAGCTAATAAGTCGACAGCGACCTGTATATTAAGTTGTAGGACAGCGAAAAATTGTCGCCTTTTTTTCTGAAGAACTAATGGACATCATTTCAGGAAGAGAAACGTACACCCTTTTTCAGGCTTTTACACAATTGCTATTAATTCTTAAATCTGTAAAAGGCCTCTTTGTTCGACATAATATTTTTATATAATTGTTGAAACTTGACTAATGCATGGAATAATAATGCAACACAAAAGGTACTTAGAACAAAATGTATTGAAACAAGAAAGTGTACACAATATTTACATATAGTCTTTTGTATATTCCTGGTAAGACCGTTCCTGGAGAATGTGTTGACTGAGTCGCAGTCGGGCAGAGTCTCTGGTTGAATCTCTTGATTCCCCCCTCTCTTCCCGGTACCAACCATATTTATATGGTCGGTACTCCACTATGCAAATTAGGTGGATCCTACCACAACAATAATATATTATATATTCTATTATATAATGATATAATATAAATATAATAATAATATAATATAAATTATATAATATAAATAATATAATTATAATAATATAATATTATATATTTGTATATTTGTATAATGTTTGTGTTATAAAACTTGAGCAAATCGTATCTAAATTCCTTCTTTTTGACATTATGTAGCTATATATCTTTTGTAAGCAAAGAAAGTGTTACTTTCATAATAAATAGTAAATAAAGTTGAAAATTATTGCGTTGTATGTAACATTATGGCATCAGCTGTAGATAAATATCCATAACAATCATCTTGTTGAATTATTAATATTTGCCATATCTGCAAGTTAAATGTACCATGTAAATGTCAGATTTGTTTCTGGTTCTTAAACATGCTTTTAGCGTTTCGTCTGTACTCATTAGTCTTTTTTAAAATGTTGGCGTATTTGTGAAGTAAATCCCAGTTTTGTGATAATGAATTTACATAAATATCTAGTAATAATAATTGTTCGTGTTAAATAAAAGAAAATAAAAATCAATAAAGGGAATTCCGTCACAATTGAATAATAATGATAATGAATGAGCTGAGCGATTATGGATATTTTGGAATAGTAGAATCGGATGCAATGAAGAAAAATAAGACAGAATATCTCAGAATATCTCGATATATGTTGAAGTCAACACTGAACGTCAGAAAATTTATCAAATAGGTAGCATCGATAATAAAATATTCTAAGAGGAAAAGCGAAGAATTTTGAATCAGAAAATTAATGAGTTCGAATAAAAGACCTATACCGAAGAGACGGTATCGATAAAGGAAACTGCGGGTAGAGGACAGCAGTGAATTTTGCGTTGACTTGACAATCAAAGGATTAGCGAAATTCCCAGAGTCGGATCATGACAGCCATTAACTGTAACAAATATTACAAAGGAACAAAGAATATTGGAACAGAAGAGACAACAATTGGAGACTAAATTGGAATGAAAAACGATTTCATGGCAAATTTAAGAGACATTCAAAAGGAATTGCAAACGAGATGGTCTGTACATAAGTATTCAGAGAACGCATGAAAAATTGCAACCGATTCTATATGAGCAACGGTAAACAAGCTTATTAGAAGAAATTCTATCAAAGCTAAAAGAGAGATGATAATGCTGAATAGAGGATGCTTGCTTGTACAGAGAATGTAACTATTAAGTTAATCCTAAGTGAATGTCGAAACTTGAAGTAATACTTGACATAACTGGGTAGGGACGATATGAATTGTGCAAATTAACAAGTGGTAGAGATACAAGTCAAAAGATGATCTAAATAATGAAAAAAAAAAATCCAAATTCTTTGAGATTTCGAAATTTAAATCACTATATCCAAGCCTGAATTGCTGTATGGTATCCACTTTCTTATATGGCAGTGAATGTCGGACAATTTTCCTAGAGGCAGCAGAAACGTGATTTTACAGAAGGATATATTGAAAATTCCGTGGGCAGAGTGGGCAACAATGAAGTCTCAAAGAAAAATGGCGACAGAAAGAACACCTATACTCAAAATCAGGAAACGACATGAGATTCCTTGGATACATAATGAGGAAGGAAGGCTTGGGAAACTTAAAGTTCATGGGGTATATTAAGAGCAAGAGAGATAGAGGAAGACAGCAAGCCACTTACCTGACAAGCTTGTGTGAATAGATGTTGGGGTGGGGGCTTTAGCAAAGGAATAAAACTGCTAAGAACTACATAAGTTGGAAAGTTGTGGAGAACCATGAAAGCATATGATCTGAAGGTTCACAACACTTAGAAAATGAAAATATCCGGACCATGAAGCCATATTAAGTTAATATAAAACAATAAAAAAGGACTTCAAGAAAGTAAAAGGAAGAAGTAATTTTTCCGGTATATCACAGAGTAAAATTGGAGTGAAAAGCTAGGAAAATATCTGGACATTGCCAAGAAACTGACACTCGGGAATATAATGTCAACTTGTATCCATTTTTATTGAAGAGAACAGTATAAAAGAGCAGTGCAGTTAGACAAAAATAGTATTGAAAATCCAAGTAAGCACTGAAACCACCTAAGCAACTCAACCTCAGAAGAATACTGAAGCAAATTCTGAAGTAGCTGGGAAATTTGATGTCACTTGACCTCCAGTGGCAAACATCACATATTCCTGGGAGTATTATTTTTAGTATAAGATGTTTACGAGTCACCTCGAGGGTTAAATTACGCAATCAATACTGCTCTTAATATTATTACAATCTTCAGTAATACTTGAGATGTGTTTCAGTTTGATGTATTCAAATTTGTTATTTAAATGAATATGTATATATATTTTACTTCGTTTCACCAGCTCACACAGAGTTGACTTCCCAACACAAGAGTATACAAATCCAACCAAACACAAAATTATTTTGCAATATATCGCTACATTTCACCGTCAAAATACGAGGGTGACATCTGTAGACTTCCCTCACATACACACTTATACACTTACATGAACTAACGTTACCGTCCTACATACATCTACACACACAAGCGTTTATTTACTTCCACATTATTACACTATCACACAGTTTAACATCCTAAATGTTCCTCACACATATTTATATATTATCTATTGTGTTTATATACGTGACGCGTGTCTGACCAATGAGAACTACCAAAAATCATTCCAGTACTCTGTCTCTTTGCTTTTTCATTTCTTTTCTCGATCTCTGACGAAGCCTTAATAAAGGTGAAAGATGTTAGATTGAGATTAGTTTCCTATTTTGTTCTTTATTTCATTGTATCATGGATGTGTATGTCTTTTTAAAAAATTGCAGGCTACAGTTAGCGATGTATTGATCACAACTGATAAAGTTGTTGTTCGAATCCAGGGAAAAAATCATAATCATGAATAAAATTTTTAGAGGTAAGCGGCTACTCTAAACTTAAAAAATTGGCGCACTACAATGACTGTACAGCTAATATCTACATACATTTAAATCTTTTGGCTTTTTATTCTTGTTATTAATAACAGCATTTGGATGTAAAATATGGTCAGTATTACCGTGGTCTTTCAATTTTTTTTTTCTTTTTATATATTGAAACAGGTAATAAATGACCTTTCGTAAAATATTTTAAATAATTTATTACACAAATTTATTGACTTGAATATCTTTGGGTCTATTATTTTGGAGTATTTCACGAGAAGACATATCATGAGACCGATGCTTAACTATGTGACCCTGCCACTTTAAAAGAAGACATTTCTGAAAAGAATTACTGTTCTCTTTCTTGCATATGAAGATCGCCTATTAGTTTCCGCTTGGGATTAGACATAGCGCAACGTGACGTCTCTCAATAGAGGTGATTTTTTTTCTCTCTTTTTTATGCTTCAATGCTATACTTAGCATGGAGCGCAAGTTTCAAGTAAAAGCAAGGAATAAAACAAAGCAGTAAAATTAAGTACATAACTTAGTTGGTAGAGAAGCATTCTTACGAACACTTCGGTCCCTCAAGAATTGTATTGGCATGACAACGAGATAATTGGTAATGTTTGCCAACTAAAAACATTTGTCGGAACGAAAAGGCTATGTCTTGAAGAGATGCATGGCCTCAAACCAATACACTTATTCTCATAAAAGGCCATTATATACGATGGAAGCATATACATATATCGATGAGAAGTGAGAGTGTCTAAAGATAGTTAATCGCTTATACACACACACACATACATACATACACACACACACAGACACACACACATATATATATATTCAAATGTGGTGATGTGCTCAAGAACATTGATTATCTGTTAGACGATTCTAAAACATTAACGATGACGATGAAGACAAAACATTTCTGAATCACTAAAGCCATTTTGTAAAACATGAATTTCTTTCTTTCTTCATCCCAGCTATGTGACAGGATATCTAACAGGATAGACTGGCCTCTCTAGACTTGGTTGGGAGCCAGTCTAGGTGAAGGAATACTCTGAATCTAAAACAGCGGAGAATGTAAGGAATAACCACTCCACTATCTTTCAGAAGTCATAGTTAATAAAGGATATGAATCTGCAGAGATCCATGGTGATAGTCGTCTCATTATTGAAAAAGATACTTTTTTATTATTATGTACCTAGAAATGATTTGCAGGGATAAAATGAATCATTGTTCGACTGACAGTATCATACTGAAACGTCTACGAAGATGACTTTTAAAACCTGAGAAAGATTGTTGTTTCAGGTAACAACTGCTAAAATTGGCTGATTTTTGTCATAATTACAATGTAATAATTATTTATTAAAACATCTTTTAAACATAAAATATACTTTTCTGAAGCTTTAGTTGTGGAAGATTAACTGATTTAAAGTGTAATTAATCTGATTTGAAAAAATATTACTTTTAGTTTAAAATATAGCAGAAAAGCATGTTTAACACGGAGTTAGGTGTTTTTATGAGGTTTTCACAACTATCTCGATAGACTTATATTTAGATATTTTTTCTACGGGGTGTGGACATATCTTTAAAAATTATTTAAAGAATATAATGTGAACGCCTTTTTTATATAATCTTAAAAATTTAGAAAAATATTCTAAATAATGTAATGTTTTATTGAATTTTATGTACTTTGGCTTTTACTTTACTATAGTAACCGCTCTTATTTTCTGATAATGCCGCATATGGATGTCTATATTTAAAAAATCGGAACGTTTACACACAAGCAAAACAAAATTGAAATACTGGGGTTGCTGAGCTGTAGTAAGATTTTTCATTTATGATTAGTAAATATAGTTTTTAATAACATCATTACCTAACCGCTACAAATTAATACGGAATTTTAAAAGGTTTAAAAATTAAAAAAATTATTTTAATTAAAATTTACAAAAATGAAAACAATTCTTGTAAAAATTCATTATACATCTAAAAAATTTTCTTGTTGTCTTAAACACAGTTCATAATATATCTCATTCACAAAAAAATTAAAAGCATTTATAATTAAATAATGTCATAACTTTATAGCATTTTTTGTTTTGTGATTCAGAGCTGATGGTCTTTAACCAAAAAAAAAAAAAAAATTATAATTTAAACATTAAAACTTACAAAAATGAATTTCTTGAAATTTCATAATATTAAATGTGAGGGTAACAGATGTAAAAAATATTTTTAGAAAGATTTTCTAAAAAGAAATCTTTCTGAAATAATTCATCTGTGAATATGTTCTGAAAGTTTCATTAAAATCAGACAATTATTTGATGCTTACAAGAATTTCTAAATTAATGTGTTTTCACGGAAAAAATGGTAAAATGTTCTATACTAATTTATTATCATCCGCTGATGTAGGAAAATATTTTAAACAAAATTTTCAAGGTTCTATAATAAAAAATTGGTCTTTCCTCTTAATAAAAGCATAAAGTTTTTGATGATATATATATATATATATATATATATATATATATATATATGTGTGTGTGTGTGTGTGTGTGTGTGTGTGTGTGTGTGTGTATATGTGTGTATTCTTTCAAGTTGATAGTTCATGGGAAAATAATAATTTTTTTCTTCATGTGTTGATGTAACTGTAAATCATTTACTATATCTTGTGCTGCGTTGTCATTAATAAGCTCTCAACAAACCGTTCGTATAAAGCCTAATTTTAAGAGTTTTTAGTTGGGCATATGTAACGCTCAAGTTTTAAATACTGAGTTTCTTACTGACTAGATACTTCAAAATATGCCCTAAAGCTTCTGTAAGCCAACAAATATATAAAAAATGGTTCATGTTAAAACCATTAGTTTTTCAAGCTTTGACTAATCCCTCAAGCTTTAGTAATTATTGAGCACAAGTTTCTTAATGAAGACTTATGCTTAATAACTTCAGCTCGATTGAATTCGATAGACTCCCAAAACCTATGCCTAAACGTGTGCCGCTATTTCGCTTTTCGCATGTTTTATCAAGTCTCAGTAGCTGATTGGTCTTCATTGAAATGAATTCATATTCAAAAGTGAAACATTTCATAAAGTAGGATGAAGGAGTCATGAGAGAACACGGGTTGAAATGACTTTGCGGTAAATCCGAGGAATTAATTGCATGAGGTCCGAATTTCAATTTCTGATGCCAAGTTAAAGAAGCTGATTAAATTTAACTGTAAAATAGTTCAGCTTTAAGTGCGAATGCAATCCGAATAGTAGAATGTATATTGGAAAATGTAGGGAATGTACTTTCGTCTATTCGACCTTTCACGGGGAATAGTTTCTCATTAGGCATTCTTACTGATAAAAATTGAACAAATGAATAATTGATTTTATTACGTTTTTCAGCAAGGGTTATTAATCACTAAAATCATAACATGCAAAAGCCGCCATTTTCTAAGGCATTCTTCATCCAAACATACACAGACATACGGATACACATGCACACACACACACACACACGCGCGCGCACACACACACACACACACACATGGACATCTGTTTGTAAAATTATCACATTTGAAAGAGCTTCTTAAAATGTTATATCAGTTCAGGACGTAGGCAGCCAATGCTCTCCACATATTCTGTTTCATTATTAATACGTCAGAATCCATCTTGTTGCACATTTATAAATCTACCATTTATCCGAGCACTAAATATTCCTGTCATATCTGGTCTAGTGCTCCTAATATATATCTCGAGATTCGTGATAAAATCCAAAAGAAAGGTCTGTTATATAATCGATCCTCACCTGGCATCTCGGCTTTAGTTACTTTCTCACAGCTGTGACGTGGTTTCCCTCTGTCTTTTCTATAAATATTTTCATGGCAATTGTTATGGTGATTTTCTAAGTGTAGCTTAAGTGCGGCACAAGGCTGAAAGTCTGGGGCACCGAGTGAGGATTGATCTCACTAATCATTCGTAATTGATCTAGCCAGACAATCTTGCTAAACATTACACCACGTCGATGTGGCATTCATGGCAATTGCTGTGATGAGCTTTCCTCTTTTGTACCTCGACTACATGAACTTAAGTGTACAACTAGATTGCCAACTAGGTCTACACCGTTTGAACTAGCTAAATGCAATTGTATGTTATATTTTAATAATTTCTTTTTTCACACTTCCCGCTTTTTCCATTTTCTTGCTTCTCTGCCATTTACGATCTTCAAAAGTTAAAATGCAACGCCAATAACCAACTTCCGTCTTCCCGAATCCTATTCTTTTACTGTCCTAATGTTTTCTGATTCTCTTTCATTCCCAGTAAATCCTCTTGCGTCTTAGTGGCATTATCGCCTTGCTTGGGTAAAATGATTTTAAAAAACTGTAAGTGCCATGCCTTCTTAAGAAATAGAGTAGAATGATTCCCTGTTGCTTTCTCCATGGTTTTGAATACATAACAGTCTTTCACCTAGACTGGCTGACACACAAAACTAGAGAGCCTAATCTAGCTTGTTATTTAATCCCTAGCTGGAGGGAAGGAAAGACTGATCCATGCCTTTTCCAAGGGAATTTGGGCTAAAGTGAATGCAACAAATTCTGCCCGAATTTGAACTCAGATCCTCTATTTCCCTTTTTGCGGCGATATGCTTAAAGCTACCCGCATTTCCAAAAAAAGAACTAAAACATGTTATTGAAAAGGCAGTTTATATCAAATTTCATGAGTTAGCAAAAATAAACTTGGTTCAGAGAAGCAAAGAAGATTTTTTTTTCCTATTTTGTCACGTGACTTTTTAATTCATTCTTAAGAAGCAAAACATTCCCAGAGTAAATCTCGGTATTAAAACTACACTTCAATTATCTCAAGTTGCTTTAGATAATCAATTTATACTCGCCATTGGATTTTGTTTATTCTTGTTTTTATTATCGTAACCATTCTTACTCTTTTTCATTTCTCTTTAATCTTCAATATTACGCAGATAATTACTCCATTTCTTTCTTTTGTTTTTGCCGTTTTCTTCAAATCTTTTATTTGAGAATTAAATTGAGAAATTAAAGATATTCTTCCTAGCCGCCAATAGTTGGTCTTTTCTTCGACCACTCCTTCCATTTTTACCTTTCTTATTTTTAACAAATATCATTTAGCTAAACCGTTTACATTGTATCGAAAATAATCCAGCTTTACAATATTGTTCCTTTGGAAATGTGCCGAGGGAAAAAGAAGAAAAATAAGAAAGAAAATAAAAAGGAAAAAAAAGGAAAAATGAATGAAAATAAAAATAGAAAATAAGAAGGAAAATAAGAAAGGAAAAAGGACAATGAGAGTGAAAATAAGTAAAAAAAAAAGGAAAAAGAAGGAAATAAAAAGGAAAATAAGAAAAAGAACAAAAATAAAAAGGAAATCAAGGAGAAAAAATGGAGAATAAGAAGAAAAATAAGGAAAATAAGAAGGAAAAAGAAATCAAATGAAGGAAACGATTAAATCACGAGTTTCTCATCTCTGCATTTTTCTTTTTATCCTTAGTATTACAATATGTCTATTTTTATTTTAGTAAATTATTTTTCATATCCTTTCCTGATAATCTGCTAAACTAAGCCCTTCTTTCCGTTCCAAAGCTGTAAAAGGATGAAAACGGAAAGTAAAGGGCAACAACCAACTCAATAAAAACCACACAGATACCTGAAAACCCTTTCTACACATTTCGTTTTCCGTTACACACTTTTGCTTTTTATTCCTGCTTTATTCTATTTTTACGTATCTTAATACAAAGATTATTCGCTTTTGCTTGTATATCGACAGATTTAGCATGCAGATGGAACAAAAGATTGAGTGAATCTCCACCTCGCGAAAAGGCGACACCTATAAAAGTGAAGTAGATGGAGTGAAGAGGCTGTGGATAGTCGTTCATACAGACGTTTACCGTAGTAGGAAGTAGTTTCCTAAATGTTCAATACGCTAATTTCTGTTTTATTGCCTTTTTACGATTTTCCCGCCTCGATTCAAGTGGCGGGTAATTTACGCTCTGCCCCTCGGTAAATGGCTGACGCCAGAAACAGAAACACCTGGTTGGCTATCTTGTAAGTAGTGAACATGTTAAAAAGAAAATCGAAACCTGAAAAGTGTAGAAAAAGAAATAAATGCAAACTACCAGTAAAGAAAGTCAGAAAAGACGAATAGAAGATATACCCTGTCAGATTTTATTATGCTAGACAGTAAATTAAGATGTTAGTAATATTTTCAGTATTTACATGAGAAATATTCCGTGTGAATTACAGCTTATAATATCTGTTTGTTTTTATTTAAGGTTGTAAATTAATATATACGATAGTATAGTTATTGATACTTATTTAATTTTTTTAGCATCAGATATAAAAATAATGCCATGGTTTGTGAAAGAAATATAAGAGCAGCAAGACATTGTCAAGTTATTGAGTGATGGGTTCAGACTTTTGGAAGTCTTTACTGAGATCAGAGAAATCGGAGAACAATCAAAAAGAAATTGAAAAAATAAGCAAAAGAGGGACAAGAAAATCGTTTTAAAAAAACGTTACAAAAAGAGAATTATAATTTGAGAAAAGTTGAAATTGTTATAATAAAAGATAACCAGGAAGAAAATATTTAAAGAAGTTAATATTGATTATATAAATGGAGAGAAAAGTCAAAATATTACTAAGATTGGTTAAAAACACGAAAGTAACCAAATTAGCATTTTAAAAGAAATATAAAAGTTGAGCAAAATTGATTTCTTCAGTGATTCTTTATTGATGAACGTCATAAAGACAACAGTGAGCAGAGGGAGTAATGCTTTAGGCTAGTATTATAAGCATTAAAATGATAGTTGTTAAAATATACTGATATTCACATGATTTATAATATGTGTTTATTAGATACATTTACAATAATGTATTTGGTGACATGAGACTTTATTATACAACTTGATGGAGATTCATCACAGTACAAATAAATACCTGTAATTATTGTTATTAATTATTTTATTTCAAATGTATAAAAAGAATATCATTAGTCGTAAGAAAAATATCATTTTAAAAGATAAACAAGATATTGCAAATTTATTGAGCGGAGGGAACACAATGTTAGAAAATGCAAAAACGTTGAACAGTTGATATAAAATAATAATCAATTATTCAGATATATGAGATATTTTGTTAGTCAAAATATATTTGACTAACAAAATATCTCATCTCCTATAAATTTTAGAAATATTTATAAAATTTCATGGTGCACTGTCTATATTTCTGTGATGAGGTATTATATACATTATTTACATTATTCGAACTACTGTTTTCATCTTTGTCGCCATATTTATTACAACGTTTCACCGACCTTCTTCAGCTGGTTGGATGTCGAACTGAACCCTTTATTTCGCTCACTGTGGTAGACTGTTCTAATTCCACGTGCCATGTCTAATGGATATCAGTTATCAGTTAACTCCTGTTAATTCCTCTCTCCAAGTTCTCCGCTGCCTTAACCAGGTACTGCACTCACAACTATTTGGGTACTGTCACTGGATCTAACTAACGCCTTTATCCACTGTGCCATGTATCCTTGAGAACGTCGTGTATGAATTTTTGGGTATTATAAACTTAATGTATTCAGTAACATTTTTTTACCAGTGCTCATATTGCAATTTTTACTGTTATCATTTCATGTTTTTACCAGAGCTCATATTGCAACTTTTGCTGTTATTATCGCTTTACTCTGGCACTCCTTATTACTGGTTCCCATATAGTATTCACTTCTATGCTTAGTCTACTCAAGAGATTTTTGTGGCTTAGCATATGTGCTGATTCCTTAAGTTTACGAATTTTCCAATGATGTTCTTTGTCTATGATCTCAACCTGATCCCACAGAGGGCGGTGATCTCCCTTTTCTCTCCATATGTGGTCAGCCACGCCTGATTTTTCCACTTCACCTCGTGTTACAGCTTTCTGGTGTTCTTGAAGCCTTACATTAAGGGGTGGCCTGTCTCTCCTTTATATCACTTTCCGCAGCTGCACGGGATAGCGTACACACAGTCTTTAGTCATGTTCTCCTCTATGGGGGGTCTTACTCGGGAGAGATATCTGCGAAATGTCGTCCAACTTTTGGAGGTTGTTCTGATGTTATATGGACCGCAGATCCTTTTTATTTTCTCTGATAACCCCTTCACATAAGACAGGAAGACTGTTTTCTGAGTGTTGTTGTCCTCTTGTACCCAGTTTTTTTGGGGGCTGCTGCCATGTACCCATGGTAGTTGTTACGTTGCAAGGTAGTACTTATACTGACCAATTCTTTATCTAATGTCTCTGGGTCACCACTTATGACTTTTGCTCAGTGTTGCAAGCAGCGGACAATCCCTTTCTTTGCGCTATATGGATGGTGGGATTTGAAATTGAGGTACTGTCCGGTGAATGTCGGTTTACAGTATACGGATGTCTTGAACCCATGCTCTGTTCGAAATATTAGAACATCCAGGAATGGATGTATGTTGTTACTTTCTTTCTCCATCGTGAACTGCATCGAAGGTCTTATTGAGTTCACATGGTCCAGTAGAACCTGAACATCTTCTTGGTTTGGACAGAGTATGAAGGTGTCATTTACGCACCTTAACCATAGTGTTGGCTTTAGAAATATAGATTCTAATGCCATTTCCTCAAAGTATTCCATGTATATATTCGCCATTGCTGGTGATAATGGCGAGCCCATTGCAAAGCCCTCATTCTGTCGATATATGTGCGATCCCATTCCGAAGTGTGTTGTTTGCGTACAGAAAGTCAACATCTCCATCGGATTACCAATTGGAATACTGGTCCATTCTTCTAGGGATGAATCAGAGGCCAATCTGTCTCTGACTATTGAGAGTGCCTCCTCCGTGGGTACCTTGGTGAACAAACTCACCACGTCCAAGCTCACCATCTGGTTGGATAGGATGGGAGTATCTTTGATTGTTTCCACGAAGTGGGCGGTGTTTCGGACATATGAAGGAGACTTTTCGATCAATGGGTCAATTATATCTACAAGGAAGCGACTTAGAGGGTGGCACACAGGACCTTGGTAACTAACAATCGGCCTAAGCGGATACCGTCTTTGTGAATCTTAGGGAGACCGTATATGTGAGGTAGCTTGGTGTAACGCTGCGATAACTGCCTATACGTCTTAGGGGCGAAGTGATCCTTGTTCTTGATTAGTATCTGTGGCAGTTTGCGTTCCGTTTTCATTGTAGGATCCTTTTTTACTTTGCTGTAGCTACCATTGCTAATGAGGTCTTCCAGCTTTCTTGTATAATCTGATTTGTCCATCACTACAGTTGCATTGCCTTTGTCAGCCGGTAGTACGATGATGTTTTCGTTCCTCTGTAGGGATCCGATCGCCAGCCTCTCCAGTTTCGTGATGTTTGACCTGGGCGGCTTGGCCTTCTCCAAGGTCTCTCTCACCTTCCATCTTAGTTCATCCGCCTGAGCCTGAGGGAAGTTCAAGGCTATATCCTCGACCGAGTCGCTTCCTTGTAGATATAAATGACCCATGATATGGCGACAAAGATGAGGGCAATAGTCCGAATAATGTAAATAGTGTGCATTTAGTTTATTTGCATAATAAAACCTGATGGCTCAAAAGTTAACAATATGATAAACATTTTAAGCTGAAACTTATAAATATGAATACAGTCATTCCTCATTTAATGACTGGGTTCCATTCCTGAAATGAGTTAGTCGTTAAATGCATACTTAGAGTATAATGGGTTTGAGACAACCAACTTGTCATTTTGCATCATTTTTAACATTTCTAACTTATCTCTAAACGTCTACGCAGTACAGTAATGTCATACACGCTTAGGCAACCATGTATCTTTCGATACATGACTGACAAGGCAGATTTTTTTCTCGCAGTAGGTTGCCATGTCTTTCTCCCATCAAAAGCTATAGACCTCGGTCTGTCCAGCTATTTACCCATAGCTGGGAGTGAAGAAGCAGAGGATTCATAGCTTCCCAAAGGTTATTAGCACGTAAGTGAATGTAATGGATTTCACTGGAATTCGAACTCGGTTCTCTGATACCTCACTCCTATCCATTACTCCACTCTGTCTCCAGTAATATACAGAACCATAAACATAATAAAAAGATTTAAAAAATCAGCTTCATATTCTATACATTACTTTGGTTTGCATTCTGCAAATACAGTACATGTATTTTTTAAAATTTTATCTTTCGTTTTATATATTCATTTTATGTATTCTGTTATATAGAGAAGAAAAATAAAACAATCAAAATCAACGCACAATACTTACTGGTGGAAATTTGAAAAGATTTATCTTTTATGAGATTTTATAGCATGTCGTAAGTCTGGATGTCGTTAAACGGGTAAGTCATTAAGTGAGGATTGATTGTATATCTCAAAAACTATTTTGTCGACATCGGCTAATACCAATTCTGTTGTGGACACATTGACTTGCATAATAAAATCTGACTCATGTAGAAATTATTACATGACAATAAATAGAGAGATAATGAATGGACGAAGATCAAGGCACAAGTGAAATTAAATTATGTGGTGAATAGGAGATTGTTTTATCTTCAAAACTAATACTGTGAAGAGTAAGGTTGACGACTGCTACAATCTAAATGATATCATGTAACACGCTTTGATTGGTCAATCGACGCAATATTCGTAAAAATAAGTCAATAATATCGTGTGGTATTTCGCGAAGACAGCTGAGGTAAAGGATTTAATATTTATATTAAATGCTTTTAAAATTCAAATCTAAATCCCTTTCCCAGCTAATTGGTATTATGAAAGAATGACAGCGGAATTAAATCTGAAATTCAACATTTCATTATAACCTATTATATTTCATTATAAACTATTATATTTCATTATAACCTATTTGGAATCAAATCAATACGGGAAATGTAAGTTGTGAAATTAAAGAAAAAAATGTACCACTAGTTTGAAAAAGTTTTCATTACAAACAGAATAATACGTTATTTATCGGTTTGAATTTATCTTGTTTTACGGCATATTAACTTCACTGAGTTATTAAATGCCGACATGATTTTTTAGGATAGGTTCGTATGAATAGAATGTGTATTTCTTTTTAAGAAATCCTTTTGTAGATCAGGTTTCAATGACGTACTTTTGTAAAGAGTGTTTTTGTCGAGAGTCAAATGTATTGCTGTTAATAACTTAAAAAATGTATTGCTGGTATTTTTACTATAAAAATCAATTTTATAGTTTGTATTTTGGCCCCGAGCCAAGGTGGACCTGGGAACAACAGCAGTTAAGAGGTGATTCCACGCACCTCAAAACCTCCCGATCAGAGGCCTTACTGCCGAATGCAGTTTATCGTCATACCCAGGATGAGAGTTATTTATGTGATAAACAGGATAAATCAATAACAGATTTCGACCATTCGGTGTTTGTAATAAGCTTTGGGTGAGATTGAACCATTAATATGACTTTAAGGCTGTTGTTCATTGAGGAAAGTAAAACTGATTGATGCTTGGATTAGGAAATAAAAATAGTAGTTAGCTTTGATTCATATTGAAAGGCGCGGTAGATTGTATATTAATTTAAACATCAGACGGCAAAGAGGCAGACAGATTTTTACTAATTACTTAGTCTTAGTTGCATAGAAGCAGTTTGTATGAATCAAACCAAGTGAATTAATCAGTTCTGGCCCGGAACAAACATACAGCTTACAAGATCGAACGGAATATTAGAAAGATATTTAAATTAATTGGATTTTGTCTATTTTATATATTTCTTTGATAGAAGACAAAACAGTTATTTTCAGAAGATCTGCATGCATGTATAAACTATAGTTTTAATTCGAAAAGAAAAAAAACACATTTATATACCAATATATATGTCTAGAATAGAATTTTCGTAATATACGTCAGTGTGTATCTAGGTGATACTGTGAGAAG
This sequence comes from Acanthosepion pharaonis, assembly GCA_903632075.3. Taxonomy (NCBI): domain Eukaryota; kingdom Metazoa; phylum Mollusca; class Cephalopoda; order Sepiida; family Sepiidae; genus Acanthosepion; species Acanthosepion pharaonis. The sequence goes on along the minus strand of CAHIKZ030000557.1, from coordinate 4,681,676 downwards.
TAGAATTCCTACAAGGATTCATTTTTGGCGATCACAATTTTACCAACATTAGATATGTAGATTACGCAGTGTTGGTAGCAGACACAGAAAGGAAAACTACAGAATGTCCAACAGAAGCTAGTAAAGGAAAGCGAAGACTATAAAAAAAAGAGCTCAAAATGCGAATTATAAATTGGAGATTGTAAAATCAGGCAAATACATCAATTTAAATATTTAGGAAGTGTTTTTTATCAGAGGACGGAAAATGCGACACCAAAATCCGAAGACGCATTCGGATAACGAAAAATGCCTTGCAAAAGCTAAGCAGAATATTAAGAATCAGAAAAAACAAGACTGAACTATTATGTCATATCTGCCCTTCATATGACCGTGAATGTTTGTCATTCTCATTACAGATGAAGAAAAGACTTTAGGCAACAGAAATGTGGCTCTACGGAAGGATGCTGAGAATACCATAAACTGAACATGTAAGCAACGACAAAACTTTAGAGAAAATGTAAGCAAAAAGAACGCTTATACTTAACATCAGAAAGAGACAGTTGGAATTCCTATTGCATAGGAGCGCATAAGGAAAGAGGGTTTAGAAAGGTCGACACTGACAGGACATATTAAAGGTAAGAGGGACAGATGAAAGCAGTGAATAACCTAACTAATCAGGTTGTATAAATATATGACAGAACAGGGATTGGCGGGATGGGGACAGAGAAAAAACAAAATTGACTAACAACTACAAAGGACAGGAAATTGTCGAGAGCCATAATCGCTCACGCCTGGAAGAAATATGGTATAAAGAAGAAGAAGAAGAAGAAGAAGAAGAAGAAGAAGAAGAAGAAGTTTTAATTCAAAAGTTTAGGCGAATCGGTAATATTGAGACTAGCGTCAGGTCATCTTTGCTCATGTATCCATATGTCAGGGGAAAAGGTAATGAAGTGCCAATCATAAAATTCGTGAAGGTAAACGAGGCATTATAAGTGAATTGCTGATGATTAAGAATGAAATAAGATTGATTAACACAGACTATTATACAAGAAATCAGAACTAAGCAAGTGCATCTGTAAATGCAAATTATGCATATAAAATAGTATGCATTTATAACTGCGCAGGTGCAAACATGTGTGTATCTAGCAATCGATAGAATATATCCAAAAGTTTAGAACGATATTACGTATCGATGTCACTCTTCTTTCTCGCATCGTGTGTCAATAAAATAACTGGAGAAAAAATCAGTTGAAACGTGTCCATGTTTTTTTATATTTTAAGGCAGTCAAGACAGTGTTTCTTGTCATTTTTGAATGTATATTTAAAATAAGGACGACTGTATGCAGTTGCTCCTGATTAGATTATTTTTGAAAATGCTCGTAAAATTAACTTGAAATGCTTGAAAAAATAACACGAACAAAATCTTATAGTGCAGAGACAAATTGAATAAAAAGAGACAAAAGGGACAGTCATGAACGTTCTCAAATTTATAAGCTTTTGATAAACCGGTGACATCCTCGCCTCTGTATATAAACATGTGCAGCATAATAAATTCTATATTGCTTTGATAAAGTCCCTCAAAGGAAGAAATGCGTCGGCTATGTATAGTATTTTCTCTCGTATCTTTTTATTCATATATATATATATATATATATATATTGACTGGTTGTTATTAATTTCACTGTTTAAGAAAAAAA
>CAHIKZ030000557.1:4635000-4677500 GCA_903632075.3 Acanthosepion pharaonis | reverse complement strand
TCATCACTTCCGACAAAACTTACCTACACTTCATAAATAGCACCGCTGTATTTGGAGAAGGCAAATATTTCCAGGTCTTTTTTTGAGCAGTTGAAAACCATTTTGAGTGTTTTGTAATCAGAAATATTTTATCTTTTGTTAAAAATAAACAAAATGGCGACGGGAAAGATATATGTGCGACGTGTTGTCTCTCTTCAAGTTGAGCAAGACAATAATAAAAGTTAGGAAAGCGATTCAGTTGAAAATGGTTTTAAATGGTTTGTAAAGCCCCAAAAAGGAGAATTTGGCTTTGATGACAACTACTCATCTATCGGACACACGTATTTGGAATTGACGACCTCTAAACTCTTTTGGATGATAACTTCACTTAATGATGGAATTGCCTGAAAAAAATATGGTGTCGATCACTCAACAGTTGTAGGATGTTTGCCAAGTATGTTGAAAATTGAAAAAGCGGGAAAATGGGTTCGATGTGAATTGTCAGCGTGAAGTACTGGACAACATCTCACCATCTGCCGTTCACTTCTTTCCAGATATGAATTTTTTTCTTCTTTTATCTTCTTTTTCTTTTCGATGAGGGGAGGGAATTGTCCCTGGAAATTCGATAATCAGGAGCATTTCAAATCAAGAATGTTTCCAGGACAGTTTTTAGCATCAACAGCAAAACCAAGCCTGTATTGATCTGTATTTAGTGGGATATGAGATGCATCTTGTATTACGAATTATTGAAGCCCGGTGATACTGTTACTAAAAGTCATTACCTTTGAAATTTGAGCAGTGCAATTGGATGAAAAGGGATAATTTATAGGAGAGAGCAACCAGACAGTCATGCGACTGCAATTGCAAATGTTCGTTGTCGCGTAGCTTTTGCGACTCAAAACAAAAAAGTAACATAATAAAATCATAATGGATTTGGATGAGAAATTCTTCATCATGTAACACATTCACTATACTTGATGACATCGATTATCATCTCTTTTGATCAATTCAACATTCTTTATCTGATTAGAAATTGAAAGATGTCTTCAATATTCAATGTAACAGATAATTTTATCGCATCGGAACCTGTTTTGTTTTATCAAAATTGAATTCGAAAACTTTTCGAACATTTTCGTAAAGTCATTGAAAGTCGAGAAAAATATGTCGAGTATTAATAAATGTAGATACTAGATAGTACTAATTAACTAATTTTAATAAAAGAAAATGCAGTAAACATTTGTACATACACCATGTATATATATATATTTGTGCCTCTCTCTCTCTCCCTCTCTCTCTCTCCCTCCCCCTCTCTCTCTCTCTGTGCGTACGTGCAAAACTTCAGATATAACTAAAAATATATCCGTAAATGGACAATATGAATAAAGACAAAAGGAAAACTTAGCTGACGCGTTTCAGCCTCTGAAGGAAATTATTTGCCTTGATAAAATTCAACAGAGGGCGCAACGTATAGCCTAAGATAAGATTCTCTTTTGTTGTTATTCATATATATATATATATATATATATATATATAGTTAGTTAGTTAGTTAGTTAGTTAGTTAGTTAGTTTATGGAAAACTAGGTAATCCGTATGGGTAGACCCAAGGAGGATAAAATCCAGAGAGATCAATGTAAATCCAGAGCAAATAATTTAAATAAAAACAGACCACTTTAAGGTTCCATGTAATAAATTATTTCACCACAGCCCTTTTAAAGGACTGCGGATCATCAGACTTTACTTCCAAAGGTTGAAACGAAAAATGAAAAGAAATTTACAAATTTTTGACGGGCCGTATTAAGCATATGTAAATTAACGAAGTGAGGAAGTGAGGGGGGAGAGATAAGACATGAGTGAGTTAGATGTAATTTAATATTTCTATTCTTTCATACTTAAAATTACTTATTGTCTTGTGTTTGTCTAAATAAGCTGATTGTTTTTTATAACAATAGAAATGTTTCGATTCCAGAACAGTCAACACATTGTGGTCGAGTTCATAATTTATATTATTGAGAATCAGTTTCTTCCTTTTTATTATTAAAGCTTTATTATACATACATACATACATACATACATACATACATACATACATACATACATACGTCTCTCTCTCATATATATATATATATATATATATATATATATATATATATGATATTTCCGCGCAAATGTCGATGATAATAATGAATTTCTGAAACTGTTTTACTGCAAACACAATTTGTTTTATTAAATTATAAAAGTATCAATACTAATACAGCTACGTTTGTAGTTCCTGAAAGCTAAAATAGAAATTAAAACTTTGATTCGAAGATATCGTTCGCGTTTCATGATAAGGAAATCATTTACAACCGCTATTTTCTGCTATAAAATACAAAATTCCGTTGCATGATGGGAAAACGAAAGATAATGCTCTGAACTAAATTCTTATCAAGCCACACGCTAACTCAGATATTTCGGGGATAGTTAATGCACCCATCTGTAACATGTATGTTTTATGTACATATTACTTATTCCTGAATAGTAATTCTGAAAAATATTTATATCTATCGTGTGATGCGAAGATGTTTTAACAAGATAAACATTGAAAATAAACGAATGAGATTATATTTTTTACAATATTTTCCCTTACAAAAAGATGACACTCTGATAATTTAATTTTAATCTTTTTCTCAAAGTATTAAAAAGTAATTTGATTTATTTAAATAGCTTCAAATAAACTACCTTTACCTGTTTTGTCCTGTGGCAGTTATTTCGAACGCTCAAGAAATGTTTTTCAGAGCTTGCCAAATACAGAAATCTATTAAGTGACTTTGATACTACAAAAGATAATTTGCATGAGATTTGAGTCTTGTATATTCAGAGAGGAATATAGAAAATACGGTTTCTTTCAAAATATCACCCCATACACTAAGTTTTGTCGATTGTAAATTTAATTATCTTGTACAGTGATGCAAAATGATAGAACGTTTTTTTGTTTCTTCTGGCAATCATTTGGTTTAATATGAAATTCAGCGTGATATGTTTTTTATGACTCATGAAAAACTATGTCCGAAATGACATCATTAAAATAGATTTATTAATCTTAAGTGTGAGAACTTCAGCTTATTTAGAGAGATTTAAATTCTAAACCAAATTTGATTTCGCGGTTTTTCGATAAGGCATATTCATTTTCTGTGTGAAAGTTTCTAAGCCTCTTCTTGATATATACACACACACGTCTTACACATTGAGAGTTCGATCCACACAAGGTGTTCCACAATTTTGCCTTGTGTCGCATCAAAGCTACGCTTAGAAAATCATTGGGAATCTCGATGCGGTGTAATGGTTATCAAACATGTCTCGTTAGAACAATTACAACTGAGTAATGAGTTCGATCCTCACTGGGTGCCTCATACTTGTGCCACATCTAAGCAACGCTTAGAAAATCACCATGTATATATAGATAGATAGATCATAGGCACTACTGCAGCCATAGCAGAAGTTGAGAGATTTGGGCAAATAACCTGACGGAACCCATCCCTCTTCAGACTGGTTTCAAATTCAGAGTTTTCCTTTCAAACACTGGTTGTCAACTCATGACAAGAGAGCGCAGCCAGCCATGATATTTAACCCATAGACTGGTGGGAAGAGAAGAGATGTATTCATAAATTTCCCAACGATTTATGTGCGAAAGTGAGCCTACCGAACTAGGCCGGATATCGAACACGAATCGCCGATTCCCTTTTCTGTATCGCTGCTACACTTCTCGAATATTCACCGTGCGGCATTGAGTAAGTAAATTCGCACATCCACATTATATATATTCGCACATCCACTATATATATATAGATATAAATATGTGCGCTGAGATATTCTTTTGTTTCAATGTAATTAAACTTGGCAAGTGAACTGATATCCAAATAGATTTTGCATTTCGATTTTTTTTGTCAGTTATCACACATCATTTGTATATGTTTTTATATCTTTCCCCTCTATTGGTAAATGTCGCTAAATACGCAAGGACTTCTCTCTGTGTGTGTGTGTGTGTGTGTGTGTGTGTGTATGTGTGTGTGTGTGTGTGTGTCTTTCGTGAGAGACGGAAGTAGAAATTTCAATTTTAATCGGACATGTGAGTTGTTTATTGGAAAATTAATTAAAATACTGCAGTTTTTGTTTTATTGTTTCAAAGTGACAATGTCTATAATGATGCGTGGTCTTAATGCGAAGGATATGAAGTTGAAGAAGAAATAAAAATTGTGCATAGGTGGCCATGGCGGGGTGACGTAGAGAGTGACGTGTTTGGATTAGAAATGCTATTTCAAAGGTGGAAATAAATCGGAAATATCACTTGGTTTGAATGGGAAATCACTAAAGTTAGACTGACTGCCGGAAATTGAATTTATTCAGCATTTTAATTCAAAGGGAAAGGGATTCTCTTTCTTGTTATAAGTGTTGATACTTGCATGTATATTTGCAAGTTTCTGGCTAGGGAAGCGGTTGCAAATACATAAGAGGAACCGAGAGAGGTAAATAGTTAGGCGAATCAGATAGAAGGAAAGTGGGTATATTTACGTCTTCTTCAGTTGCTATGGCTTAGTTTCTTGTAAATAATTTGATTCTTCAATTGGCCTCTTCATTGCGACGTGAACAAGAATGGGGCTAGCTGTTCTGCCAAATAGAAAAGTAGATTTTCATGTAAACTGACCATAACGGGGAGAAAGTCTTTTATATATCATGTACCATTAGTACATTTTCAAGCATATGTCAATAGTTCCCATCGAGGGATGTTGGATCTAACGCAAATCAGGTTCCTTTCCTTCTTTCGACACACCTTTATCGTTACTTTATATTTAGGGAAAGGAAAACTCATTTCTCGTCAGTGATACGAGAAATTCCAGGGGATGTCAACGTTCTCTTGGATTACTGTTTTACAAGTAGCAAAATTTGCTTCATTAGCATACATTAAAAGAGACAGGTAGCGTAAATCATTCTTTCCTCAGAGGAGTATTTCTGTCGTTGCAAGTGTCATTAAAGGCTTCAATATTAGCATCCTTATATAACATTATATATCGAGAAGAGCCTTGTCCATTTACACGTAGCCAAAGGCACTTGGCTCACATAAAAACTCATAATGGATAATCAGATGATTAAATCAAGTAAATATGTGGTATATCATAAAAATGCCATTATTTCGGATCCAATGGTACCATTCTTTGTCAGACGAATATTATTAGCTATGAAACGTTGTATTTGAGATATAACTTTGAGATATAACTTTGTTCGAGAATGAAGACTTTACTGCAAATAGTAATATTTGTATGTCTAATTAACTATATCAAGAATTTCTTACAGATGAAGTAGAGACTTGAAGCAACGAAAATTTGGTTCTACAGAAGTATGTTGAGAATAATATGGACAAAACATGTGAGCAACGACGAAGTTTTAAAGAAAATGGAAACAAAAGGGACATTTATACTCAAGAAGAGAAAATTGAAATTCCTAGGGCACTTAATGAGAAAAGAGATCAAATTTTGATACTCACAGAACATACTGAAGGCAAGCGGGGAAGAGAAAAACAACGCATAACCTACCTAGCGATCCTGAGTAAATGGATGCTGGAACATAGTTTAGGAGAGATAACAAAAGGAAAAAAATTATTAAAACCCACAAAAAACGGGAAATTGTAGAGAGCCATGAACGCCCACATCTTGAAGGGACATGGCACAAAGAAGAAGAAGAATTAAATATTCTGCCACATTATATTTTCAGACATTTTCTTAAAAAATGATTATTCATGAACTGAGTTGTTCTGTTCAATGATTTCAGTTTTCATCCCCTGAAAAATTCCTCATCATGCCCTCAATCAGGATTGAAACCGTGTATGTTACTTTAACGTTCACTGCATATTCCCTATTTTATATTAAGGAACTGGATTATCCTCCTCGCATGTATTCCAGAATTTTCCCTTTATCTTTTTTTTTTCTATCTCTCTCTCTCTTTTCCTGTATCTTCTCGGGCTAACATTCTCGGCTGACATGAAGTGGAAAAACTATATTGAATACATTCCTCGGTCAAGTGCTAAAAAAGTTGGTTCACTGTGTCGTGTGAGACAATTTTTCTCCCCATAATCTATTTTACATATCTATAAGTCTACCATTCGTTTATACTTAGAATATTATTGCCACATATGGCCCGGTACTACTGCTATTTATTTAGAGCTCTTTGATGATATCCAAAGAAGAATGAACTATATTATTGGTCCTGATCTGGTCTCTCGGATTCAGTTACTTTCCCACCACCGTGAGGTTGCTTCCCTGTACCTTTTCTATAAATCCTTTTATGGTAAGCTATATATTTTGTGAACATAATCACATTACTGGCGTCGTGATCTCACCAATTTACAATTGAGCAGGCTAGATGTAACCGTAAATTTTATGCTAACAGTTTTGTTTTCTTGTACTTGTGGAATTCCTTTCCGGTTCTATGCTTTCCATTCAACTTTAATCTTCAATGCCATTCGCTATCAAATGTTCTGATTATTTTTTTTGTTTTGTTTTCGCTCCTTAGTAATGTTTTCTGTTCTTAATTCTTTCACACTCACTAAACCCTTGTGTTTTAGTGAATTTACTGCCTTGCTTGGGGCGAATTCGATTAAATAAAAATGAATAAAGCCAGCATTTCTCTCTCTTTAATCTTGCTTTTGTCCCGTTCTTTGGTTGACTTAAACGTATCCCTCTCAGTTTATGGCCTAATGTTCTAACTTGAAGAATGACCGTTTTATTTGCATCTCGAATACTAGATTAAAACATTGCATATAGAAATATTCGCGCTTGAATTGAGAAAGCAAGAACATAAAGCATAGCAGTTGCTGAGTTTTGGAAAGTGACAACAATATAAATATTTTTATTACAAAGGAAATGATTATAAACTTCAAGAGGATGACCATAAAAGACTGTCTCTGCTAAAGTTACTACTGCGAGGCTTTTGAATAAAAATTTTGATAGCTGAAATAATGAACGTCACGACATTTTCATTTGGTGTTGATACTGCCGGCAGTAGACGGTGTCTATATCCATATTTATATTTTGAAAGATCTTACGGTTATTGTATTTTAAATTATCCAGCTGCGTAAATCAAAGATAGAACTAATTTTAAATGGTACTGCAGTAGAGATGATTAGATAAGCTAAACTGTTTGAATGAATTAAAAAAAAAAAAAACTCATAAAATTAGTAGACTGTTAATTTGCAATTCTTTGAAGCTGATGCCGTGGATAAAAGTAACTCCAAAAATATATTGGAAATAAATAATTATTTGTTCTATCTCACTCCTAGGTAGATGGAGTTTTTTTTTTTAAATTGTTAAATAAATTATTTTCAAGAGCAGACATATAGAAATTGCTAAAAGTTGGACCCTGAACTGAATCCATGGAGACACCGTCCCGTCGTATATATATATTTATTTTTTGTGGTCATAACATGAGACTTCGGTAGTGTAAGTTAGCAGTAGTTTCCATAATATACAAGGCCTAATTTTAAGTGGAAGTAGAGATGGGATATTGTTAGTAGTTTCGCTAACTGGGACAATAGTAAATAAATTTTCGACGTCAAGTGAGGCTATGGTTTTTCATTTTTTAGAATATGAATTACTTCAAGAGTTGATTTTATGCTGTATTTACTTGGAATGTATGGTGAGATAAGTTGGTTGATGATTTTTGTTAATTGATACACAGGAGTGGGAATTTGCGGTATAAGATAGAGAGGGTAGTTTTGTTTATGTGTTTTTATAGTACCATATATGTAACCTGGCCTATAATCACCAACAATTTTAGGAAGTTTTAAACTGTCCTGTTCGGCATTATTAACAATGATAAGTTTGTTAATTTTTAATTTTAGTTGGTTGGTTGTATTCCTGTTAATTTTTTTAACATTTTTGTGTCGTCATTGAGTATTTGTTCCAGTTCTGTATTGTAGTCCCATTTGTTTAATACAGCGAAAATAGTTTTATCTGCTTTTTTCACGATTATATCTGGATGATTACGTAGTTCCTTAGCGGCAATTTGTAGTTTTGTTAACATTTCTGAAAACTTTTACTTCTGCCTCAGCCTTGAGTAAGTCGCGAAATTCTGGTGTTGTGATCAATTGTTCGTCCTGAAGTTTTCGATGTTTTGAAATAGCGTCTAGATTTTATTTATTTATTTTTTAATCAGACGATTATATCTACGGTATATATGGCAGCTGGGCCCCAAGTTAAGCGATTGTTTTTGATACTTAGACAGTTCATAATTAGAAATATTAATAAATTTTTGCATTCTGTTAGGGAGAGTCATAGATCCTTTGTATAGTGCGTTCAGGGTTTTCTTTTTAATTTTTAACCGGTGTTGAGTTTCTGGTGTATTGATCATTTCTGCAAGTCTGTGTATAATTTCTTCCAGTTGATGAGGAGTAGTTGTATATTTTAGGGTCGGCTGAAATGTCCATAGGCTGACTATGAATGAGTGATGCTAGAGCAGTGGTTCTCAACCTTTTTTAACCCATGGACCCCTTTCCCCTTCTTTTTATCTTGGTGGACCCCTTCATAGCTATTGGACATAAGAACAATTTTCTATTCTTCACTAATATAAATTTTAAGGTTTTAATTATCAAAGAAATAGTATACGATTAAGCTTTATTTTTAAATGAAAACTAATTTAATACAAATAAAATATTCTACTATAATTATAATAATAATTATTATTACTATTTTTAATTAACACAACAATTGTGTTTTGCCTGTGGACCCCGGAAATATTACATGGACCCCTAGGGTCCATGTAGACCCCGGTTGAGAACCACTGTGCTAGAGCTATGAAATCTTGTATGTATTAATTTCAACTCTTCTTATTAATAACTGTATTGTTTCTGTCTGGGTAAACTGACATCTGACTGCTCAAAGAAGATTTCAAACGTAACTAATAGCGACTTCTCTTGACAAAATTTGCCATCGTGGTGATATCAAATCCCTTCAGAAAAAATTGTTTTCTGACAAGGTTGCTACATTAGGGGCTGGCGCTCCAGCTGTATCAAGAGTGGAAAAGTGGCCAGATGAATTTAGAAGGGGAAGAGAGAGTCTTGAAAACCCAAGTTATGTAGTTACTTTTTTGCTGATATAATGAAACAACATATAGCATCTCGCAAGTTAGGTTTTAGAGATTATTGGCGGTTCTGCAAGACTGTGCTGAACAACATCAAATCCTCAATCCCTTCTCTATTCAATCAATTCGAATCATGACATCTACAGCAAGTAACTTTGAATGCTTTGCTCGGAAATTCTTTTCCAACTCAACACTCGATTCATTTGGAGTACCCACACCTGATTTACCCAATGGGGCAGAGTGATATGCGCATAACCCCGTCACTAGTCTCATTTCTAAATTAGACTCCTATAAGACAAGCGGAGGTGACGGGATCCCAGCTCTCATGCTAAAAAAAACGTGGCCCGAGCTGGTTCCAGTTCTCTCCAAACTCTACAACTATTGCTTCGCTTCTTCCTGCTTCCCAGCTTTTTGAGAGCGCTCCTCTGTAGTTCCTGTTTTTTAGAACTCTGGAAAACCTTTTTACTCCTAACTATCGCCCTATTAGCCTCTTACCTATTCGAGGCTTTAATCAATGCTGAAGTGTTTAAGTATCTTACCTCTCACGAACATACCCTCTGACAAACAATATGGCTTCCATTTTGCCACGTCTACCCCTGACGTACTTACACCAATTACTAAATAATTGATAATAACGGCGAAGCTCAAGTTGTGGCTCTAGATATCTCGAAGGCCTTTAACAAGCAGATTTTAAGATTTCTATATTAATTTATTTCTGTTTGTAGTTTGAGAAAGGCACTCTCAAGAATTGGTGTGATTTTTATTCATTTATATATATTCCGGTTATCTGAAAGCTGGAAATTATTTCTGGATTCCTTTGCTTGACAGAAGACGTTGCGAGACACTAGTAAGTGAATCAGAAGAAGAAAGGCGTAAAAAAAGATTACATTTAAGGCGTCTTGATAGATTACTGTAGAGTATTTGCGTGTTTAAGTAGGACATATTCTTTTCGCATGACTATACACAAATTGGCCAATGAAGAGTTTGTTCCAGCGTTGAAAAAAGTAACAATATAACAGAAATAGCTTAAGATAACTTGCCGATATCACGTTACAGTCCATTTTGGTGAACGGTTAATCATCCCAACGTCAGGACAATCCACATTTGATTCAGAATGTATAAACTGGCAAATCATACCATATTGATTACAACTTTGATAACTCAATGAGTCGCGGGTGGTTTGAAGCCGATGGTCGCGTAATGCTGACTGCGATGGATTTTCTTTGCTTAAAGTTTTGATGCAAGACCGAAAACACAGGAAGGCAATATGGTGGCAGTAACAGAAGGGTAAAGATTCCTCTCTGCTCCCAGGTTCCTTGGTGTGCCTGACTTCAGAACATTGGGACAAGCCAACACGCGGTGATGGCAAGTCACTGGCTCACCAGTTGAGATCCGTCCTCTCTATATCTCTCTCGTTCTCGCTTCCGCCATGAAACAAGTCTACAACTACTGTGTCTTCCAACAGTGTAAAGAAACGTAAAGAAAACTGCCCGCCATTCATTCAGTCTCTGATGCAGCGCCGGGACCGGAAGAATTGCCGATAGATCGAAAGAAGCCATAGACAACACACAAAGCAACGACAAAAATGTCATAGCTGACTCAGATTAATCTAAAGTTCTATGTAACAGAAATGTATGAAATGCTAGCGCTAAAGAAAAATCCTATTATCTTCAACTTAATCCGACCCGAGAAATAATGTCGTACAAATATTTCACATTGTTACATATTATTTTTATATTATAGTTTTCTATTTGTCATATTTTCTTACGATTTCATATTAGTTTTATCGTATATTCTTCTATTCCTGAATGTCTGGTGATCATTCAAAAACGTATATGATAGGATTTAAAGGGATCCCTTGTCGCCCTCAGACCAACTGAAAGCAAAGGCTTATGGCGACAATATGTTGAAACACCTGTTCCCGTACGATCACCGAACTTAAACAACGTCGAGTCTAGTCAGTATCTATATGGATGACCGTATGGGAGTAGCATGTGTTGTAAGCTTGAATGTGCGGTTGGTGTAATGGATAATGGCTCAGAATTGAAAATCGAGTCGAGTTCAAATTCCAATTTGCCGCTTTATATTCACTTGCGCGTATATGGCTCCTCATCTTCTGTCTCCAGCTATGGGTTAATTAGCATGACTTGTATCGCTAAACTATTATCATCTCTCAAAAAAAAAAAAAAGAAAGAAAATAACCTTTAAATAACCTGGGATGTATTGATAAGCCATAGAAAACGAATCAATCAAAAAAATAAATAAATAAAAAAAACAAAAAAAACAAATCGCAAGCAACAATTGATGAAAAGCGTCCGGAAATAGTTAAGATCATATTCCATCTGATTAATGCTAAGCCGAGTGTTTGTTGAGTAAGCAAAAAATTATTGCAACTTTTATATTTAACAGATACTATACTTCGGATTACTATTTGTTTTGGTCTTCAGAAAATTTTTTTCTTTTTTCTTTAATTGAAAAAAATCTGGATAACAGATTCCACTGAGAAAATGTTCTGGAAGGGTAGAATTTTGAATGATGATAGAAAATAATAGAACAGAAGAATAAAAATATTGTTCAGTGAAATAAATTTCAATAATTCTTATTATTCAATAATTCGAACGAACATTTTGGTCACTTAATACAAGAGAAGTAGAAAAACAACTATTATATGCAAAGGTTGTTTTAAAATTAGCTGTTTCCGTAAAAGAAAACTTTCAATATACATTCTTCTTCTTCTTCTTCTTCTTCTTCTTCTTCTTCTTCTTCTTCTTCTATGTGCCGTGTCCCTACAGGACGTTGGCGGTCATCGCTCTCTACAATTTCTCGTCTTTTATACCTCTTAATAAATTGTGTCTTTTTGCTATCTCTTCCAAACATTGCTGTCATCAGTTTACTCAAAGCTTGCCAGGTAAGATTGTACGTTGCTTTTCTCTAGCCCTCTTACCTTTACTCTGTCCTGTGAGTATCAAATTTTTCAGTTGCCCCAAAAATTTCAATTTTCTCTTCCTGGTGTAAAGCATAAGCATTCTTTTTGTCACCATTGTCTCTCGAACTTCGTCGTTTTTCACATGTTGGGTCTACGGTATTCTCAGCATCATACTGTAGGACCACATTTTTGTTGCCTCAAGTCTCTTCTTCATCTGTGAGAAGATTCTTCAAAATTCACTGCCATATAGGAGGACTGATACTACATAATAGTTCAGTACTGTTTTTTTTGTTTCTTACAATATTTTTTTTGTTTCTTAATATTTTGCTCAGCTTTTAGAAGGCATCTTTCGCTATCTTGACTGCGGCTTCGGATTTCCGTGTCACACTTCCCGTTCTCCGTTAATACGCTTCCCATATATCTGACTCGTTGCACCTGTTTGATTTCGGTAGCCCTAATCTGTAATTTGCATACTAAATATTATATCTCTTTCTTATATTGATGGGACTTTCATTTCAGACTTTTTATTTTTGTTATTGTGGAGAATTAACAGCGTGATTATATCATTATTTTCACTGTTATTTATATTTGTTACCTATTCTTTTGTCATTGCTATTGAAAGTGGAAAAGTGATGTGGTATTTGTTATTTCGTAAAGCTCTTTGTGATTTTATAGCGACAACCTATACAGTCTGAGTATGGTTTCCTTTAAGATTTATATGACTAATTTGTTTGAAGCCATTTTTGATCATTGGTCTGAGAGAACGGTTATACATAGATGATCGTTTAGGCATTTCTTAGCGAGTTTGGTGCCATGCATGACATCCACGTGAGAGAAGATATCTAATGAGGTTATTCAAGAACATGATTTATGTTTTTATGTTAATATTTTGATAGCATTTTAATATTTGTAGGATTTTACAAAAATTCCCTTGCACAGACGATGTTAAACTTCATAATTTTCTATATTAAATGTGTTATAATTGGTCCAGCCACCGAGGTATTAAGAGACGAATTAATGCATTTGCGGAGAAGAGACGAATTAATGCATTTGCGAGTGGATGATGCAAAGCAGTAAAGACACTATTAGGAACAGAAGTATTAATAATTAGGAACAGGAACATTAATAATGAGCTGAAAAAGAGTAACAGAAGGACAGTAGATAGCAATTGACATTGCATTTAAATTTTTGCAGATGGCTGGAATGCATGGAGCCAGAAGAGAGTTCCACAAGCGAGAAAAGAAACTGTTTGCATAGAACAAAAGGCTACATCTAGCTAGATCAATTGTAAGTTGATGAAATCTTGACACCAGTCTAATACTGCGCTTAAATTCATAAAGTCTAGATACCATAGCGAAGAGATTATCCGAAGACGTACAATGAAAGTATTTATAGAAAATACATAGAGAGGAAACGTTGCGGCGCTGGGAAAGTGATTGAATCCGAGTTGCTAGATCAAGGCCAATAATATTGCATATTCTTCTTTGAATTTTATTGAGAAGCTCAAGGTAAATATCAGTGACGCCGGGCCATATGCGGCAGCAATACTCTAATCATGGACGAATGGTAGATATGTATGAGGAGGCACGGTGGCGCAATGGATAGCGGCTCAGCTTGGGACATCGGAGAGCCGAGTTCGAATTCCAGTTGAATCCATTTCATTCAATTGCATGCTAATAATACCCTTGGGAAAAGTATGAATCATCTTCTTCTATCTCCAGCTATCGATAAATAGCAGGACAGACCGGGTTCTATAGCCTTAAATGACATCTGGTCTACCACAGAAAGTAATGGCAAACTACTGCGGGAAAAAAATCTGCCTCGTCTGTCATGTACCGAAAGATACATGATTGTGTATCACGCATAGCATATAACTGACTGACCTTCTCCTAAATTGGTTGACCTAGAGAGAGTCCAGTGTGTCACACTGTTAGCAGTAGCTAGCGGAGAAGAGACGAATTAATGCATTTGCGAGTGGATGATGTGAAAGCAATGACCTGGTGTTCAATTTTCTCTGGTGTTCGATAATCGTTACTTGCAAATCTATACAACAAGTAAAATGAAATATTTTTTTGTTTTTCGTTTAACCTCAGGTTATACAACCCAGTCATAAAAAAACACATTCGCGTTTGATTAGCAATATTGAAAACAGCTTCAGCAGAACAAATTTCATTTGTTTCTTTTATTGTTCTGTCTTACTTTTGAATCAGTTTTATTTGATTCGGTGGTTCACAAATGCTTATGGAGGTCCTAATTCCTCGGAATAGATGTAAAGCATTACGCTTTTTTTTAATCAACGAGTAGATAAAATTCCACATAATAAATTGAGAGACATAGAGATTTTTTTGTCTTAAATGTATTTTCATTCCTCATTCCAATCCGAATCCAATGTCATCAACCGTTTCTTTGTTTCTTTTTGTCACCATCTTTTTAGATTATATACATTTTTTTAATATCTTCGTTTATAGCTAAACCTTTTTGTTTAACATGTAAATGTTGCTTAACAGATTTAAGCTGAACAGACTGGTGACATGATAGCCAACAATTATTTCGAACCGGAATTGAAATTGCGGATTAAACTGAAAGATGTCAGGTTACTGATCAGGAGGTGCTCGTTCCTGGTAAGTTTTCCTCTAGTGGCATGCCACCCAGTGGCAGACTGGTGGCTTGCTTGCAGGAATGTTGTGATGTAAAGCATTACGCATTCTTTTTTTTATCGACGAGTAGTTAAAATTTCTGTAATACTGACTAATGTAAAAAAGTCTCTCAAAGTGAACGAGAGTCTTTCTATTTTGTGCTTGATTAAATAATAGAAATAAGCAAATAGAAAATGAAAAGAAAACTGTTTCAATTTCACTCGGTACTTAGGGAATAGTTTGAAAAGCATTCGGCTTATCGAAAGGAAAATGTCATGAAAAATAAATCAATTATATTTTTACGTTTTTCACAGACAAAAACAAAACACGAGTCCATATCGACGATTTCCTATATTTTGAAGACTCAGTCATGACTTAATGTTTTAGATATTGATATAAACACGTACTACACATTACATCGTTTCTAATCAATAAAACAACAGAATATAAAACGAAGTAGAATCAATTATAACTTCATAGTTTGAAGTTTACCATTTGTAAATATGTAAAACGTACAGAATACGATTTGATTTAATCAGGGGTGACACGGCTTTGCGATACCCGTCATAAGTCGATAGTGAATGAAAAATATTTTGGCGTTGTTCTGTTAGCTTTCATATTAATAGCAAGTAAAAATGGTAGAAAGCGACAATTGACTGACTTACTTCTTTAGAATACGAAGAAAGTCAATAGATTTTTTTAACGATATATTAAAAAATTAAACGTATATACGTATTATTACATAACAGTTGTAATATTCAGTTGATACCTTTAGAAAATGAATCTATGTACATAAACACTGTTTTGCTGTTTTGTACGGCAGAATTGTATCAACATTTGTAATCGTGCAAGTTTGTTGGATATAAGACAGAAAAATGATGTTGTTGAAAAAATTATTGGAGACATCATTTACAGTTATCAAGAAACAAAATGGTTTTCTCTTGCATGTGTGATAAGAGATGATTCGTTGTTGTGAGGATAGTGGAGCAAAGTTGACGTTCAAACTAATTTTACAATTTATAGCTGTTATTTTATTTTGCCAAAGCCTAAGAGCCACTTGAGGTAGATGGTTACAAAGTAAGAGGCACCACTCAAGCAAGGTGATAATGCTACCAAAAGTGAAAAAGAATTTAGAAGGAACCGGAAACCTAACCCTAAATAGGAAACAAAGCATAAACCTTTACTCCTGTTCAAAAGAGCGGAGAATAGTGTCAACCGGAAGATAGGTGAACCTACTTACTCCTATTGAATAAAAAATGTTTAGTAGATAAAGGTTTTAGGGGGAGATGTTAGAAGTATAGAATTAAAGTAGACTTTAGAAGGAAAATCCTAAACTGGAAACAAGTGACAAACCTCTACTTCCGTTCAAAAGACAGGGGAGGAGTGTGAACCGCACGATCCTACTTATTTTATAAAATGACTTTTGGCTTATTGGAAGTGACAGCACTCTTTATAGGTTCAATAATCTAGAAATAAATCAAACGTGGCGAATATTTTGAACGTATAACATCTATTTATCAAACTTTTATTTTAAAAAAAAAAAAGAGGAATTAAATTAGGGCGTCCATAGGCTTGTGTTAAACTTCGAATCAAATTGAACTGACCAAACTGAGCTTCCAGATGAACAAATAACAAGGCAAGAACAATTTAACCGACTGTGCCTTATACGTTTTTATATGTCTTTAAGAATTATTTTCTCATGCTGCTACTACTACTACTACTACAACTGTGTTAGTTGATCATTCTATGTGTTGTGTCTCATAGATACTCATAGCTCTCCACAGCTTCCAGTATTTTGTTCTTTTCACCAATTCTTTCATCTTTATGGCTATTTTATCTTGTACTTGTCTCGCTATCCATTTGCACAAATCTGTCAAGTAGGTTAATTGTTGGTTTTATCTGCTACTCTTGATTTTGATGTATCTTGTGTTAAATTCTTTCTTCATTAGATTTCCACACTAAATTTCAGCTATCTTCTTAATATTATTATTACCATCATTATTATTATTATCATTATAATTATTATTATCATTACAGCAGTTACAAGAAGATTTAAGAAAAAGAAAAGAAAAACAGTGTTTGACAATGTTAAACAATATGTCATCAGAATGTCTGTCTTCTTCAGAGATATAAAAAAAACAGGCTTTTCAAGTATAAAAACACATAAATCTACAAAACAAATTATAAGTTTTGTATGTATTTATGTAATTGTTTTGGAAATTTCGAGAGCAAGGAAATTTCCTCTTTAAGTTCAAAGAAATAGAAGAAGATAAGAAAATTGAGGTATATCCATTCTAGTGCTACTACCGGAGGAGAGTTTTGGCTGCAATCCTTCAATTTGAAAAACACGGAGAAAACTTTAGTTTCTACTTCTCTTAACTGTTGAAAAATATTGGAAGAGTTGCGTCAATCATTTTGTTTATTATTATTATTATTATTATTATTATTATTATTATTATTATTATTATTAACAGTCTCTTTGTAGTTACTCCTCCTCTTCGTAGAACTTGATCATTTGACACATGTTCTGCTCATGGTATCTTCAAAATTCCTACATTTTAATTGCCTCAAGTCTTTGCTTCTTTTTGAACCGAACTGCCCAGAATCCCACATCGGATGGTAGACATAACATAAAAGTCAAACACTTTTTAAAATTCTTGTCTAATGTTATTTTTAGCTTTATTAGACTCATACTCAGTTTCTGAAAAGTATCTTTCACTATTCTGAACCATCATCTAATTTCTGTCACATTCTCCATCTTCCTTTATTACACTGACCAGGTAGTTAATTTTTCTACACCGACTTAAACAGACGAAAGAAAGAAAACAGTTTTTCCTTGTAAGACCAACAGTAATCAGTAGTGGACATGGTCAACGAGAAAAGAAAAAAAACAATGGATGGGATCGTATGACACGAACAGGACGCTCACAGACGCATTTCATTAATTACAAGAGTAAATACTGATATCTGAGTTGAATCCACCTTCTTAGTATTTGAAATAAGTTAAAGTGTAATCATTTACTTAGTGCAGAATCAGCCATTAGGAGAATAGAAAACAGTCATTTTTCAGTTGAATGCAAGGCAGAGAGACCGTGATAGTTTCCAAATTGTTACCATCAACCCTAGTGCCACTGTTTGAGTATAGTTTGTAGGGTAGTTGCTACAAGGAAGGATATTCTCTAATTTATTTTTATTTTTCTTAATGTCATGTCCCTTCAGAACTTAGGTAAATCATGGCTCTCCACAGATTTGTTTTCTTTACTATCTGTGAATTGCCAAAAATTCTTGAGAAAGAAAGTGAAGTGATTTCCTGTTGCCCCAAAACTTCACTGTTTGGATTTTAGAGCTTCTCTTCTTCCAATCTGGCTGCTACTACCAAAGGCAACCATATAGATCTTAACCGGGATATATAAATGATACAAGCCCAGTCTAACCGACAATCCCTAATTGAGGGAAGAAGAGTCATGCCTTTCCAAACGGCATTTGCTCGAAAGTGAATACAGCACACTAAACCGTAATTTGAACCCGGTTGGCCGATTTCAATTTCCACGTCAATATTCGTTACATTACTAACACAGCCTTCAACCAAATACTAATAAAGTAATACTGGTAATGGTACATGTCTCGGTCACTAATGAGTTTTGCTCCATATTGTAGACTCTAGATGATAGTGTATGAATAGTGAAAATTGAAATCCAGATATTATGCGGTAAATGATGGTACACAATATACAGATGTCTTGAACCCTTGTTTTGTACGAAGTATTATTACATTCTGAAAAGGTCAGATTATAGTCCATTTCCTTAAAAGCATTTTCCGCAAAGTATTCCATGTATATCTCTGCCATAGGAGGAGATAATGGCGACCCGATAGCTATGATTTCTTCCTGCTGATATATATGTGAAACTCCAATTGGAAGCGTGTCTACATCTCAAATTCCAATGGGAATAAGGATATGTCTGTAAGCTTAATGAACAAGATAACAATGCCTAAACTCTATCTGCATCTTTAATTACCTTCCAAAGTGGACAGAGTTCTTTACATATAACGCAAACCTAGCTGTCCGTGGGTTGAATACATCTAACTGGAATCTACTCAGTTTGTGATAGGCTAAACACCGGCAATTAATGGAACACGTCTTTGTGAATTAAGAGGGATCCTACATATGGTGTAGCTGATTGCAATCATTGAATCGATGAAGTGATCAATGTTTCTATTGAGGGCCTCTGACAGCTTACGCTTGGTTTTCAGGATTTTCCTATAGCTTGCAGTAGTTACTGTTCTTAAATAGACTTGGTATTTTTTTTTTTGAATATTCCAACTTGTACATCATCACAGTTTACTTATAATCGCCCACACGATTTAAGCATAACGCAAACTATCATTAGGAGACATTCGTGCCTACAGGCGCAGATAGGTGTATTTAAATATATGCACGTGTACAGTTTGTCAATCGACTTATGTAAATAGACAAATATGTATAGATATAGAATGAATTAACTGGATTCTAGGCTAGACACATAAAAGGATATATAAGTATCGATAAGGTCACAGATGGAAAATACTTTAGTTACTGGCTGGCAAGAACTTATTTAATCTGCTGAAACTGCACAGAAAAAAAAGTAATATAGAGGCAGAAAATATGTGTTGACGTATTCATTATCCTCTTTGGTAATAAACAATGTTGTATTCATATGCAAATCTAGACCATATAAATAGCAGTTGATACAACTGGAGGATAAACTAATCGTGATCTTGAAGACTAAACTACTAGAGAAATAGTAGTGAATACTTCTAGCTAATTTTACTTTACGACATTCTATTCGCAACTTTTTTTTGTTTCGGATATCAACATGGTCAGGGTACTAAAATCTAAAATTCTGGATCAAGACAGAAAGACCTTCGGGGGGCAGAGAAAATATGGAATCATTGGTATCGAACATTTTAAAACTTCCTCAAGTATATTGAGGATGTAGAGTTGGCTATTCTTATAAATTATGTGTTGTTTGTATACCAACTGTTCAGCGAATGTACAAACTTTGTAAAAGCAAGTCAATACAGGTGTGGTGAGCATGTCCCTACACGCCAAAAAGATGTACGTATCTGCGAATAGCATATTTGTTATCGGTGCAAAGACACGAATCCATCTTTCCCTCTCAAATTATGGGTAAATAACATTGTGGGCATTATGCCATGGATTGGATGACGACTTCACACAACCCATATATATATATATATATATATATATATATATATATATATATATATATTGTTATGGTAGGATCCACCTAATTTGCATAGTGGAGTACCAACCATATAAATATGGTTGGTACCGGGAAGAGAGGGAGGAATCAAGAGATTCAACCAGAGACTCTGCCCGACTGCGACTCAGTCAACACATTCTCCAGGAACGGTCTTACCAGGAATATACAAAAGACTATATGTAAATATTGTGTACACTTTCTTGTATCAATACATTTTGTTCTAAGTACATTTTGTGTTGCATTATTATTCCATGAATTAGTCAAGTTTCAACATATATATATATATATATATATATATATATATATATATATGTGTGTGTGTGTGTGTGTGTGTGTGTGTGTGTGTGTGTGTGTGTTTTTAAAATATGTTTTATGAATTTTGACAAATAGAAAACGTTTAATTGAGATTAGGTTTGATTACACGTTTTGATTTTCAAGGCTTCATCTGATCCTAAAACGAAAGAAAGAAATATGCGTGTGTGTATTTGTGGATATGTTTAAATAATGAATCATAGTACTTTTCCCAAAGCTGGTGTTTCTCGTAATTAAAGAAGAATGAAAATGAGTGACTTTTAAAAGAGCCGTTAATATTTAAACTGCATTCTTTATAATCTTTAGTACATGTTAAAAGTTGTTAATATATCTTCCCAGCTTTTAAAGGTAAATTAATTAAAGGTAAATCCTCATCTCATTTTCAGAATGGCTCGAAAGCAAGAAATTCATAAAACCTTTTCTGAAATGAATCCAAGGCAAATCCTCATCCAATCCTTCAGAATATGTTTAAAGTAAAAGATTTATTAAGCAAATATAAACTTCAATAATTCACATTTGGTTTGAAAAATTTTAAATGTCAAAACAAAGCCTTAGTTAAAATTTTAAGCAGTATCAATATATTTTATTGACGTTATTGAAGTATTTGATGTATTCTAAAAACAGCCATCTGAAGGCAGTTTTTAGAATACATCAAATAACATGTAATCACATTTTACTTCAATAAAAAGATAATAAAATAATCAAAAATTTATCAAAAACTATAATAGAACAAATAAAAACATATGATTAGTCTTTGAATTCTTTACATTTTAATACGGTGACCCTTCTTCTCAATAACAACCAGTAATCCATTGATTATGTTAATTCTAATTTTAATGCTCCAATCGTGGTTTGGTCGACAATTCGAGCCCATATGATAACACCGCCTACTTGTTGCCTTTTTTTAGCGACAGGCACGTCTGAATTGGATAAGATCCATCCTTTGGCTTACCTATTAGGTCCATCAAATGTCACTCGAGATTCGCCCGTGAAAATTATTTTCGTAAAATTTTAATGCTTTAAAATATTTGCTTTAGTAAGAGGAAGTTGCCTAGGAGTTATTTTACAGATCCCAATTCCCAAAGTATTCTACACCTTTTGCCCTTCTTGATTCCCTCAATTCCAGCCTTTTCAAAACCTAAGCTCTGGCCAAAATGGGTTGTTTCGCTAAAACTCTCTTTAATTTACGTTCATCTCGCGGAAGCAAATTCTTAAAGACTTTTGCTTGGAGTTCTCAGCTTATATTTTCAACTGCATCCTTTATGGTTTGATGATTTCTGCAAAGCTCCTTTGATATCCCCAATGTGGACATTCCCTCCTGTTTTTCGTCACTTGTTAGATTCTTCCCTTTAACTATGTTTCAAAATATATTATGAATAAAAAGAAAAGGTTTTATTACATTTCAGAGGTCTTAAGCTAATAGTAGTTTAATCTGCATATATTCAGTCAGTTCATTTTCGTAAATACTAAATATCTCAAATACTAACCATTAAAAATGGCAGAAAATTTAATTAAATATTTTACTAAGAGTGGAAATTGACGAGTTTAAATTTGACAAATATTGGTTCAGAATGTTTTGAGTTATTGGGGTTTATTTGATTTGCATAATAACTTCAAACAGGCTATATATATATATATATATATATATATATATATATATATATATATATATATAGAGAGAGAGAGAGAGAGAGAGAGAGAGAGAGAGAGAGTCCACCCCAAAAATGTATACACACTTCACGAAAGGAAGTTCCGTAGCTTTGTCAAATTGCAACAACACTGTTTATTGCAGGATGTTGTGTATCGCAGAAAACCGACTACATCGGCGGCCCTTAGACAAGAAATTGAAAATTCATTTGCAGCCATCCCACTGGACACTTTCACCAACGTTGCCCAAGCAGTAGTTTGCCGTATTAATAGATGTCTGAAAGCTAAAGGCCACTATTTTGAGCATCTCTTATGATTGTAGAGTCCAACGGTAATTTGTATTAATCTCGTGATAAAATTAATGTTTCAATATCTATACAAGTTTTTCTTTTCGTGAAGTGTGTATACATTTTTGGGCAAACTCTCTCTCTCTCTCTCTCTATATATATATATATATATATATATATATATATATACAGAGAGAGAGAGAGTTCATGCATACATTCTTAATGTATTTGACAGCAATTGTTCTGCAATTCTGTCTAGGGAAGGATTTCTCTTTTACTTCATCCTCTGTGACAAATGTGACACAAGACCAAAAAGTGGATAGGAATCGATGCCAGTCTTTTAATTGCTCTAAACCTGTTGCATTCCTGATTCATTCACTGCACATTTTTTATCCATTATATGAACTCGCCCATTATTTCAAACTTTTGATATACCACAGTACCACATTCGCTTTATGAGTCTACAGTTTTCCTCATGAAATATTTACAAGATGAAACATTTATAATGTGAATGATAGATTTGCAATTATCAGGGAGTCGATAAAATGTAATAAAATAAAAAAAATTACTTTTTCCCATTTTGAGAAAAGCGCAGAAATGATTTATGAAAGAAACACAAACCTTACTCTTTTTCCAGAAACAAGTCACAAACTAGTTAAAAAGTTAGAGTAATTAGAGAGTTAAAATAAACAGATGAAGAAAAGGTGTCGAAAACTGTAAATGGGATGTGATTTCTTTAAAAGAGATTAACAGACAGTAAGTAGGATCAGGATTTTTGAGCCTCTCACTTAGCTGAGAAAATAATGTCGAACCATGGCGTCATTTAAAATGGGAATTTAGTTCCTTCTGACACAGCTACTAGAAAAGTCAGTCGATTCTGATCACTTAGATACGTATCAAGCTTATAGCTCTCACCTACATTTTGCCTAAATTCACGTGATTCAGTTTTTTACACACTTCATGCACTCTCTACTTTAAGCTTCTAGCTTATATTTAAAGTAAAATGACATATCACCTTCAAGAGGAGATTTATTGTTGTACATTTCCCCAAATCACGGTTTCCTCATAACCTTTCGAGCAACTGCTCACAGTGGAAAGAACTTTGAGCAGTTCCAAACGAATACATCAAGGGACAGGAACTTATCGGACTTTCGAGCTGCTACCTCCCTTAACGTAGTCCCAGCGTGGGTGGACTGTACTCAGCCGTTTGCTTCACACCACTGCTCCACCGGTTGTATTCAGGCTGGTCCGCGCATTTAGAATAGAAACCTGTTGGTGAACAGCACATTCCGAGTCAACCGACAGATAACATAAAATTCAGGTCTTCTAGGATAATCTGCATTCAGAGCCCAATACCATATCGGTCAGAGCTTCACTGGGAATAAACTTAACCTCTCGCTAAGTAGATACAAAGTGAAGGCCCTATATCATTTTTATCATTTTCCGAAGTCGTGCAAGTTAGTTGGATCAATGAATTTTGTCCAATCTGCACATCGACACGGTTTCACGCCTTGGTCGATGATGGTAATATCTTCATCGCCGGATGAAAACTTGACGGACGATTGTCAGCACATCTTCAATGACCTATATTTTCGAAGCATATTCTTCACTAGAGCACCGATCTTTACCAATTTTTCTTGAGTTATCGATTTCAAACTAAAATTCGCGAAGGTGAACAGGTCTGTCAGACAAACTTTAAGGCTCTGTAAGAGAACGCACATTGTATGACTCAACTGCAAGTCCGACATCTTGTCGCAATTAACCTTGGTCACTGTCACTATTCATATCAATCAGCCATCTTCTGTGTCAACTTTATGTTAGTATGATAAGACACAAAGATGATAACGTTAACAGCGTATGCTAACACCCTGATTAGAATCTCTCCAGGTTGGCTAATTCTACTACTTCAACATCTCTTAGCGTTTGCAACAAAGGTTCCAACATAAATTAAAGCATTAATCGAGGGCAAAATCTGGTAACCTTATTGAAGATCTCGACTTTCTTCCGTTCACCAAGGGTAACAATCCAGGTACGAAACACTGGCTGGAATCCGTTGATTTTCGATACAGCTACCAAGAACTGTTGATCAAACCGATCAACAACAACCTTGCACTGATCTAAATTGTTCAGCGTGGCTTCATTGTTGTCTACTAACTCCTCTCTCATCTTGTATACTAGGCGCAAATTGATGTGAACGATTACTCTTTCTTCACAAGCTGTGAAGGGAAGAGCAACCGAGACCGATGTCTGTTCCGCTCCGATCAACGCGTCAACAAAAACTTGCAGTCGATTTATCAAGAGTTGAATTAAAATATTCAACTCTATTTTCAAAGCAATTATTGGCGTGTAAAGATTTCTTTTTCAACATTATGTTGTCCCTGTTAATCTTTAAAAAGCAGACAGTGCCGTCACGAGTGGGACAAAACTGAGTGATGGCTTCAAGTACAATTCGTATGATATTCCATTCATACCTGAAGGTATGTTACTGGCACCTCACTATAGTGTCTATAACACTTCATCATCGATGAGATGGTCCTTCACAGTTAGCCGCTTCATAAGAATACACTGATGGAAAATAAAGAAAGGTATATTAGGTGCATGCTTCGGAAAATGTTTTCAATGTCTTCGGCCATCTTATGACATGCATACCGGTGCATCGCCGATGCTTGACTGTCACATGCTCACGACTCACGCGGCAATAAATTTTAGAATCGCGAATGGATCTAGTGCGAACAGCTGTTATGTCAGGGAAGCGTACACACGCTTCTTTTGTCCAATTAGAAGGGTCTTGACTGTGGGTCTTCGAAAGCCTGGATGGTTATTTTAGAGAACTGCTGCACTTGGTAGACATAATTCACTGGTGGTATTTTGATGTTGTCAAGTGAACATTCTTACACCCGTAGACTAGGTTCTGGATGGTTACGTTGCCAAGATCAATGTTTTGTAAGGGCAGCAGTAGCCAAACACATGACATCTATAACACGAATCAGTCAGCACAGGAATGACAACAAGGATTGTTAACTATTGATTATTTGCAGAATTGATACAGTCCAACTTACATATGTTACAACACCGTTGTGTAGGTGACTAGTGGTGTCGTGAGGTCACTTAGGGATTGGATAATACTCTGATGAGAACAGATTCTTTTCATACAATTGATGGCAGATTGAATACCATCCAGAATATTGTTCAACTGTTCTGCTACCATTCCTAAAACAGAAAGACGATATGACGTTTTAGTAAGCTAACGCCCACCCAAATGAGGCTTGTACTACTCAACATACTGGGCAACATTTTCGGTAACTTTCCTGGTTGGAAGTACCGCCAGACTTATCCTCTATTGAGGCGACACTTGATTTCCGTCAACCCAGTTACAGATCTTGCTGTGTTGCGTCAACATGTGCAAAAGAATAATGTATCACGGGATTGTATTCGCCATCTGTGTAATCATATATATTCAACAGCACAGACCCTTGTTAAGATACAGGGCGATTATTCTAGGTTCATTCATTTGTGGCGGGGGTCGGTATCATCCCGAAATAATAATAATAATAATAATAATAATAGAATATGCTTTAAAACAGAAAAAAGGCGTTTTCAAAAGAACCAAGATGCTAAAAATGCTGTAAAGACTTTGAAATGTAAATGTTACAGTATGTTAATTTAGAACACGAAATACAATCTTTTTGTAAGCGTACAAAGGATATCAGATTACTAATAGAAAATTACTGGGACAATGATAATTGGAACTTTTAAAAAAAGAAATGGATTTTTGACACTTTAAGAACCAAGTTAAAATAAAAGATGTTTTGATTTAGAATTTATTTTTGAAACAAGACTCTCTGTAGTTTACAAAAAGCGTCAGAGTGGTTGATAGCGAGGTGATAAACAATGGAGTCTTGTTGTGGACCTTTGAAGCCAAAATAAACTGTTTACTCTCGAAAGAGTGAAATTGTACTTTGAAATTATGTCAGTAGGTTCTCACTTGAAAAAACAAATACGTCACCAGTTCTTTATTTACATTATTCGGACTATTGTCCTCATCTTTGTCGCCATATTTATCACAACGTTTCGGCCGTTGTACGCTCCGACCTTCTTCAGGTGGTTGGAATTTCGAACTGAACCCTTTAGAAGACCATGAACCCTGAAGAAGGCCGGAGCGTACAACGACCAAAACGTTGTGATAAATATGGCGACAAAGATAAGGACAATAGTCCGAATAATGTAAATAATGTACATAAATACCTCATCTCAGAAATATAGACAGTCACCAGTCCTCTATATAAAAAGGTGAGACAACTGGAAGATCGGGAGAGTTCGGGTTCGTCTGTCTTTGTATGCAGTCGAACTGCATGGAGTGACGTCAGAGATTATAAAGAAAGCGTCTGCTGTGTGCGAAGAGCAAATTACCGCCACTAATATCTAGGTACCGCTACTCCTGCTTCTACTAATACTACTACTACGATTACGACTGCTGATAACGGGAACATCGAAGGTTGTACTAGTTGCGCTAAGAACAGATCAAAAAGGGTTAAAACGAAGGCCACATCCCTCCTTACCGAAATTATTCGAAATATTGTGCTTGTTTGGTTATTATTCACATACAAGAAACATTCAACCTTGTGCAACAAGAATGTTTTGTGTGTGTATTTGCTTTTATATTATAAAGAAAAAAACTTTTGTCCTATCAAAATGGAATCGACTTAGTTATTTATTTTTCTGCTAACCCGATTCTCACCCGACGGACAAGCAAGTGGACCAACGTGGAGCTTCCGGATTTCTACGATCTGATGACCACTCTCCAGGATAAAAAAAAAACACAACGTTGTTGAAGGGTGGCTTCGAGTTGACATTGGGAACCGGAGACTTGTGCCTAACTGTAATACTGGATCATACCGGACCAATGACCGGTCTGGTGGTGTGCGTGTGTCCAGTGGGGTGTTAAACAGTCCCTACGGCTTATGAACCCTTTGAAGATTATTTAGAGCCATAAAATATTTCTAGATTGTAAGAATTTTTTGGAGATGATAATGGTTATTAATTTGGTGAAAGAGGAGGAGGATTCATACCTTTTCCAAGGGTATTTGTGCGTAAATGAATATAAAAAATCAACGGGAACTGGAACTTGGCTCTCCGATTCAACAATTCCAAGCCATTATCCATTACAACACTTGCATAACTAAGCTTACAGCACCTGGTATTTCCAAGCGGTCCCCCATCGACGTACTAACCAAGCTCGACGTTGCTTAAACTTCGGTGATCGTACAGGAGCAGGTGTTTCAACGTGATGTGACCGTAAGCCCGGGATGGATATTCAATGTAATAACATGGGTCCTGTGAACTTTTGATACACTCTTTATTTTAAAAATTGCATACTTATTGATATGTACATGTTATCTTTTCCTGAATTCTAGCTATATTATCTGTACACCTAACGGTGAGTAAATTTAATCACATATTCAGGCTATTGAATATTTAGTTTTTGACAATGTTGCTGCTGTTCGCACTGGCCAAATGAAATGTTTCTATAAATTCTATCAAAAGTCATAGTTCATGTTCTGTTTTGCCCGAGGCGTTGCTCATGTATATTACGGTCAGAAGATCGAAGTAATTGTTTCTTGCACAATTTTGGGTAAAGCCCTCACAGCCACGTTCAACAATCTTTTTTTTAACCTAGCTCTAACTACTTAACTTTCGCAGCACTCGCTATCCGACCACCCCCAAATCTCTCTGAATTAGCTCTCTTCTTAAGGAGTCGTAAGACAGCCAGCGTTCTTGAAAGTTACTGACATCGCTTCCTTATCTCCAGTGGGTTGTTGTCCATCTATTTGACGACGAACGACCTAATCCTATTCTTAATTGCGGTCTGCCTCTTAATACCCCCACATCGTCGTCGATACACCCGTTAAAATAATCCCACCATGTCTTGTCGGAAATTTTTTCTATCCAACAAGGATACACTCAATTTCCATTTATCAACCAGTCCAAACCTATTTTATCAGCGTATCACCATTTTGTGATTCAATACTAGAAATTGAAAATCACAAATCAGACGATTTGTCTCATCTCAATCACTCAAACCTCACACATGCCCGAATTAACGAATTTTTTCTTAACGGTTTCGGCTGAGTAGATTCAAAATAATATTAAGCTAAAGTCCAAGGAGCGTATCTCCTTATGTAGTACATCTTCATTACCTGGCCCCTGAAGTGTCTCCAAAAGGGGAATTGGTGAAGGAGCCTGAGCTCTTTTTCCATGGTATTGTCGTTAAACCCACTTTAAACCTTGTGTCACATTCGGCAGTGACATGGACACGCTGAAAAATCAACTTAATGGGGTAAACAAGTTAGAATAGGTCCCAGCAAATGACGTCATCATAATGTATAAAAGTACGAAGCTGAATTTAATAATTATAAATTGTTTCATATTATTTCATATTAAGCTTTAAGTTCCTTAAATAGCATTAGATTTGTGAGCTCAGCTAAATTATGTGCTTATTTTATGTTTCAAATTTTGACTGTTCGAAAAATCTCACTGAATTTCTTCTGAGTGATTTCATTAAGAGATATGCGATTTTGTCCCAAATTCAGACTAAGGGATTTTCATTCCCACAAATACACTTACTGAATTTCAAGTAAGTCATTTAATATGATGTCTTTTAGCCTCAAGATGTGCGAATAGTGTTAGTGTTAACAACTCGGAAAGAGAACTCAGCGAGCTGAGATCGAATTCCGGTCAATGTTAAATAATAAGGGTGACTGGTCTTTCGTTGAATTCCAAAGATGACTTCCGAAGAGCGATGTGCTGTGCAGTACATGTGGCGTCTATACGACCCTAATGGATTACGTGACTCGTAACATAACGCTAAAGCTCTAGGTGGTCGTTTCTCCCCACCCCAGGGAATACTTCTTTATGCACACGTGGACTTCCACTGTAAAAATCGACCTTGTGTCACATTCCGCTTGAATAGGCGCACAGATAAATATCCTTCACCATAAAAGAACTTTTTGTCGAAAGGAATTCTCTTACCATCAATACACCTTGTTCAAATCAAAGCTTATCATTCTTTCTTCCTCCATCTCTCACTCTTTACCTATGTTTTTTGTCTTTTTTTACTTATCTTTACTTACTATCACTTTATATGTTTCTTCATCTATTTTGCTTCTCTTCTTCAACTCTCTATTTTAGTCTGATTGTATCTGCCAGCTTATGTAATGTCTTCTTCGATTCTCTGTTTTTCTCCTTCTCATCCTCTTTCTCTTTATTCATACTGAAACGAGGGAACTGCCATTTTATTCAATTCTGACGTTTGGATGGTCCAGTGGAGTAAAGTCCCATAAAACCTGTGCACAAACGTGAAATGCGCGCACATACAAAGCCAAATGACAGGTACCTTTGTTATTCTCGTTATCACCCAATGAATTCACCTAAGATTTATTGACTTCTTCTATGTACCATGTTCCTTCAGGACGTTGGCGGCCATGGCTCTCCACAATTTCCTGTTCTTTGTAGCTCTTAATAAATATAAGATTTATTGGCAGTTTTTCATAAAGGCGGTAATAGGAACACTCCCTCTTCCTCGCCTCATTGAATGTATATAACAATTCTAATTGTTCATGGCAGGTCAGCGCAAAGAGCGTAACTACAAATATAGGATTAGTCAGAGTAGTTACTCGAAATGGAAAAGAATGGCTAGAAAACAAGAAAGAAAAAAGAAACAAAGAACTTGAGCTAAAAAATTTAAGTCAGTTTGATCCGCTCACCTCATTTTGGTTGGCAGATTTGGAAAATAGTGACGGAACGGTAAAATTCAGCCATGCTTCTATGGATTCAGTCAGAAGCTGGAAAACAGAAAATAGAATTAAGAATAAGAAAGAGAGTAAAAAAATAAGAAGGACCGTATGAAGAATGGAAGGAGAATAGAAAAACGAACAGAAAGAAAATCAGAAAGAGAAAACAAAACGAGTAAAAGAAAACAAATATTCACAGTATAATGAAATATAGATGCATTCCAATGTAGACACGAGATTTCATCTCTCATATTTTATTTTATATTACATTTGGTTCACTTTTCAACTCAGCCAACGTATGTCTGTTAGTGACCTCGAGTCCCTCATCTGGACATGGGCCTTACATTCTCGTCTGCGTTGTTGAAAGAGACTACCCAATTCATCTCTGGGAGGAAAATTTCCTTGTCTTGTCACTACCGTTTCTAGCTTCACGAGAGAAATACTTTAAAAACGAAAACAGCCGATAGTGTCTAGATAAGCAAAATTTGCTTTCACAAAACCATCCTGGGAATAAATTTCGAGTTATCTTCTTTAAGAATTTATTCTCATTCCCAAATTCTCTGTGAGAAGCCACTGCTCAATTTCCCTATTTATATTCATTTCTTCTGCTATTAATCGCACATAACCCTCATTTGTATCCGTTCTGTCTGTTTGTGCGGCCTACATTTCTCCTTAACTGTACCACTCAAAACAATGAATTTTGTCATAACATGCTCACTTTAAGTAATTTTAATAAGGTTAACGTTTCACTAGTATTTTACTAATCTTCACATTCTGCGTTAGATTACTTTTACGGATTTCCCGCCAACAGTATAGCATGAACGCGTCCTTTCATGAATGACTTATTCAGTCTGCATCTCAAAAAAAGTAGAAGAACCTGTACAGACGTTCTCAGGTACAAATAGTTGTCTGACTTATCCCTGTAACACACTGTAACCATTAATTCCGAGGAATATATTCTCTCACTCTCTCTTTCCCTCTCTTTCACACTCACATATATGTATGCGTGTGTATGTGTTATGTGAAAGAAAAAAAGGAAAAGAAGATATGATGAAGAAAGAATATAACGTGGAGAGAAACTGAGAGGGTGGGAGAGGGAAAGAGGAAAGAGCTGCATGAAGCAACAAACAATGAGAGAGAGAGAGAGAGAAAGAGAGAGAGAGAGAAAGAGAGAGAGAGAGAGAGGATAAAGTGAGTGTGACAAAGAAAGGAAAGCGATTCACAAAGAAGGTAAAGAAATAGATGAGAAAGAAAATTACGGAAGGTACCTGATAAAAAATTAGAACAAAACATCTAGAAATCATACTTATTATAAAACCCAGAATGTGTGTGTGTGTGTGTCTGTTCGTTTATATATTGGATCGGACTTCCTACATTTTTCAACCGATTTCAACAAAACTTCAGAGGACTGCGTAAAATTACCTTGCGCCAAAAATTGGAAAAACACAATTGTTTTTGCACGAAATCAATTTGAAGACACGATTAAGAGGCATCGCTGTCGCGAGAATGAAAGGGGGACAACTCATATCGAGTTATACTTATTATAAAATCCAGGTTGTTTGTGTGTGTGTGTGTGTGTGTGTGTGTGTGTGTGTGTGTTTGTTTATATATGGGATCAGATTTCCTACATTTTTCAACCGATTTCAACAAAACTTCACTTTTTTTTAGCAGGTAGAGTTTCTTATTGTCTTGCATACTTTTTCCTTTATTTTTACATTCAGAATGCTTTAAAAATTCCATTTACAAGACAATTGTTTATATTAAAATTCTATTCAATCAGTAGACTCATAACGATTGAAAACAATGTTTTTGTTTGAGTTTGGGTTTGACCAATTCGTAAAAAAAAAACCCCAAAAAACAAAACAAAACAAAAAAAAAACTAATTAAGACATGCGTGTCCGTCAACCTTAAACAATAATCTTTGTCCATTTTATTTTTCAGTCTTTATGATGGTCGATACTTGATCTATCTCTTACTGTTACATCCCCGGGCAACGCTCGATTCTACTGCTAGTATAAAATAAAAGTCAAACAAGAAATTAAGGAGAAAGGAAATAAATTTAAAATGTTCGAAATGTTGCGTATTTATATGCGAATTAACTTTCCTAAATTTTCTGAAAATCCATTTTAAATTAGCACCAGAAATTCTTTCTTTTGTTCCTTCATTTCCAGATTGTCTAATTAGGATTAATTATTAGTCGATATTTGCAGGAACACACAACTTTACCAACGGGCCATTTTTCAGGAGAAATCAATGGAGAACGAACTCGCTATCGTGAGATAGCGGGATTATCACATTAATCACCGCAATAAGAAAAACTCACCGAAATCACTTCTGGAATTTTGATTCCGTTTTTTTCCGGACTTTCTCATCTTCTTTATTTTATTCAAATCGAAAAGTTGTTAAACATTCATTGTTATAAAGGGTTTGTTTTTCATTAAGCCTGTATAATGGAGATTAATACCTGCAGAAAATTTCAACACTGTGCAACATCGACACGGCAATAAAATAAACAAATAAGTAAAAAAACAAAGATTAAAAAAGCAAGTGGAGAAAAATTAAATTATCAAAAGATGCAAAGGTTTGACGTTACGCAATTTTGGATCAAAGAACAGAAGCAAAACAAGCCAACAATTTTCCTAAACCACTAAATATTATTTCCTAGGGGAACTGACCTTCCCAATCATAATGGTGATATATGATGAATACACACACACACA
Source organism: Acanthosepion pharaonis (assembly GCA_903632075.3). Classification (NCBI taxonomy): domain Eukaryota; kingdom Metazoa; phylum Mollusca; class Cephalopoda; order Sepiida; family Sepiidae; genus Acanthosepion; species Acanthosepion pharaonis. Next base: position 4,644,831 of record CAHIKZ030000557.1, on the reverse strand, counting down.
CACACACACACACACACACACACACACATATATATATATATATATATATATATATATATATATATATATATTCGTATTCTCTGGTATAGAAATAGAGAGGTTGCATTAGTTGATAAAGACAGATTCTAACTGATATTGTATGACATAATAGGGTCGATGTTAATGATGAATTGGCTTTTCTTTCCGATGTTTTATATAGAATGATTAATACAAGACGCACGTGACCAAAAAAAAAAAAAAAAAATTCAAAAGAATAAATAAATAAAATGAAATAAACGGGTGGCCCCATTTACGTTACTCTAGTGATCCGGATCGTATATCCAAGCTATCAATCAAGATCACTCGGGGATGTTTTTTGGTCAGGTCTCTCTTCTTATATTTTAAGTGAAAACATTTTCTTCTGTTCTATCGATTTATGTACAGTCATTCTCTTTTATGTCTCTTTCTCTTGTTTACCTGCCACCATTATATCAGATAAATTTCTTCTAGATTGTACGGGCTTCTTTCTTTTTCTCTCGCTGTCTATCTCTGTCTGCATCTCGACACACACACAAATACACACATACAAACACACGCACACACACATATATATGTATAATTGTGCGTGCTGAAAAGTTTTCGTATGACTTAGCGGTTTGAAATTTTTCATTTGAATCACACAATGGCTGATTTGTTAGGAAGGTGACCTCCTGGTGCTATATGCCGGGTGGGGGAGACGATCGCTGTGTTCGTTACCGTTGGAAAGTGCCTGACATCATACTTCACGTGTTGACCCAAGCCTGTTGATCTCTCCTCGAAAACTGTAATGAACATCTCCTCAACATAATTGCAGTATAAACCACAACTTGGCTCTGTGGGTGTTGAAGAAACTTAAATGTGCCTGATCGAGTGTCTTCAATAGGGATTAGTTGGCCATCCATGCAGAGGGTTATACTCGAAAACGAGTAATATATATATATATATATATATATATATATATATATATATATATATATATATATATATATATATATATATGTCTGTGTGTGTATCTAGAAACAGTCTGCGTATGTGCTAGTGAGATAGTGAGAGAGAAAATGCATATATAATTCTTTTTTACTATTCATTTAGTAATGCTGTATATTGGCCAGATGAGAGAGGCTTTTCAGTTTCGAAATGAAATGCATTTTTGCAACACACTAACGCCTGTTAAAATCCTCACAGTATTTAATATTGTTTAAGTTATCGCTAACATTTTCTTTCCAGATTTACAAACTCTTTACATTTCGTTCAATTTTGCAAACCAGTCGACGAAAAGTTTTTTTATATAGACCAGAATGAAACATATAGAAAAGATATACAAAATTCAATATTGCATTTTTATTAAATAAGTAGTTGTTATTTTAATCATTGTTTTTAAAATAGTGGGACTATTTTGTATGTTAAATAATAGAACCTTTAACTTTTCCAAAAAATAGTGGAAATTTATTGTACAAAACTAGTAAAACCAACTGTACTTTGTACCCTCTTACATGCTTGCACTTCTCCGCAAAAATTGGTTTCGCTCGGTCAATGTCTGGCTATTTTAGAGAGACGGACGGACGGACGAACTGAAGTCACACATTTTTCTATAGAGATTCTGAGAACTGGATAAAATGGTTGATCGTATCTGCATTCGAATTTGCAAAGTTTGTATTGCCACTATACGTTCAGTTTTTAGTTTATAAATAAAAAAAAGGACATTTATTTATCATTTTCTTCCACCCTTTTCTGCATTTAGTCTTCCATTTTCTGAGTACCTTTTTTCTTTGTCAGGAAAGAATTTCTCTTTGTGTTTTGTGAAATCTTCTAAAGAATTTTTGTTTTTCATTTGTAAAGTCAGGAATAAACCGCAATCTGAAAGTGCAAAACCTTCTGAATACAGTGAAATGTTGAAATTTTTCCTGGCCATGGATATGTTTTTTCCTGGTCAGTAAAAAATCATGGAGCCGAGCCTTATCCTGATTAATTATTTCACTATTTTAATTAACTGATACCGGAAGAACGCTTTCACTGATTGCTGCCTTCGTTTGGTCTCAATGGGTACAGGACTTGTTGGAATTAATTGTTTGATTCTCTCGAAGGAACTCAAAGAAAAGAAATATTTTCCAGTGCCACCATATACACATCCTCACCTTCGTTCATTTTCGCTCTTAATGCTATCTAACAACATCAAGTGAAGTTTTTCGGTTACCTATTATTGATAAATGATACATTTTACTTATTGGTTGATTCATTTTTAAACACTATCGTATTTTGCAAGAGTTTCCTAATATTGGTTTTGATACGCAGATCAATGCTTTGTCGTTTTTATACATCAATATCTATGCCGTGTGAAGACGAGAGAATAATCTTCGGTGGAAAGAAGCGATTTTCAAGCTGAATTCACTTTTTTACTTTTTTAACTGTTTTTTAACTTAAAATTTTATTCAAAGTATATACAATCACTTTGACAAATTATAAATTTTTCTTTGTAAGAGATTTGATAAATCATTTGATAAATTTGAAGAATTTTGCTTTTGTAGAGTGCCATTTTTTATTATTTTAAAATGTATTCTTTTGAAACAAATATGTGATAAAATTAAATCAAAGGAATCTTTTTCGAAATTTAATTCGGGATATGTTTAGTCACTTCAGGCTATAAAGTAACATAAACATAACAAATAAGTTGTTTCGATCATATTCTAAGAACGTCTTTGCAAAATGTACCTGAAAGCCCAACTAAAGAGAGATCCCCCTTATGTTTGATCAGATTTTTGGAAGTAGGCCCGGTTAAGAAGTTTTCAGTACCTCTTATATATTCTTTTATATATATATATATATATATATATATATATATATATATATATATATATATATATATATACTGGGTTATTGCAAAGTAACTCCCATTTCAAAATACTTATAATTTATTTATTAACTATAATTTTTACAAGGAATGGGTATGAGGAAATCGTTTAGCATGAGGTTATATTTAAAATTCGAATTGCATCATACTCCCAAATGTTTACCTTTAGATTCAGCGTTCTGAACATTCAACACCTGAGTTTAAGACTTGAATACTGATACCAGAAACACATACATCACTATCCCATCCATCAACCAAAACAAATCCATCAATGTATATCTTTTTAAAGCGACAAAAACTATTGAAGTCGGGGACATGCATGATTAACCAGGAAATCCTTTTTTATTACAGGCGTCCAGAAATCTCTGCACACACAAAGGTTCAAAAAAAATAAAAAATAAAAGTCACTTGATAGGAATTCAGTGCAATCAGACACGTTGCAATTTTCATAAGGCAGCTGAAATCCTAGCTTCAAAGGCTGATTATTGGTTAAGACAAACGAAGGATGACAAGGAAGGCATCGTTGAGATCAAATGAGCAGGCAAGAACTTAATGCGCATCATTCTGATCTCAACTTCCTCTCAGCTTTAACTGAATGCCTAATGATGAACTAAAGATAACCTGTGACCAGAATTTAGAACCTTCTTCGATCATCTGCCGTTAAAGAGAGCCTCTGCAATTCAAACCTGATGTTCTCTTCATACTGTTTGTGTTTTTCATTTCTTTCATAATACAGTCTTCGTTTGTTCATTGGTTTGTGTCCGGATTACACCATTTGCTATCAGACATACTGATTCTTTTTATTTCTTAACACGTTGGACGGTGTGTAGTAAATGTTTCTCTCTTCTATTTTCTAGTAGGCGATTCGCTTTAAAATGCGCACTTATTTCTCTTCTACTTTGTTTTCTTTTGTTTAGCTGTTCATGTTCATTATTTTCACTTTGAACTGTATATTCTAAATTATATCTTTTCTCCTCTTTCTATTTTTCTCTCTTCAAGAGTTGTGCGTTACAGTTTCGTCTCTTTCCGCTTTATACGTTTTACGTTAAGCAGTGCTACTTCCATCTTTTTATGTTTCGTCTTATTTTTCAACTTGAATTTCTACTCACTCTCTTGATTCTGCTGTTAATTTTCCTTCATTTTGGACTTTTCTTGTATTTATTTCCTACAATCTCTCTTTCTTTTGGTAGCAGATATTACATTTTCTTTGGCTTTTCTATAACTTTTTCTGGTTGGACTGTGTAATATTTACTGTCTCTTTCTTGTCCGTCTAGACTGAGTTTATACCTTTAGGCTATTCAGTCTTTCTTTTCCATCCATATTTTCCAACTTTTAGTTGCACAATAATTTATAGATTTTTTTCTCTCGATATAAAGACTTTTCTATATACTTATAGTATCAGATTTTACAGTTTTTTGTAGAATAAAAGTTTTCATTGACAGAAGGAATTTAAATGGAATATACGAAAAAGTGAGCGTAATTACTCAACTTGCAATAAGTATTTGAACAAATAAGCATTTTAACTGTAATAGTTTGCTTTTGAAAATTAAATACAGGAACGTTAGAAAGGTAGAACTAAATTTTATTTCATTCAAAATAACAAGGCATTTACTCCTGTTTTATTGTTCAGAATGCTAATTTTATTGAAAATATGTTTGATAAAATTAAATTGATAAATGAAGAAAATTATAAATCTATCTTTCAAAAATCCTTATTCAGAATCGATCAAGGAAATTGAAATAGGAATTTTAAAAAGTTGTTAAAATGGTAAGTTAATTTAGGTCTCTCACCAGTTCATAATCGTCAGCAACCCTTGCAATTTTTGGAAATATAAACAGATTTTGTACTAGTTCAAATATTTATGAATCTTACTATGTAGAAAGTACTGTCCTTAAATATTTAAACAAACAGAAATTTTATGTCTTTGCTTTGGTCTGAAGCGTTAAAAAACGGAGTTCTTTTCTGTTAATTTACCTCAAAATGTTAATTCACTCCAAAATAAAAAAGGAATTTATATTTACTAAAATTCACACCAAATTTTCTCAGAGAGAAGCTCTTCCACTCCACTCCGGTTGGATTTATCTTAGCGATCGCCCCAAATGTGGGCAGTTAGAATTCGCGACACCCCAATAAACAAGCCAAAACATTTAATAAAACAAACAAACAAACTTTGATTTAAAATTTATAATTTCTTCGGGTGAATTAATATTTGCAATCAGTATATCAAGGCAGAAACAACTGAACAATGGAAAAACGTTTTAAAAAGTTAATGTAATTTATAACATGACCACCAGTTTCCTTTAGAATCTCAAGTTTTTCAAGTATAGTATGTTGCGAGAATTACAGTACGAATAAGTACGAAAGGGCTTTGAACAGTTGTGCCATCCAGTGTACCACAAGTCAAACGAACAGAAAATGAATGAGAAGCAAGACATGACAATAGGAAGGAAGCGTTGTTAAAGTGAACGGGGGATGATTTTAAATAAGTTGTCCTTTTCATTTTAACAAAGAGTCATTTTGCTTCCAATTGTTTGGTTTTGAGAGTAACTTCATCTAGTCCTACATCCTCAAAATCCTCAATATATCCTGCAATCTTTGGCAATAATAACGGATTTTTTTAAAAATCTCGTGCGGTGTACACAATAGAAATTACGGTTTATAAGTAATTTGCTTCTTATCGTTTGGGTTTGAGACTTAAAAACAGAAGCAGTAGACACGAGGATGCACATTTTATTGCAATCAACATGACGTGCATTTTTTTTATCTTTCGCTGCTGTGGATGCTAAATTTATGATTTTTCTTAATTGAATTAAACTTTTGAAATAAAGATTTCTTTTCTTCCAAACTCGAAATCAATTAAGGAAATTGAAAAGATGAAAGAACTTAGATTGTTATTTTGAAAGCATGATAAACTAATAAGTTAATCTGGATTCATTCTATCTACTTAAAATCCTTAATGGCCTGGAAGTCATTTTATACCTGTTTAAATATTGTTCCATAGTATTCTATAAAACGTAATGCTCATAAATAGTTGAACAAATGAAATGTATTTTTAGTTATTTTTATATTACAGGAAAATACAGCACAAGTTTAAAATTGGAGTGATACTAATTTTAATTTAGCGAGTTGCAGTCAATAACCCGACTATTCGTAACTGTTCCTTTTAACACCATATCTAAAAAAAAGAAAAAAAAAACTATGAAAATTCTAGCGAATCCCATATTTACAATTCTATGTAAAGGTGAAGTCAGTAACAAAATTATATTTCTGTACAGTTTCAAAAAAAAAACCCGCACTAATTCTAAGATATGAATTTAACAACAAAAAAAAAATATGATTACCTCCCACAAAATAATCTACCATGAAAAAGGAGAAAAATGATGCGAAAACGTTTATAAAAAATGTATATCTTGAATATATTTGTAACTCTACTATAAACCTGTGAGTCCGAAAGTCTTCCAGATATATATGTTCTTTGAACCAACTTCTATTATATTTTGGGTGTTAGTATTTAAATACATTTATACAAAGTCTGACGTCCAACTGTGACAAAATTGCATTTTGTTTTCCAAATATCAGTTCTTAGCTACCAATTTTAACATTTGAAGTCATATTTATTTTTCCCGAGATTTTTCAAGGGGGCAATCCAGAAACATGCTCAAAGTGCAAAGAATTGTGTCGAGAAGAAAGAAATGGGATACACACATAATATCCTGCTGTTTGGATCTACAGAAAGATTACAGATTATGTTAGCACTTCTCTGGGTTCTGTGAAATACACTCGGAATTGACTCTAATCAACAGGTATAATTAAAATAGATGAAAAAACAAAATGACTTTCTAAACTAGATCCATCAGATGGAAAATATCTTCAATTACTGAGTCTACGGAATAGAAAAAAATGTGTTCGTGAATTTACTAAAGAAATTTACATAACGAGAGCATATCAAAATACACGTTTACTGTTTCTAAAATATTAATAAAGTTTGAATTAGCTGGTAGTGATGGAGTCGAAAAACTCTATTTAAAGAAAAGACACAAAAATAAAAGACTACAAATTTGATACAAAATGCAATATGGAGTAGTGACCAGTGTCAAGTTGTCTTAGTGTAGACCAATCGAAATATGAAGTATTTGCTGATAACCGAAGAGAAGTAGAGTGCGTTAATGTCTATTTATTCAACATGGTAGAGGCAATGTTATGGTTTGTAGCCGATTCATGTAGAATGTCTTGCAGATATGTGTTTCATAAATGACATAATGAAAATTAAAAGCTATAACCAGATCTATCATACGGCTTCCAAGAAATTCGATGGCAGCTTTTTTTTTCTCACGAAGATAGTGAACTAATCTGATTAACGCTTTCTTTGCGAAAATACAATCGAAGTCTATTGCGCATCTTTGACTGACCAACACAATGTCCGGACTTATGGACAAGGATAAAATGATAGTTAAAAATGCATTATGGTAATAAATCCAAATTCTCTAGAATGGTACTGGAAAATAAACTTAGCTTAAATATATTGAAAATCTTTCACGAAGATTCAGAGGGTTTACAAAGCTTTTATGAAAGTAAATAGTACCCACACAAAATATTAAACTAATATTTTTAGTTGTTTGTGATTTTTTCATTGTTCATTTATTTCCAACTTGTTATACAGATTGCATTAAAATTTAGTTTTTGTACTTACTGTTACTTTTAAAACCAAACCATGCTTGTAAAATTTCCTAACTTTTGAGCATGTTCTTAAGTCATGTTCTTAAATAGCCCCATAGAGAGTCATTTTCTTAAATAGCCTCATCAGATCGAGGTTTCCATATAGCCATCATGTATGGCGCTAAACCCGTTCAGGAGTGCGTAAACGGTCAGCTGAATACAACCGCTGTCTAAGATCAATGGTTAAAAAGGCTTTTGAGCGAGTGAGGCCTTAGGGTCTTGGCATATTCATCCTGCTTTCAACACTGTGGACTGGCGCTACAGAATCCCAAAGAAACAACTGTACCAAATAACAGAAACCAAGTCACTTGAGGACTGCCAACAGCAGGATCAACTAAAATGGATAGCACATGTCACTTGAAGAGAAAATAATATAATCAAGATGTTGACATTCCACATGACTTCAAATAAAAGGTTAGGAAGGAAACCCATTATCAGTGTGGTAACAGCGATAACAGCTATTGGACTTGAAAAACCTGCTTACCTGAAAAAATTGAGATTTTATAAATTTCAACCGAAAACAGTACTAGCTGTTCGGTCAATGAATACCAAATGTTTCCTTACATGGAAATGGCTAATAGTACCATTACAATTAACCTTATCATTTAAATAAGCACAGAAGTTATATTTATTGCTTAACGTTTCAGAAGGCATTGCTGGTCTTGAGCAGGACTGATTCAAATTTATTTACAAATATGGCAAGTCTTCCTATTGCAATGTAATTTTGCCTTTTCAATTTCAATTTTAATAGATTATAATAAAAAGAAAATCTATTTTTATTATTCAACAATACAAAATTCGAAAAGTATTCCCCCGAAATTAAGCATTTAAAATCCCAAAACATCGTAACGTGCCTTGTCAAATCTGCATCCTTTTACGTAATGTTCCATTTGTTAATTCTCAAAAGCAGACGATTAGAAGCAAATACTTATTTATTCAGATACTTATGCTAAGTAGTGTCAATTACAAATTAAATGAAGAGAAAATGATTGTAATACTTACAGATGTATACATAAGTTCATTATCATGTTCATAGCGTAACAGTGAAAAAACATTTATATTGTACAAAACATATTTGATTTATAACATAATATTATTTTTTGACAAAGCACTTAACACAGCGCGACTTAATTAATTTTATGTCATAAAACATTTCAGATCAAAATTAATAGCGGTATCAGGATTTAGGCACAGACAGACAGACAGACACACACACACGCACACACACACACACACATGGTGGGAAGCCACTAGCACGCAAGGGATCACAGAGAGTTGGAGCTAGAGCAAATAAGAATGATAGAGGAAAGGATGAAGAGAAGGATAGGGGATAGATCAGGGCATCTGGAGACTTCGATTGACATTACATTTGAATAGTTGGAGACTATGGCTATCAGGGAAACAGGAATAGGGGAGTGAGTTCCACAGGCGAGAGGTGCGAGACATGAAGCTATTGGAATAGAAGAGACGGCTACATTTAACAGTTTCGACAGTGAAAGGGTGTGAGCGAGATGCCAGCCTAGTAGAACGCTTAAATTCATGAAGTTTGGGAACCAGCGAAAGCAGCTCCTCGGAATAGTTAACATGAAAGTATTTGTAAAAAGACATAGGCAGGAGACGGCACGTCTGTGAGAGAGCGACTGCAGAAGAGATGTCAGATCAGGGCCAATTACGTTGCATATCCGTCTCTGGATCTTATCAAGAACGTTGAGACAAACAGAAGGGGCACCAGACCATATATGGCAGCAATACTCCATGCAAGGGCGAATGGTTGATTTGTGGATTTGTAGATTTGAAGGATCGACTCCGGCGAGAAAAATTTCCTGGCGCGGCACAGGGGGCCAATTTTCCTTGCGGTGGACGAAGCTATTGACTCTATGTATTTGTTCCATCTCAAGTCAGCAGTCAATGTGCGCACGAGTAGTAGAAAAGAGGGGCTCTCGAGAAGTTGAGCGTCAGACATTCTAATGGGGGGCAGGGATGGTTCTCTATGGTGAGTAAGAGAGAGCAGTTTTTTTTTGAGGCGTTAAAGTTAACCAGCCAATTCCTGACCCATTTCACAACCGATTGAAGGTCCTTTTCTAGACAAACGACCAGGTTAGTTTTGTCAACAACACTAGATTTGTTTTTGAGACAGGAATAAATTGTAGTGTCGTCCGCGTCGTAGATGCCTACTTGGGAATCAATGGCGTCAGAAAGATCGTTGATGAAGATAAGGAACAAAGCAGGGCCTAGGATAGAGCCTTGGG
>CAHIKZ030000557.1:4582500-4632500 GCA_903632075.3 Acanthosepion pharaonis | reverse complement strand
ATTTTTAAAACAATAAATACTTAATTAATACAAAACACTACAATAATAAGCTAAAACCTGAGGGACAATTGTAATAATTGCAATACATAGGAGAAACATTAAAGAATTTAAATAAAATTTTATACGAACACAAAAGGGATCTTTTACAAAACAATACACGAAATGTCTTAGTTGTTCACCGTAATGAGTCTGGCCATATTTTTGATTTAAGAATGCCATTTTAATTAAGTATGAAATCAATTTTCTAAGACGAAAATTATAGAAATTGTTTAATCGCTAGATCACTAACAATAAATTTACGTCCAAGGTCTTACAATATTTCACTTTTCTTGGCAGATCTTTTATCACAATGACGGATATTAAATAACAAAAAGGAAAACACGAACAAAAATAAATTAAATGAAATCAGCTCGACTATAGACCCAAATATATATTTAAATAAAAACAAAAGAAATTAAGAATTAAAATTTCAGCGCTTTTGTGCGCATGTGTAATCACATCAACGTAAAAAATCACTAGTCCGATGAAGTCCTAAATTAAGAAGAAAGCATTTACATTTTGTCATAGATTTACCTAGAATTGTTCTGATGTATAAAAATTTAAATATCGTTTTCATATATATATATATATATCTATACTGATGTCTAAAGTGTCTAGGTAAACACATAATAAACGGGTGAAATGCGGAAATCGCCGAGTTGAGTTCAAATTTCTGCCGAATCTGTTGCATTCCCAATAATGCCTTTGAATTTCCTATTTCTTTTTCCCAACACTCGGAATCAGGCCATTCAGAGAAATGATGTTCAAAATTTTGCGTACGCTGTCCACAGGAAGGTCAACCTATTCACTGGAAATGATGCTGGCTGGATAGTGGAACGGATATCGACAGAGTGCGTTTGCACCTATGCAATTCCTTACTCATCTAAAAATCATACATATACTGCATCATCACCATCCTTTTTGGGAGGAGGAGGAGGATGTACATATAAAGCCATCATTAAAAAGAAAGGGAAAAGATTGCGGCGACAGCCTGGATCAGGATGAAGGAACAAGATGTCAGACGCCACACCTGCTACCAATCAGACTTGTAAGCAACATTTCCGCGCCTCGCTACACTCTAACTTCAGGATATACATCCCAATACTACCATGTGCTCGGAGTACGGGTAAAGAGTCCACGATCATCGCTGCTGGCGGTTATTTGATTTTGTATGCGTTCTTCGTTCCCAATATCACGAAACGAGAATCGAGGAGGAACTATCAAAGTATAAAAGTAGATAAAATGAAAGTAAAAGTGAAATTAATTTAAATACAATTCGCCAATCAGAAATGTTGTTCTTGACATGAAAATCTCAAGAAACAAGGAGCCATGGCTTAAATTGATTGTTTCTCTCTGTGTGCGCGTACGTACAGATCCACAAACGCGTTTTTTGTTGTTTTTGTTTTTCTTTGAGCGAGAAAAGAAATATTGCAAGAAAAAAAAAAGAAAACATTCCATTCGAAAAGTATAAGAGAGAAAGATAAAAAAAAAAGCGAAGGTAAAGAAATGTGTTTTATTTAAGTGTGGGCGATAATAAAATACGTCGGGAAAAGATACCAAAATGGGAAGGAACAGAAAGTGTGTTTGTATTCGTGAATTTCTGTGATGAAGAAAGAAAACAACGGTTCCGTTTTGATCATTTTAAGAAGAATATTTATAGTGAAAAAAGGCAATTATTTTGCCGCTTCTTATAAGCCTGCAGACATAAAGATATTTCTAATCTCGTCAGTACGACCGTATTGATGCTTAATCTGAAATGAATCAAATATTTAATGCACTAGACTACGTAAACAGTGTCATATTGCAAGACTAAAAAAAAGCCATCTTTGAAAACAGGCCGTTCTTAAAAATACCATTTTAAATCATTTCTGTGGATTAAAATTTTCCACATCAAAACACTATTAAGCACTGACAATAATATATTTTGTTATAGTTTATTTTCTGCAGATAATCAGTCAGTTATGTACCATATGTGATACACGCTTAGATTTTTGTGATACACGCTTAGATTTTTTCCCGCAGTAGGTTACCATTTCTTTCTGCGATAAGCATTTGCTATTCAAAGCTATAGATCCCGATATGTCGTGCTACTGTGGGGCGGAGAAAAAGAGGATTCATACCTTTCCCATGGGGATTAGCACGTAAGTGAAAATAACGGATTTGACACGAATTCGAACTCGGCTCTCCGATTCCTCAATCCATTACTACGCCGTACCTCCACAGATAATACTGTTTCTTAATTTTTCTCATCTAATTCAAATATTCATACGTTCTTTATGTGTCTCATTTTTAGAGCAAATTATTTTGTAAAGCTTACCCTTTTTCTTTGGTATATCTTTATTGAAGTAATCAAATACCTATACGCATGTTAAGCTTATTAAAGTACTGGCTATTTGAGGAGAAAAAAAATTACTGGCCAGTATTTCTGTGACTGATTTGAAAAATAAAAATCATCAAATTTCCAAGTTTATATGTATATCAATTAAATGAAAATTAAAATCACAAGTGATAATCTTAGAAATGTGAAATGTTCTTGATTAATGTTGCGTAAATGCTATCTTCTATAAAATGTGTCGTATCCATTAAAGTATGTGGATTTTTAGCGAATGGTCTGTCATGTTAAATATGTTAGTGATAATTGACTTTAACATTTTTAGCATATATTAGTGGAGATGAGGGCACCTCGAGCCGGTGTAGTGGTTAGCAAGCTTGTCTCGCTAGAACTTTTACGACTAAGGAGTTCGATCCTCACTGGGTACCGCCTACTTTCGGCCTTGTGCCACATCTAAGCAATGCTTGGAAAATCACTCTATGAGTGGAGATGAAGGCAATGGTGGTGAAAATAGTTACCAGGATGTAACTAAGAAAACTTTTGTCTGCGATAATGAAAACATTTAGTTCCTGGTATTGACCAAGATGGTCGAAAATATTTAAAAGGAAAAAAACATGAACTTTGGATAATTTATTCACAATTTTGATCCTGATGTGTAATAATTTAATGGACAATTGGAAAAATGCAGTAAAAAAAAAAAAAATTAAAAAAGAACCTTTTCTGTTGAATTTAATACAATGCATCTTGTTTCATTATCTATCTATCTATCTATCTATCTATCTATCTATCTATCTCTATATATATATATATATGTGTGTGTGTGTGTGTAGTGTGTGTGTGTAGTGTGTGTGTGTGTGTGTGTGTGTGTGTGTGTGTGTAGACACTGAGATCAACACTTCATAGTGACAGTTTGCTTCATGCTTAAATGCAATCTTCTGGTCATGAAGAATGCGTTCAAGCATGTAACTACAGCCACTCAATATTGATCTCAGTGTCTGTTTTTATATATCTATTTATATTTACATACGCTCTATTCCTGATACCGAGCACTTTTACCCATGTATATAGCATGCATTAAAGCTATATGTTTTATCATATATATATATATGTGTGTGTGTATGTGTGTGTGCGTGCGTGTGTGCGCATGTGTGTGTTCGCGCGCGTTTGTGCATATATTTATATGTGCATTTATATATGCTTGCATGTGTGTATATATAAACGCACTATCAAAGATTAATGTATATAAACGAATAAGTATAGCTATGCATTTAAAAGTGCATATGTGTTCGGATAATATAGCATACGTGCTTTTATCAGCGCGGCAATTGAAAATTGCGACTTGAGTTCAATTTCCTGCCGAACCACTAATATTTTTCAGCGATCAATGAAGATCTCTTCTGTCTATGGGTAAAGAGTAGCAAAGAAGACTGGTCTATCTAGCCTTGACTGGCATCTAGTCTGGGAAGAAGACAACTTTGAATTAAAAATGTACATGCATGTTTAGTGGTTAGTAAACGGAAAAGGGGTGTAGAGACATAAGAAAGCTACAGATATGATATGGAGATTTGTGAGTATCACATTTTATAAATACTTCAATATAAAAACTACTGAGATTTGAGAGATGAGTTAGATTCGATATTCTAACAAAAGACTAATGTCCTTATTTTTGTTGTTATCATTACAAGGTTTCGGCCATTGCAACTCCGGCCTTCATAAAAAAATATATTCAATGTTTTTCTTGAAACAACGGCTACTACTTTAATAAGGTAAACATGCGTATAGATATTTTCTTAGTTCAATAAAGACATATCAGCGAAACAGAGACCATTAAGTGAGGCCTTACAAAATGATTTGCTCTGAAAATGACACACACACAATGAATGTATGAATACTTGAAAATATACATTCGCAAATGCAGTATTTTTCCGTCTTCAGACAGCGCTTGGAAATTATTGAACGTGTTTTTAAATTCATAGAAAGAAAGAAAGAAAGAAAGAAAGAAAGAAAGAAAAAAAAATTATTTTGTTTATATAAAAGTATCTGTGTTCGTGATAAAGTCAGTTATTCTCCCAGGACAGGGCACTCCGACGTGGGGTAATGGTTGGTAAACTTATTTCGCTAGATCAATTACGACTGAGTTTCATATTTTCGGCTTTGTGCCACATCTAATATACGCTTAGCAAATCGCTATTCTCCCAAGAATCGTGGGTATTATACAGGGAATTCTGAACGAAACCCTTTATTTAATCTACGAGGGTTGACTGTTCCCTTTCCACTGCCTCGTCTAGTTTTTATTTTTAGTACTGCTCAGTTATTGCTCGACCGCTTACACTGAGACCAAGTACACGCTGCTCGGCCCAGGGATTGAACTCACAATTACTATGTCATCAAATTCACGAGCCAACGATTTAGTCTACTAGGCTGTTGACTCGGACATGGGCAATGGAACGAGAAAATCTATCTCCGTAGATTAAATAAAAGGTTTAGTTCAGAATTCCCTGTAAGTTACCCAGATCGATCTACACCTGATGAAGGCCGGAGAAGACATCGGCCGAAATGTTGCGATAATAACAATAAAAATGAAGACACTGGTCCGAATTTAAATAGTGTAGATAATCATAACTCACTCCAGAAATTCAGGCTGGAATTTGACTAACTTGAAAATCAAGGTTCGAAATTGCAGACAGTGCTTGGAAATTATTGAACGTGTGCTTAAATTCATAGAAAAAAAAGAAATAAAAATTATTTTGTTCATATAAAAAAGTAATTGTGTTCGTGATAAATGCCGCCATTCTCCCAGGTCATACGTGGGGTAATGGTTAGTAAATGTGTCTCGCTAGATCAACTACGACTGTATTGTGAGTTTAGTCCTCACTGGGTGCTCCATAATTTCGGCCATGTGCCACGTCTAATATACACTTAGCAAATCACTATTCTCCCAAGAATCTTGGTGAACTTTCTCAGCTGCCCTTGTGTTTAACACTTTCCATTGCGAGTGAAAGTTAATCATGTTGTTTGTTTTTAAAGTCGACGTGCGCACAGAGATTACAAAGCAACAAAATAACAGAAAAGAGAGAAGCCTTTAATTTTGTTTATATCGATCATGTCGTACATAAAATTTGTTTACCGACTGTGGTCAGGTTTATTCTATTCAGTATTCAAGAGGTTAAGTATATGAATCAAAGCTTCAGTCAATATGGCTTCCCTGTGTTTCTATCCTCCTGAGTTTTAGACAGCCATAAAATGCTACATTACGAGATGTTCAGCGCCTTCCGCATCAAAATCAGCGGAGACAAATCAGAGATTGCTCTTCTGAGAATAAACCTATTTCCGGTCTGATAGAAGGATTTAGTTGATGTTGCAGCCTCGGTCTAAACACCAATTTCCAAATCCCAACAAATCTTACATTCATCTAGCGGGAACGTAAGAAAAAAAAAAAAAAAAAAAAAAAAGGAAAAATAGAAAGAAAGAAATGAAAAATGAAGACCAAAGGAACATTTCCTCCCTACCTTCTTGCAGTTAACTGCTAGTGTTCATTCTTTAGTGATTTCCTATTGAATAGCAAGCACTAGATGGTGATGGTGGGTAAATTTTTCTACACTTCAGTTGGTGTTATAACGTAATAATGCAGCTGCTTGCGAGGAACACGACATTGATGATGATGATGATGATGATGATGATGATGATGATGACGACGATGACGATGATGACGATGATGATGGCGAAATAGGCGAGGTGCGGGAAAAGGAAAGACAAAGGAAGTGTGAAGAGTACGGAAAAATGAGTAAAATAAAAATGTACTATTAGATCGGGAAATGTAAAAATTTGAAGTATACCTTAACTTACTCATTCACCTGCTGTCCACGACCGGCAACCATGTTTCTGTAATTAAGTGGTAAAAGTGATCGCTTGATTTAACATCTCAATATCAAAAGCAATGTAAAAGTATTCGTTTAGGGATTGAGCGCAAAGAAAGGGAGTGAGAAAGAGAGAAAAAAAAGAATGAGGAAGAGAAAAGAGAATGCAGAGAGAGAGCGAGTGAGAGAGCAGAAAGAAAAAGAGCAGTGAGAAAAAAAGAGAAAGCAGCGAGAGATAGAGAAAGGAGGGATTAAAAGGGGAAAGGAAAAGAGCAAATAAAAACGAAAGGAGGGAGGGAGAAAGAGAGGGGAGAGAGAAAATGAGAGTAGAGATGGCAAGAGAGCAGAGAGAAAGGTGAGAAAGAAAGAGAATGATAACAAGAGAGTAGAGAGAGAGAGAGAGAGATAAAAAGAAAGCAGAGAGAGATAAAGAAAGAGAAGAGAGAGTGATAACAAGAGAGTAGAGAGAGAGAGATAGCAAGAAAGCAGAGAGAGAGGGGGGAAGAAAGAGAGTTGAGAGAGATAGAAAGAGAGCAGAGAGAATTGAAAAAGATATCAAAAGAGCAGGAGAGAGAGTAGATGGATAGATAGGAAGGTTAGAGAAAGAGAGAGAGAGAAAAGGATAATAAAAGGGGAGAGAATGAGAGATTAGAGACAGAAAGAGAGAGATGTTAGTGGGTGATTGAGAAAAGGTCTCTTCAGGCATTTGAAGAAGTTTGTTTATCAAACCCATTCATTCATGTAATCTAATTCTGTGTGAACTGCGTTGTGGTCATTTACTTCCAGGTTTAGAATAAGCTGAACATCTGGATAGCAGATGCCGACTCGCCATAATGGAATGGAATTGCTCTACAGCAAACAAAGTACAAGCAACAACACGATTTGTTTATCCTAATCCTTGGCGTATGGATCAGTTATGACAAATTTAGTATAGGAGATAATAAAATTGAACAGAGAATAGGCTGTGCCAGATGTAGTTTCGACCAACATCACAAATTGCTACGAAACCAAAACATCAACCTGAAAATTCGTGTCATGTTCTTAAATAGCCTCGTCAGATTCGGACTGTTATATGAATGTCATTCATGGCACCAAACCCGTTCAGAACTATCTAAACTGTCAGCTGTATACAAGCGCTTCCTATGATCAATAGTGAAAAAGTCTTTGAGCGAGGGAAGCCTAAGAATCTTGGCAAAGATCAATCCTTCTTTGAATATTATGAACTGGCGCTACAGACTTACAAACAAAGAACTGTACCAAATAACAGAAACCACATCACCTGAGGACTACCAACAACAGCAACAACTAAAATGGATAGCACATGTAACTCGAAGTGAAAATAATGACATGATCAAGATGTTGACATTTCACACTGCTTCAAATAAAAGGTTAGGAAATGGAAAGAATGATAACAGCTACTGATTTTGAGAAACCTGTTTTCCTGAAAAGGATTTAAAAAAAAAAAAGATTTTATAAATTTCCACTGATAGCAGTATTGGCTGTTCGGTCAGTGAATACCAAATAGTTCCTTATATTACCATTAGGATCTGAAATGGAACATGTCACATTTGGGCTCAAAATCACGTGTTCCAATCAGAGAGAAAGCATTGAAAGGGCAGCACTTTAAATTTAAAACTCGCTTATTTGATAAACAACGCGTAAGACGAAAAAAAAATGAAAACCTGAATAGAATAAATACATTTCCGATTCATTCTTACAGTTAACGAAGTTGTTACTCGTTAAAGTTATAAATATAAATATTCAAAGATTTTACTTGAGAAAGTAATAAGTAAGAATTAAAGTACATTCGAAATCTAACAGCATTTGATTGCATTAACCAAAGCCTTATTTCCTTAGAAATGAAATTAGGGTTATGTAATGTTTTAAAATAGTACAGAAATGTTACAAATTTTCTGGCATCATTGGTCCCAGAATCGTACCAGATTATCAATTTTGCCGGATCAATAGAAATAACGTTAAAACAATTAAAAATACACTTCTAACCAAATAATGGTGTATCTCTAGTATCCAAATCATCTTCGAGCGTCAGAAACTCTTATATAAAACTCGTACTACAAACAACTCCACCTTTAGTTGCCCGGTGAATTAGTTTGATAAATCCCCCAGCGACCAAATTCAAATCCTTGATCGTATTTTTGTCCAGATTAAAATAGGTGCTCAGCCCTCATACAAAATCGGTAGCATGTCTGTATAGAAATTAGTAAAATATTAGGTAAACATTTTTTATTTATACTTTTTACATGCTGACTGTTGTCTTAATCTTTGTCGTTATTATTAACAACATAGACGAGGACAATATTCCGCATATAAATAGTATGACAAGTGATAACTCCTCATCCGGGAAATTCAGACAGTAATAATTTTTTACATGACATCAGAAGTGTTTAGTTAATCATTTAATTTGAAAAATTGTTTTTTTTTATTTATATCATATTGTGGAAGATATGTGTTTATTTCCTCGTTGATTTATATTAATATCATATTTGATTGTGGCAGCTATCATATAAGTCTGCACTTTTTAAATTTTGTCGAAGTTGGCATATATTTGCTTAATGATCTTGTGATGTGTACGAAATAATAATAACCCCGTTTACCCACTCAAATTCGGAAGATCTGTGGAAAAAGGCGGAAATAAATTAGAGTGCCTATGTGAATATGAGATACTTTGAAATAACTAAGCTATTGTTTTCAAATTAGGCCAAGAGAATGCAAACATCGACAAAAATGTCCAGAATTGTTTTAAAAGAAATTGTATAATATTACACAATTTCAACACTAAACTGCAAGTTTCTCAAGTTTGCATGCAAAAATTGTCATTTACCGGCTCAATTCTGCAGATATTGCAACATCAGAATAATATTTATTTCAGTTTTTACGGAATTGCCTTTAAGAAAAAAAATCCATACCTTAGAAGACTAAAAAGACCAGTTATTTGCCGAGAAAGATGAAAAGTTCTGGGGGGGGGGATTTGTTAAACGATAATAGTAACATAAAACCTAAATATATTATTCAATGTATTTATTTCTGAAAATGAAATAAAAATAATAAACTGAACGTATTTTTTGATTCCATATCAAATGAATATATATTACTCTGTTCAATTCTAATCTTGTTATCAACCAAAATGGATGGTAAATCTATGTAATGGCTTTTTATTTATTATATACACACTGTGGAAGTACTTACAGGAGTTGAGCGATGATAGTGTAGCCAATATTGCCATCGTTTTACGGTCACTGACTGAAACGGGAGTATTTCGTTTTTCATTAAAGTAAATCTTTTCCGAGTCGAATGTGGCCGTGACCCTTTGTAATAGCAACAATAAAAATATCTTAAAGTCTTGAATGTGTGCCATAAAAAACACGAGTTCTTCCAAAATAATATCCTTTCTTAGCATTTTTATGTCGCATATTAGAGATGATATGAGGAAAGGTGAACAAAATAGCGTGACCCTGTTAACTTGAACATTGATCTCAGCTGTCAGAAAAATGTCTGGGTGAGAGAAGTAAACGACGATTGGAAAAGAGCTTCGTGTCCATCTTGGCAACAGATTTTATAGAGCGATATATTTAAACATAGAAATATACGTCCATAAACACACACATACACACACACACACACACAGAGAGAGAGAGAGAGAGAGAGAGAGAGAGAGAGAGAGAGAGAGAGAAACGTTCATCTTTTTATAAAAAAAATATCATTTAAATGTTTAAATTTGTTTTTCATCCAAACTCTATTTCCTTTTCTGTATGTACATTTGTATTTCTTTCTTTTGTTCAGTCTGTTATGTTCCTTGCGCGTGCGCATATTGCACTATTTTATTTATATGAATATGTTTATTGGGCGCCAGAATTTTCAACTCTTTTTCTGATTTCAAATTTCTTTCTAGAACCCATTTTTTTAGAACTTCCCCACACTTATATCTTCTATTGATGGCGTTCTCAGAATCCGTCTTTAAAAGCACATCACTTCGAGTCACTTCTTCATCCATTAGAAAACTGTCCAACATTCACTGCCATCATCATCATCATCATCATCATCATCACCAATCCCACGACTACTTCAATCGTCGGGGGTGGATACCTGCGGGCAGAAGAAATGTCGATTCTTCTTCCTCATAATCCTTTCAGTGGACTTGCCGGCGCTCCTCTCCTCTCCATCATCACCGACAACCGAAAACCACAGAATATGGTGTGGGTTTCCCTCAATCTGTACAACTGAGGTTTTGTATTCAGGTTTTTCCTTCTCATCGACCGGTTGCCACTCAAGGCTATAGGACTGAATTTGGGATAGAAAAGATGGAGACATACCTTCCCCAAAGGTATTAGCACGCTATCCATTACTCCACCTGCCATACAGTAGGATATATATGACAGCAGGGGCACCTCGACGTGGTATAATGGTTAACAAGCATGTCTCGTTAGACCAATTACGACTGAGGAGTGAGTTCGATCCTTATTGGGTACTCCATACTTTCGGCCTTGTGCCACATCTAAGCTATCCTTAGAAAATCCATATATTTTGGCCAATTCGAAGTGGTGTAATGGTTAACAAGCTTGTTGTTGCTAGATCTATTACAACTGAGTAGTGAGTTCGATCCTCACTGAGCACCTCACACTTTCGGTGACTTTGTGTCTCATCTAAGCTACGCTTAGTAAATCACTGAGCACTTCGACTTGGTGTAATGGTTAATAAGCTTATCTCGCTAGATCTAATTCCGACTGAGTAGTGAGTTCGATCCTCTCTGGGTGCTCCTTAATCTTGGCCTTGTGCCACCTGCACCGGAGTGACATGTTTGATTTCAATAGATGTCTCTGTCTCTGCTCGTAATGAGTGCAAGCGTGTCCTCAATGAATCAAAGTTACTGATAGTTGTTGATAGGTTGAAACAACGTATTGTATCTCGCAAGTTTGGTTCTAAAGATTATTGGCGGCTCTGCAAGTGTCTGTTGAATTACAGCAAATCCACAATCCTTCCTCTGTTCAATCAATTTGAAGCCCTAACATCCTCAGCTGATAAGACTGAGTGCTTTGCTCGGAAATTCTCATCCAACACACGACTCATCCGGAGTACCCATGCTTGATTTTCCCCAGAGATTTGAGGCTATACTGAGTGAGATGTGCATAACCCCGTCGATGGTATTATACATCAGCTCTAAATTATACTCTCATAAAGCAAATGGTAATGACGGGATACCAGCCGTAGTCGTAAATTAATGTGCCCCTGACCTGGCTCCAGTTCTTTCCAAACTCAACAACTATTGCCTTGTCGATTCTTGCTTTCCAGCCTGTTGGAAGTATTCCTCTGTCGTCCCGGTCTTTAAGAATTCTGGAGTCCCTTCTGACCTATCTTGCCCGGTCTACCGCTGATGTGCTTACGGCCATAATTCAATATGTATACCAAGCGAAGCTCGAGCTGTTACTTACACTCTCTGTAGCCACTTGTATACTAGTGACACTTGTGCTGAATTGCTTAAAAAACAAAACAAAAACAATTAAGTTATGCTTAGAAAGTTACTATGTATCAAGTCGTACTTCGACACACTGTTCTTTGTTTCTAAAGAAATAAGTCTTAATATTTTGCTTAGTTTCTAGAACGTACTTTTTGCCATTTTATTACTGCACCTTCGAATTTCTGTGTCACACTTGCCGTCATTAAGTAAAATCCAATATTTTAATTTGCCCCCATTAATATTAATGAACCCTTAAATTCTTATTATGTTTATGTCAAGAATAAGTTGCCTATATTTTTTGTTTATCACAAGTAAAACAGAAAAATGAATTCGTTGCAATAGATTCTAACATAATAATACAGTACAAAATTATGAATAGAAAGAAAAAAGACAGAAAGAATAAATCATATTAAGGGAAACTGTATTTTCTGATTCACCTCGGTTTCATTTTCTTTATATGAGGTTGTGCCTTACCAAAAAGTGGTTCCAAAGAATTCTGATATTTGGTCAATCGGTCATTTGATCGTATTTTGGGAAGCGGATCTGGCTGATAACTTTTCCTCACCCCATCGTATAAAAATAATTTTTACATTGATCACCACTTCAGATCAGATCATAGGCTATAAATATAAAGCAAAATCGAAATTCACTCAATAATAATTTCTCTTGACAGAATATCGCAGTGAAAAAAGCTCACGTCTCATATTATAAAACGTTCATGTTTACATATTTTTTTATCTTTTCTTCTTTCTCACTCTCTCTCTCTCTCTCTCTCTCTCTGTCACTATATATATATATATATATATATATATATATATATATATATATATATATAAAATTCAGATATCACTAAAAAAATATCTGTAAAATGAGAATATGAATAAAGACAAAAGGAAAACTCATCTTAGCTAAATATTTGTTGCAAAATAAAATGCTAACTTTTGGGTTGATAAAATCCATCAGAGGATTAAATGTGTGGGCTTAAATAAATTTTCTTTTTTTTTATTCCTATCTATCTATCTATCTATCTATCTATCTATCTATCTATCTATCTATCTATCTATCTGTTTTTTCTCTGGTGCCCCGGCTGCATGGATTTAAGCGTGTCACAAGATTGGTATCTAGGTCCCAGGTGTTCAAGGTTTAAATAGCTAAATACAACCAACATTCTACCCTAACAGTTTCTTTTCTCGCACTCCCCACCTGTGGAACTTCTTTCCGTTTACTAGCTTCCGTAATAAATACAATCTTCAAAAATTTAAATGCAACGTCAATCGCCATCTTCCGTCTTCTTGAATCCCGTTAATCTTTTATCCTTTCCTCAATCCTCGCTATAGTCAGTCTTTTCGCCCACTTTCACCTCCTGGAACTAGTGATATTCCTGCATTGTTTGGGATGAAATGATTAAAAATACTAACGAAAAATCGATGACAAAATAATTTGGATTGCTCTGTTGTCAGAACCTAGAATATACTGACTCCATCCATTGTAGAGAATATTTATTCCTACTAAAGGAGCTTACCTATCAAGTAAATGCATACAGGATAATATTTACCGATACAGTCAACTATAAACGACCAATATTTATCTATAGATTCAACTATATTAAAAAAAAAGAACAATTTCGACATTAAATAACCTAACAAATGTAGATATGTCTTAGAATCCATCAAACTAACCCAGCATCATTTAGGACTGTCCAGATTACAAAAATATTTGGGTTTGTCACTTTCCTGATTGGGCTTATATGATATCAGATGAAACGGAAGATGTTTTAGTAAAACATCTTCCGTTTCAAATTTAGACACCCCCACCTTTCCCTGACTTGACATCTATGAAAGTACCTCTATACTGATACTTATTATTAACACCCAACACACGCCTACCCAATTTAAACAATTCGCTCTAGCTGTTACCATGGAAATTTTGATTTCAATCATTAAAACACGTAAATTTCAGAAATAAGTTATTCCCCAAAAAATTTCGCTTGAAGATGGAACAGAGCTTACTTTAACTCAATTTAATTCAAATAATTATATTGAAGTTTTCGGCTCTTGTTTTGAAATATGAGACCTCTTGTGTCGCGAGTTGGAATCATATTTTTAAATAAATAATTATATATATATATATATATATATATATATATATATATATATATATATATTCTCATCGGAGTTTCATGCACAACACAATCTTCAGGTGTACTATTTTATTAAAACCATCATATAATTATATCGAGTACAATTTTATTATTACCAGCAGCATCTCCGAGTCGTGCTACCAATGAGGAATAATATGTATATTCATTAGTATATACTTAATAACTTAACTATAAGTTATATTTTATCGAGTACTATTTTATTGACACCAGTACTCAATGTGCGATATCTTATATATATATATATATATATATATATATATATATATATATATATATATATATATATATAAGATAACAGTCTATTTTACAAACACCTTTTATATATATAAATACCTGTTTTATATTTCAAAAGGACCGTTTTAATTACAAAATATATATATATATATATATATATATATATATATATATATATATATATATATATATATATATATATATATATATATATGTGTGTGTGTGTGTATGTGCAGATAGATAGGTAGATAGAAAAGAGCAGTTGCCATGAAATTATTTGTAGAAAAGAGGGAAGCCACGTCACGTCGGTGAGAAAGTGCGTGAAGACGACATACCAAGTTAAGATCGATTATATTACAGATCGTTCTTTGGATTTTGTCATGAACCTCGAGATGAATAGTACGAGAACCAGACCAGATATGGTAGCAGTATTCAATTCACGGCCGAATGGTAGATTTGTATATGTGTAAGACGGGAAATAATTAGTATACTAAAACAAAGAAGTGTATATTTGATATAAAGAATTCATTTGTAATTATTGATACTCACCCTCGTCATCTATATAAATATATGGATTGATAAATAGAAAAACACATAAATATTCATGAAGATAGTTTAACTAGCTTTAAAACACAACCTTAATTACATTTTGAGGATGATGGTTGTGTTTTAAAACTAGTTAAACTACCCCCACTAATATTTAAATGTGTTTTTCTATCTATTAATCTGTATGTTTATATAGCTGACGATGAGTGTGTGTGCGAACTTTGTGTATATTTGTGAAAGTTGTAAATCAGTTACAAAAAATCTCTATCGTATAGCAACGAAATTCTGCAAATCGAGCGCTTCAAAATACTGACATCGATTAAGTTTAGCTTTATCTTCTTCGTTCTCATCGACAGACCCTAATAAGACTAGTGATATTCATTTGTCAAATCTCTCAACCTTAAATCTCGTCAGCAATCAACTGTGCTGAAGCCTTGTCATCCAGATAGGCTGTAGTCTCAAACCGTATCATTTTCGCTCTAAAGAGTTCCCAGCGAAACTAAACAAGTATAGCTATTAGGAAGCAATCAGATTAAGTAGTCGATCATCCAATCAAGGGAGAATTAAGGGCGTCGACAATGCAGACCAAAGAACTTGTAATTCGACCATCTCCGTTTCTAAGAAGATTGCGTTCAGTTTCGTTCTGGATATTAGCCAAACGTTAACACATCGACAAGTAGCTTCCAATATCCGTTGCATATCTGATGACAGAAATAGTTTTCAGGGTCTTTAAATGCTCTGGATAAGCGTCCATTTTTATTTGTTTGTCTTATCTTAAATGTCAATTTGAAATTCCCAAAAGTAAATTTGGTCCTGAGCTTTATTCGCATTGTTATTCTGTAAGCGTGCGTTAAAGTAAATAGTCCTTATGAATATTTCTTATTTTGATGTGTTTGATTTTGGGCCTTGACTCAAACGTCTTAATGTGAGATGCCTTCAAAGTTGTCTCCTCATTCGCTTTCTTCCAGTGGTCATTGTTTTGTGTTAGTTATTACTCATCTTCCTCTCAGATCCAACTATAAAGTCACGGCTCTTCGAGGAATTATGTCGATAGACGTCGTAATATTCTCCTGAGTTTATTATACTAATCCTTGTTGTCTATGATCTCCCCAGTGTTAATAAGTAGCTTTTCAAATAACTAGAATAACTTTCTATCTATCTATCTATCTATCTATCTATCTATCTATCTATCTATCTATCTATCTATCTATCTTATTTACATTATTCGGAGTATTAGTCCTCATCTTTGTTGCTATATTTATTACAATGTTTCGGCTGTTGTACGCTCCGGCTTTCTTCAGGTGGTTGGAATGTCGAACTGAACCCTTTATTTAGCTCACTGGGGTAGACTGTTCTAGTTCCACGGGCCATGTTTAATGGATGTCAGTTATCAGTTATCTCCTGTTAATTTTCCCTCTGAAAGTTATCCACTGCCTTAACCGCAATATGAGCACTGGTAAAAATGGTTGCTGAAGACATTAGGTTTATAATACCAAGAAATTCATAACCAGATGTCCTCAAGGACACATGGCACAGTGGATAAAGGCGTTGGTTAGATCCAGTGACAGGACCCAAAGAGTGTGAGTTCAATACTCGGTGAAACGTTGTGATAAATATGGCGACAAAGATGAGGACAATAGTCCGAATCATGTAAATAATGTACATAATACCTCATCTCAGAAATATAGACAGCTATGTATCTATCTATGAATCTATCTATGTATGTATCTATGTGTGATTTAAATTTGGTTGATATATAATGTTAAATATATGGTCATATATATATATATATATATAAAAGTGAACATATAGAACGCACAGAGGCGACAGTCTGTTTCATGCTAAATGCAACCGTGGCCTGACGATTGCATATAGCATGAAACAGACTGTCGCCTCTAACTGTTGGCTTCTATGTTCACTTTTATATTTACACACGCTCTATCTCTGATATTGAGCACTTTATCCCATAAATATAGCACATCTTAAGACTATATTTCTTCATATATATATATATATATATATATATATATATATACATAAATGCAGTATTTGTACGGGGAGAGTGATCAATATCGGACTTAAAGCGTTTATATCTAAGAGTGATATCATCAAATATGATTTTTTTAAATTATATCGATTTCTATTCAATAAATTTATTCTTAAAGAAGCAATTATTGCAAAATATTTTAACTTCTGAAGAAATGAGAACTGAACTAATATTTATCTTCTCCGCGTTCAAAAAGAACCTTGTGTAGCATTTGGAACAAGTGCGCGTTCTCTTCAATATCATAATTTCTATATTTGCAAATATAACTGCTTAACCTGGTAAACAGGAGATACAAAATATTTCTCAACGCTGGTTTTGTCGAAGATTGTAGCATGCTCAGTAAATACGCTGAAAACACTTTTGTTATAATGGTGGCCCTTTTGAAAGTTTTATTCATTTGAGATATTATTATTATTCAGACATGACCTCTGAAGGGTTGTACTTTTTAACCCTTGGGGTTTATCTCTCTTTCCTCTCTCTTAATACAGAGTGCAACAGAAATATCTCCCATACATACCACCCAGAAATACCTCTTAATATCTTAATATTATATGGAAGGAGTTTCTAGGAGCGTCTATAAATATGGCAACTGTTTTGATGAGTTCTTCATCATGGTACCTAGACTTTTTGAATTCAAGCGCAATACTCGATTGGTAACAAGGTCCTGCCAATTTACAGCTGAGTTGGCTAGATGTAGCCATAAGTTCTATGCTAACAGTTTTTTTTTCTGATACTTCTCACTTCTTTTCCGGCTCCATACTTTCCAGTCAACTTTAAATGCAATATCAATCACTTTCTGATGTCCTCCTGATAACTTTTTTTTTGTTCTTTCTCCTTTTTAATTCTTCCACACCCAGTAAGCCCTTGCATCTTAGTAGATTTACTGCTTTGCATGGGGTCAAATCGATTAAAAAATAAGTTGTAGGTATTTTTGTCGCGTTCTGTATTATCCTTTGCAGACTGTAATAAGAATTTAGAAGCTTTGTTAAGGTTTCATCTAACGTTTGAATATTTTCCTGTGACAGTGTCTTGTCTTCTTAACATAACTATTTCATTTTGTAAGTAAACGGGTCTGCCTTGCACTGTTAATTATTTGTCTCGGTAATTTTCTCATTTTTGCTGCAGCCATAATGTCTTTGCTTTTTCTATTTCGCTTTCGACAAATTTAATTCGCTGTAATTGGCATTGTTGGGCGTCGGATTTCTTACTTCTTTCGTTTAGTGACATCGCTTTTAAACTGTCTCGATGAAGTCGCAAACATCACATTTCACATGTTTCTGGATTCACATAGTTTCTTTAACATGACAATAGGGAAGGTTCTAATTCTTTATGTTTACTCGCAGTGTCCGTGAGAAATTTCACGCTTTTCCTATTTGAATTTCTTATGAATTCTTAATTTAATGATTGAATAAGCTCCTGGCGAGTTTCATGACTATAAAATACCCGTGGAAAAACCACTGTTGCTTTGTTAAAAATTTCGACTTAACAATTGTACAAAATATTGCATTAACAATCATCAGTATGAACATAGATTATTTAAAGACGTAATAGGGTACATATGGTGTGAGGGTAACGGATAGTGGCTCGGATAGAGGAATCGGAGAACCGAGTTCGAATTCCAGTCGAATCCATTACATTCACTTACCTGCTAATACCCTTGGGAAAGGTATTAATCCTCTTCTTCTCCCCCCAACTGGTGTGAGAAGGAGGACAGACCCGGTTCTATAGCCTTGGATGACTGCTGGTCTACGAAATGGCAACCTACTGCGGGAAAAATCTGCCTCGTCGGTCATGTATCCTTACTTTACTCGATTCAGCAGTAGCAGCAACGGAAGCAATCAGCAGGGAACAGCAGGATGTACTAAAACATGATCACCTAAGCATGTATCATGCACGGCACATAACTGACTGATGGTGTGGGAAATTTCCCGTGTGTTTGCGTACTCAGCAAGTGTACAGAATGGAATTAATAAACCCAAAGCCCGAAATAACTGTTTAAAAGCTTTTATTTGTGGTTGAAAAAGAGTGATATTTTGCGGGGAAAAAAGTTCATCCCTTGAGTAGATGTTTCTCCACTTGTTTGCACGAGGAACGGTAAATCTAAGTGTCAAACTGGCACGCGTCTTTTGCAGCAAGGGTCTTGGGTAGTTTTTTTTCTCTGGTTCTTTGAGAGACGTTTCTCCGCTTGTTCCCACGAGGAACTAGAAATCTCAGGTCAAGCTGCCAGGATAGGCCACGTGTCTTCAGTAGCAAAGATTGTGAGTATTTCTCCGAGCTGGCCTTGAAGGTAGCGGCCGCTGAAAGGGAAAAGTGGAAAAAGAGAACTGTCCTTGAAGATAGCGGCCGCTGAAAAGAAAAAGTGAAAAAAGACACCGAATAGGACTCGGTCACCGTTTTTGAGTTTTGGTCCATCCTGCTGTTCCCTGCTGATTGCTTCCGTTGCTGCTACTGCTGTATCGAGTAAAGTAAGGAAGCCCCCACACACCAAATTAGCCAATAAGTGAAATAGTTATTATAATGGAATGAACAATTTTTATTTTTACGCTAAAGAGAACATTATCCATTCCTCTATCTTCCTTTCTTTATTTTTCTTAAAGATAATAAAACGATTATTATCTGTCTATATTTCTGAGATGAAGTATTGTAACTATTTACATTAGTTACATTGTTCGAACTTTTGTCCTCATTTTATTGCCATATTCACGACGTTTTGGCTGTTGTACGCCTCGGCCTTTGTCAGGTGATATGCGTTGGAATTTCGAACCGAACTCTTTATTTCGTTCACCGGGGTAGATTGTTCTAGTTCCACGTGCCATGCCTCTTCCGGATATCACAGTTTCAGTTATTTCCCTTTAGTAACTCAGCTCTCCAAGTTTTTGTTCACCTCTGCAGTGGTCAGGTATTGAACTCACAACTACTTTGGGTCAACTCACTGGATTACTTCAACCAGCACTTTTATCTACTGACCCAGTGGATGAAAGCGTTGGTTGAAGTAATCTGAAACTGAAATATTTGAACAATGTAAATAGTGTAAATATTAATATTATGTTTCTTTTTTCTCATTAATACCAAACAGCATCTGTGATATATCTATTTTTTTTTTCGTTTTTCTTCGCAGTCAAAACAGAATAGAGCATTATTTATCTGATCAGAATGATATGTTTACTAAGCCTTTTTTTAAGCATTTCACCCTAAGCAACGCGGGAGTGCCACTAGTACATAGAGTAAGGTAAAGGAAAAGACTTGGCATCGGGGGAGAAGAAAGAATAAAAACAACACAGAATGATAAAAAGAAGAACGGGGATTAAGGCATTAGAAAATGTCGATTGACATTACGTCTATCTGGGAAGCAAGTAAGATGAAGAGAGTTCCACTGTCGGGAACTGCAAGAGAAGAAGCTGTTGGAGTAGAAGAAGCGCTTACATTTAACTGTTTAGACAGTGAAAGGGTGGGACCGTGATGCCAACTTGGTAACACGCTTAAATTCATGCAGTCAGAGCACCAGTAAAAATAGCTTGTCAGTCATGAAAATATTTATAGAAAAGACAGAGGGAAGCCATATTATGTTGGTGAGAAAGTGACTGGAGTCGAGACCCCAAGTCAGGACCGATCACATTGCATATTCGTCTTTGGATTTTGTTGTGAACCTTGAGATGGACAGCGGAGGCACCAGACCATATATGGCAACAGTATTCTATGCATGGACGAATGGTAGATTTCTAGATGTAAAAAATGGACTCAGACGAGAAAAACCTTCTGGCGTGACACAGAGAATCGACTTTTCTTGCGGTAGATGCAGCAATTGATTCAACGTTGTTGTTCCACTTCAGGTCAGTAGAAAACGTTAGACCAGTGAGGCACTCTCGTATAGTTGCGCATCAATCATACTGATAGGAGCCAGCGACGTTTATCTAGGGTGAGTAAATGACAGCAGTTTCGTTTTGGATGCATTAAAATTCAAAAGCCATTTTCTGCCTCAGTCAACTACAGATTGGAGTTTGTCAGCAATGTCGGATTTAAGTTGAAAAATACATATACACATATATGTTCAGTTTCTTAAAGTGCCAAATTAAGAAAAATACAGTTTTATACAGTTTTTTTTTAAGAAATAATTTAAATTTTCCGTTTCATTTCTTAGTTTCAAAGTGTTAACTTTATGCGAACAAATTCTTGAATTTGTGAAGAAAATCTTTCGACCATATTAATCATTTCCTTTTCATGAACTGTCAACACTACTATCAGCACCATTATCATTTAAGCCATCCTCTCCATCATGATCGTTATTATCGGCTACACATAAAGCATTTGATTTCTATTAAATATCAGTCAATCACTGACTAATATATTAAAAAATCTTTCCTGTGATGCATGTTGCAGGATTTTAGTTCAAAGTGTCTTAAAGCTACGAAAAAGCGCATCATTTCAAACAAAGCAAAAGCTGAGGAAAGGAATTAACTTAAACGCGACTTCTACTCAAAGGGAAAATAACTGATCAGGCTGGGAATGCAACAAGATTAGCGTAAAACATCGGCAGCGGAAATTCATGTTGAAGATATGATGCGTATGATAATGATCTGTTTAGCGCCAATATTTTCAGGATAACAGGAAAGATCCAAAACACTTCAAAATATTTACATAAATAACAATATGCGATTTGGTGATTTGGAACGTAACAAGAAAATTAAGAAAATGTGCCTTATGACAAAATATATCTTTTGACTTCAAAAAATGGTAAGAAAAGATTCAATAATAATAATAATAATGTGATGATTTAGAGTTGATTGATTTCTTACATTTATTATCAGGATTTTCTTACAACGTTTAAACCGAACTATTCTTCGGTCGTTAAATAAAACTGCTAAAATTTAGATACACGAACCGTCCTGGGTATGACAATAAAATAGACCCGGCAGCAAGGAGGAGCATCGAACCGCCTCTTAAGTGTTGTTGTTCTCAGGTAAACCTTAACTCAGGGTGGTAACAGCTGTTAGTCTCACAACTATGGGTAAATAGTTAACCCCACAAAGTGGGGTCAAAATACTATGCAAATATTTTCATAGTAAAAATACCAGCAATACATGAAACTTGAATTTGAATACCTCAAGAGGTGGGTCTTTCATGAACGTCGCTTTCTAACATCAGCTACACAAGCTTATTATGATGAAACAGGTCGTTATCATTTGTTTCTTCTAAATTATTCCTCAGTATTGTTAACTATCTAACAGTAGTAAGTAACGTAATTGTTATCTGAACTTTTTTGATTTTCTTAGAAATTATTTTCATTCGTACAAATATATTAACAATAATGAACAATTAGAATACTTTAATCTCAAACGCTCATAGCAAGAATAAAATGAAGATCGACTTTAAAATAACGATATTACCAAATAAAGAAAATATATAGATAATTCATAGTTTTATACGTTGTAGCAGAAACGACAGCTTGCAATATCACCGAGTTTAAAATCTAACAATGAAATTTAACATAAAAATATTTTGTTATATCATTAGATACACTACTGTAAATGCTATATCACCTCAGACAAATTTGATCTTTACGTCTGAAATGGGAGTTTGAACTTAGAGAGACTAATTTTCAAAACTGAATCTCTAAAACAATCGTTAAAATGAAAACAATACTCAAATTTCTGATCAAATGGTATAAAGCAACAATAAATAATATTTCCATTTTGTGCATTGGTTTACAAACAGATACCGCTACATATTGCACGTGATTCTTTTAGCTTTTAATCATTTCACCCCAAGCAAGATGATAATGTCACTAGGACGCAAGGGATTACTGAGAGTGAAAGAGAATGAGAAGTGAGGAGAAAGGGCAAAAAAAAAAAGAAAAAAGAAAATGATTCAGGAAGACAAAAGATGGCGATGGGCGTTGCGTTTACGTTTTTTAAGATTGTAGGAGGCAGGAAATTGGAAAGCAGTCCCCGGGCGAGAAAAGAAATTATTAGAATAAAACATATGGTTGCGCCTAGTTCAGTAGTAAAACGGTGAAACTTCGTTGTTAATCTAGTAGCATTAATTAAATTCATGCAGTCGAAGCACTAAGAAAGAAAGCTCATTAAAACAATTGCCATGAAAATATTTGTAGAAAAGACAGAGGGAAGTCACGTCACAAAACCATGGAGTTTGTACCATTCACTTAATATAAAAATGTTCTTTTCTAATAGTAGATTAGAAATATACTTTTCTGAAAAATGGAAAAAATTATCGTTCGTCGGGGAAAAAAAACTCATTTCATACCAGCAAATAAATATTCAGGGATTTATTGCTCGGCTTATCAGAAGCCTCGCCACCGAGTAGAAAAAATCTCAAAGATGCTATTCATCACAGGAAAGAATAACAAAATAAATGTTATATAATTTATATATTAGGTTTATAGTATACTCTGAGTATCTCAACAACTTTAGAAGTTTTCTTCTTTTGTGAAAAATAAAACATTGAAAATGTTTCTTTCTATTTTTCTTCTTTTATGAAAAAAAACAAACAAAAAAAACATTGAAAGTTTTTCCTTTCCATTTTATCCGTACTTGTTTAAATGTTCTTGATTACTGCATGACAAACATGGTCGAAATATTTGAGATGTGATTCTAATTCACGTGTTCAATTATAGACAATGGATTTCTGCTGGAGTATGAAAGGAGGAAGACCTTTGACAACCATGGACACTGACACCATTTTGTTTAATCTTTTTCTAGGCACACGTTGTATGAAAAATACATACAAAAAAAATTTATTTTTTCGTGTAATTAAAATTTCATTTCTTCCACAAGAGATTAAATTTGGTTTAAACATTTGCATTCGACAAATATTTTTTGAAAAAGAATTTCATCTGTTAATGAGCATGTGTTTTTTATCAGGCACGTGCAATACTCACAATTTTTTTTTCTAGAGACACCATCTTACACGCGTATGGACATTACCATACAGAAACTTCGTCCAGAGAGGCAGATAAAGACATGTTTAAATACGCATTCGCATAAAATATCTGCAAAAATACATCATAAAAACGCATAATCATAGGAAATAAAGTTTACAGCTTTTGAAGTCAAACAAATTGGTTTGAAACAAAAGTTGGAAGCATTTTTCAATGGGAGGGGGGGTGAACAAAAGATTTCATTTCACACGTGACTGAAATTTATGACATATATTTCAATGCGCCTTTCTACACGATTCAGGCGTGGATTGTGATGTGGATGCATTTTCGTTGTTTTATGCTGGAAAGAAAAAGGTTATGCAAACAGCAAAAGAGTATATATGCAGTTTATGGAGAGGGTGCCGTAACTGACAGTACTGTTTTTAAGTTGTTCGCTAGATTCAGAGGTGGAAATTCCGGCAGACCTGCAGTCACTGATGATGACCAAATCGAAACGCTGATTAAAATAATCCTGTGTTACACGACACGGGTCAGTGTAGAGATACTTCACGTACATATCAACATATTAGCGTTGTAATGCTTTTGAAAACACTTGGATACGTGAATCACTACGCTGTTCGGGTGCCTCACGATTGACAGAAATAAATTTAATGAACTGCTTTTCCATCTGCGATTATCCGCTCAAACGTAACAAAAAATACATTTTTGGAAAGGACGATCTCAGACGATAAAAAATAGATTGTTTACGACAAAAGGTCCCGAGGAGGACTTAATGAACCACTGCCAGCCACTCGTGAAGCCGGTCTGTCCCAGATGATGATGATGTGTATCTGGTGCTATTGGAAGTCTATTGTGTATCACGAGCTTCTTCTTCAAAATCAGACGTTGAATTCAGACAAGCATTGTTCCAAGTTGGACAGATTAAGGACAGCAATCGGTGAAAAGCGTCCGGAATTGGCCAATCGGAAGAGGTGTCGTCTTCCATCCGAACATCATCAGACCTCAGGTCTCTTTGCAAACGTGACAGAAATTGGTACAGCTTGGCTGGAATGTCCTACTACACCCAATGTACTCACCTGACTTTGCACATTCAGATTACCAATTATTTCGATTCCTACAAAATTTTCTTGATGGAAACAATATTTTAGAAGCCTTTAAAACCCCTTAGACCAGCTGATTATTCAGGAAGATGCCAACTTCTGGGAGAAAGGTAGGAATCATGAAACAGTCACAAAGATGCTAAAATGGGGCAAAATGACACATATGTTGTTGGATAAATCGTTGTACAAAATTTCTACATATAGTCAGGTCCAATATATTATAATTATCAGGTTTCTGTTCATGCACTACAGAAACGGCACATGGTGGCGAGATATTTGTTTTGACTTCTTCTACGTACAGTGTCCCTTCAGGATGTTGGCGATCATGGCTCTCCACAATATCCTCTCCTTTGTAAGTCTTAATAAATGTCTTTTTGTTATCTCTCTAAAACCAATGTTCCACCATTCATTAACACAATCGCAGGTACGTTATGCGTTGTTTTTCTCTGTTCCTCTTGCCTTCACTCTCTCCTGTGAGTATCAAATTTTCCAAGCCCTCTTTTCTCATTATTTGCCCTAGAAATTTCAACTATCTCTTACTGATGTATAAGTTTCCTTTTTGTTTCCATTTTCTCTGAAACTTCGTCGTTGCTCACATGTTCGGTCCATAGTATTCTCAGTATCCTTCTGTAGAACCACATTTCTGTTGCATCTAGTACTACCGCTAAAATAATCTAAAATGGAAAATAAAGAAATGTATAGCTTAATTTGAAATCTGTATTCATGGTTGCCTCGATAATAACGATCTTTTTGCATGTTTGGCGTTCCAGAAGGTGAAAAAGCAATCCTAACGACTTTAAGATTTTCATTATATATGAAATAACAAAAAAAAAAAATACAATTATTTCATGTAAAATGATTAATCTTTACATTTCTTTTCCTTTTCCTCTTCCACTATAGATATTTCTATAGTGGAAGAGGAAAAGGAAAAGAAATGTAAAGATTTCTATACTTTACTGCAAAAAGAACAATTTTTCTTTAAATTAAAAATCATTTAATACGAGATACTTACTGATTAGGGATTAGTAGAATTAAAATTAAAGCTAACTTTAAATGTTGTTGGTGATTCGTTAATATCAGAGTAATTTCATTTATTTATTTATTTGTAAATAACATAACTTCTATAAATAGGAAATGAGTTGATATCGAACTTACCGACCGCGTTCATTGGCCTTTAATGGACAACAAATAAATATACCTATTAATATACTTTCTTAGCTACATAACTATATTCCTATATCGCATCCAGCCACATGTAGAATCCATTAGTAAATAAATTGAACATTCAAAAACTTTCATGTGGAAACTGAAAATTATTTTAAGAACAATTTCCATATGAAATATACAGATAAGAAAATGGAAACTGAGATTGCAACAATATTAATAAACTTTGTTTAATAAATTGCTCATAGTATCCAAAGATTATTTTTTCTAGTTGTAATTATTGCAAATGACATCATATGCACTCATAAAAGTAAAGAGAATAAAGCACAGTAAATATGTGTGTGCAAAAACATTTCCTCTGTGTGTGTATATGTGTGTGGAAGTGATAGTATATGTAGCAAAGACTATTGAGGCAGTAGGTCAGTTGCTAAAATTTGTAATAAGCAAAATGAAGTTTTCAGTAAATGGATTAGCATTAGTGTTAAGTTAAAAAAAAAAAAATTGAAAGATGTGAAACCGAATAAATTGGTTTAAAATGCATGCAGTGCAAACTTGAAAGAAAAACAATTTTCGAATAATTAAGCAAATCCGGCACCGAAAATGATTTTTTATGTTGAATTGCGTGTGCTGCAATATTTCTCTCTTTTCTAATTGGATAGAAAGATTTATTTAGTTACTCTGATTGGTTAGAAAAGAAGACTGACAAAATTCAAATTTTTTATAAGCCGTGTGCCTACTTTCTATAGAATTCCTGTTCAAAATAATAATAGTATAATGTTGTTTGCTACCAGAGTAAAAAAAATATTCCTCCAGGAGAATTTTCTTCATGGAAAACTTTGACACAAACATGTTTCATCAAATTCCATCATAATATAAAAATGTCCAAAGTCCCATTTCTATACTCAGAGTCATCATTGATTCTGTCGGGATTCAAAACGTCTGTGCTTTTCAACTGAAATAAATAACAACTTCAAACTTTCAACTCAGTTGGAATATATTCTTTACAACTCGGATTCAATTCCTTACAGACAGGATATTGTAAAATTTAAGACTTGAAGCAACAGAATTGAATGAAAAGAACAATGAGGCAGAAGAAGAATATTTTTCACAAAAAAGTGTGTCTAGAAAATAGCAAATGACAGGATTTTGTGTGTGCATTACTAAAACGACTAAATCGCAATTCTTCCTGTCTTACGAATCATAAAGAAACAAATCAGTGCGGGAAGAAATACGCGCTTCAAACATAACAATCCAATTGCAAAAATGGGTTCAATTCTTAAAATATTTCATGAAAATCTAACAAATCAGGAGTTTTTGTCATCACAATCTTTCTTCTTTGTTTTCGTATTTTAAACAAATCTCAGAAGATAACATTATTGTCAACAATTTCTCATTTAAACATGAATATTCACAATGAAAGGGATACCTAAGCAGCTTATTTCTCCACTAATCTGTTTCTCTCTATCCCCTAAACATGCACAAGCGCATGCGCACGCACACACACACACACACACACATATTAATCAATTCACCCCGAGCAAGGCAATAACGCTACTAAGACGCAAGTGGTTGCTGGAACTGAAAAAGAAGGAAAAGACTTTAAAAGGAAACGGAAAAACAATTCTAAACAGAAATCAACAAATCATACGAGAGGATGCTGAAAAGTTGCCCAGGCCGACCAAGAAGGGATGCCAAAATAAACCCTGGTGATTGTTCAGAATTTTGGTCAGAACTTTGAGAGGTGGCTTGAGACGAGAACGTGGCAACACTCCATCATAGAAATCGAATTATTTCAAATCTCTATACAGAAAACAAATGACTAATTTCTTTAATGGATTTTTATTCATTTCATTCAACTTTAAATTTTTGTTATTTCTATATTTTACTATTGAACTTTGTTGAAATGAACTTTAGTTATGAAGATTATATCTTCAATTCATACTCTTCCAATCCAACTATGACCTCCATATCGACTTCACTCCTCAGCTTTTCCTAACTTTTCCACAAGTGCTTAAATGTCACGATTACAATTAACGAACGTTCGATAACATAAATAACGTAAACGTAAATTAACAGTGTGTATGTATTAGCGTATCTTGTTCTACAATCATTTTAACTCATGCTTCGTTAAAGGTATAATTATAATGTTTTTTTTTACTTTTAAATATTCGCATGTAGAAGATAACAAAACAAGTCTCTATGATTTGTAGTCCGACGTTTCTATAACAATTCATCATCAGGGTTTTTCTATTAATTTTCCTTTTGCATATACATGCATGTAATTAAACTCTAAGATTTTATTACTATGTCAATGTTTTTACAACAGAATTGGTATTAACCTAATTATGATTGCAAATTTGACACGATATATTAATATTTATATGATAAATCTATCGGGATTCAGTTTATCTATTCTTTAGAAGTCTTTTATTTCTGAGATGAGATATAATTATTTACAATGTTCGAACTGTTGTCTTCATATCTATTGCCATATTCACGACGTTTCGACCGCTGTACGTTCCGGCCGTTGTATGTTCCGGCCATTTTTAGGTGAATGAAATTTCGAACTGAACCCTTTATTTCATCAACCGGGGTAAATAGTTCTATTTCGACGTATCATACCTCTTCCGAAGTCTCAGTCTCAGTTATTTCCCTTTAACTTCACTCTCCAATTTTTTGTTCACCTTTGCTGTACCCAGGTACTGAACTCACAAGTCTTTGAATCAAGTTACTGGACTACTTCAACCAACGCTTTTATCCACTAGGCCATGTGCACTTGTCCTTATCTATTGCTATTTAAAATATTGATAAGGACATTTATTAGTAGGTAGGCTTTTCTACCACCCGGTCAATACCACTCCCCCTTCTATTGATCAAGAGTAGAGGATCACACCTTGTTTCTTGTTTAAGAAGGGATTCCCGGAACTCTTCCTCTCCTCCCTTCTGGCCTCAGTACTAGTACTGCCGTGATTTCCCTGCGATGTGTGCAGTCTGTGACAATACCTCCCCATTCTGAGGGTACCGGGTTGACAGTTTCCTGGTTGCTGTTCCCGACTAGTAGTTAGGAGCCCTAACTCTTTGCGTAGCGTCCTGAGCGGCCGCTCTGATCAACAGTTGTATAATACCGGTGTGCCTGTAGTACCATGTCTCGCATGGATGGATGCCCTTGCATTCACCTTTGGTAGGCAGTTCCCAAGTAGGCATCTATGCTGACGACACAAGTATTTACTCCTGCCTCAAAAGCAAATCTGTTATCACTGACAAAACTAACCTGGCCGTTAGTCTCGAAAAGGACCTCCAATCAGTTGTAGACTGGGACAGGAATTGGCTGGTTAAATTTAATGCCTCTAAAACAAAACTGCTCTCTATTACTCACCACAGGGAACCATCCCCGCCACCCATTAGAATGTCTGATGCTCAACTCCACGAGAGCACCTCTTTGCAACTGCTTGGTCTAACACTGTCCGCTGACCTGAGATAGAACAATTATATTGAATCAATAGCTTCATCCACTGCAAGAAAAGTTGGTTCCCTGTGTCACGCCAAAAAGTTTTTCTCGCCTGTGTCCATCCTTCAAATCTACAAATCAACCATTCGCCCTTGCATGGAATACTGCTTCCATATATGGGCTGGTGCCCCTGCTGTTTGCCTTAAGGTCCTTGACAAGATCCAGAGACAGATGAGCAATGTGGTTGGTCCTGATCTGGCATCTCATCTTCAGTTGCTCTCTCACAGATGTGCCGTTGCCTTCCTCTGTCTTTTCTATAAATACTTTCACGGTAACTGCTCCGATGAGCTACTATCACTAGTTCCCAGACTACATAAATTTAAGCGTGCTACTAGGCTGGCATCACGGTCCCACCCTTTCACTGTTGAAACATTTAAATGTGGCCGTCTCTTCTACTCCAATAGCTTCATGTCTCGCATCTCCCATCTGTGGAATTCCCTTCCTATTACTTGTTTCCCTGATAGCTATAATCTCCAACTATTCAAATGTAATGTCAGTCGACATCTCCAGGTGCCATGACCTATTCCCTGCCCATCTCTTCATCCTTTCCTCCATCACACCTCTTTACTCTCACTCCCACTCTGTAACCTCTTGTGTACTAGTGGCATCCTGCCTTGTTTGGGGTGTTTAATTCTTAAAAAAAAATTCATGGCGCATCAGGTTTATAATCTAAAAATAGTGCAAAATAGATTTTTATTTACAAAGGAATGCAATATGTATAAGTAATAAAACCATAAATTTGATTAGCATATCCCATTTACAACAATAACCTATCTTATTATTTGACTTTCTAATATGGACTCCTTGACGTTCTATAACATACATCAATCTTTTAAACGTTGATTTTTTAAACTTTTTTTACTGTTACCACTTTAACATTACTTACTAGTTTTTGCTTGCTTCACAGAGATCTTTGCTTAGAGGAATTGTTATTTATCCTAGTTCCCTGTGCTATGTTCCTTCAAGACGTGTGTGATCATGGCTCTCCATTACCTCCTGTTCTTTGTACCTCTTTGTAAGGTTTGTCTTTTTGTTATCTCTTCTAATCAATGTTATGCTAACCATTCTTTAGGTAGGTTATTCACTGCCTTCATTTTTCCATCTTTGCTTTAATACGTCACGTGAGTGTCAGATTCTCCAGGCCGTCTTTCCTTATTATATGTCCAAGTAATTTCAACTATCGCCTTCTGATTCTGGGTAGAAGTGTCTTTTTTGTTTCCGTTTTCATTGAGACTTCTTCGTTGTTTACGCTTTCCGTCCTTACTATTCTCAGCATTCTTCTGTAGAACCACATTTCTGCTACTCCAAGTTACGTCTTCATCTGCGAGAAGGTTGTCCAGCATTCACTCTCAAAGAGAAGGACCGATCCACAGTTTCATATGGGATTACTATCTAGAGATCTCGTGTTTTATTTATTTGGTGTCTTTGAAATGTTGGAAAGTTGAGCAATAGTTAACGTTGCAGAACATGAAAGTGTGGAATCGTGAATTCCACCCTTTTGCGTGTGCGCGCGGATTGCACCCCTTCCTCTCACATTCAGCTAGACATAGCAGTAAACAGCCTCTTTTTGGCTGACGCGAGGAAGGTTGCTTACTAGATACTCCTGATACCGTCTAGGATCAGAATTTGAATTTTTTCCCGCGCGTTTCCTGACGTCAGAGACGAACAGCGTTTTCAAGTTAGTTGCGGCCCGATTTTCAAGCTAGACGGTCCACTCATTTATTCCGTGCCCCTAACCCATACGCGAGCCGGAATATCTTATTCTTAACCTACCAAAACTGCAACATGTCGACCTCACACTTTTCCAAGACTCATCCTCGTCTTGATGCAAACAGCATGTTAACCTTTCTCCGTTTTCAGCTAGAAAATGTAGAGTTCTACGACACCGTCGTCAATATATTTTTTCAAGACCAACTTCTCGTCTTGATGCGAACAGCTTTCGAACTTTCCTCTATTCACTACCAGAGTTCTACAACACGGTCGCCCTCACACCTTTCCAAGACTAATTTCCTCGTCTTGATGCGAACAACTCTGAATTCTCCTCATACACCTTTGAAACTTCTAACCATTATGAACCAGTACCTTAAAAATATAACATTACACTCACACTATCAAACCTCGCAGTGAGTATTTTTCCTTGTTGTGTATGCTTACACCTTTCGTTCAACAAGACATTTTTCCAGAACTTTCTTCCTGAAGAACTTTTCCCGCCTTAGCCATTTTGGTTTTCTGTTTTGGCGTGGGACACTGACATTCATTCAGTGACCTCTTGTCACAACCTTTTCATTAATTGCAAAGATCCAGTAACTTTACTGGTGGTCTCCACTGTCGAGACACTTTACTTGTTTAAAAATAATAAAAGTTTATATTTGTTCTTTTACCAGACTCATTTTGTCGTTTAATCCTGGCTATCTACTTGTATTATTTTTATGCACTTGTTGAATGATCCCTTTTCCTCATTAAGATCACTCATTTAATATTTTTACTTTGTTTGTGGATTCGGTAGTCATAAGTAGTGTCTGGCACAAGGCCACCTTTTATTAAACCAGCACTGCATGCTACCGGGCCCGCAAATAAGAGTATATTGTCTTGTATGTATACACACACTTTAGCTAAAGCTTTTTGGTTATGACCAGTAATACTTCAAAACATTTTGGCACGCCAAGTTTAATTAGTCGTACCAACATGCATATGTGTGAATAAATCCAATATATATAGATCATAGAAATATATATTTCATTAACATATCCCTTTTAAATAAATAAATTGTTTTATTATTAAACAAATTAATATTGGCTCCTTGATATTCTATAACCTTCATCAGTCTTTCAATCCTTGATTTTGCTTACTTTTCTACTGCTTCCACTTTGACATTGCTCGCAACATTTTCCTTGCTTCATAGCGAGCTTCCCCTTTGTATTCTTGTTTTTTTTCCATATATATATATATATATATATATATATATATATATATATATATATATATATATATATATCTTTTAATGATGAGCCACAAAATGTCTATTGATGAGGCTGGAACATAATCATTTAATTTGATGTCTTTGAAATCTTGGCAAGTTAGGCAATAAGCCACTTTGAAGAATGTGAAAGGCATGGATTTGCATGAATAACCAAATTAGCTGAAAACTTCTTAGTTGCAATATGTACAACTTAAGAAATGACTTGTCCAAGAACTTACAATAATTCTCTACATTTATCTCGTCATTATCATTAGCTTTAAAGAGACCTATTTACAATACAAACCCAAAACATTCCACTCAACGCTGTTGTTTTCTAAGTAGTGTTGGTTGAATATTTCTATGAAGTTGCCAGACTCTAGGTCGGTTATCATGTCTATTTAATTTAACTGTATATTCATCATTAAAAATTAAAATTGAGAAAACAGGATTCATGTACTAATTCTTTGATCAAAATAATCATATCTGTTATGTTTACTTGTATTTGATAGTTTAGTTCTTTGTCTTCTTTGTCTTTCGCCAACATTCTTAATATTCTTTTCTCTTTGTTTATATTTGAAAATGATGTTTCGACACCATTTCCAATTTTTTGTTTTTTTTGCTGGTCAATCCACTTTTCTTACTCGTCTTACTGGTTTTCTTGCTCGTAATTTTTTTTCTATTTTCTTTATGTGATTTTCTTAAAGTCAATTGTTTTTCCTATTCTTATCTTGCCAATGTTTTCCATTTCTTTCTTTTTCATTGTTTTGTAATCGATCTTTAAATTTTTCGCAATTTCAAAATGTGTGTTCACATCACTCAGTAACTGTAAAATGTCATGTTTTTCTTTCGAGGTTACGTCTTTTTTACGACCCATGCCTTTCTGTATATATTCGTAATTAACAAAAATTAATATTCATTTACATACTATTATATATAATTATTTGCCTTATGACAATCTTCGAGTTGCATAATAAAATATCACAGCATTAAATAAGTTATTGTAAATATTTTAAATATAAACAGATACTATAAACTGAAATTCATATGAAATAAATACAAGAATGTCCTAAACAGATTGCCAATATCGGCTGGTTAATACCAATTTTATTATGGCAAAACAGAGTTGAATAATAAAGTTAGACATAGCGTAATTTACTATGCTTGACGTGATATGGTCATTAGCTTCATTAATTAAAACTTAGCCAACACCCACTTGTAAATATACACTGAAGAAAGAAAATCAATAAATCTGCAAGATGGACGACGAAATTTCGATATGTTGGCAAAACTTGAATCCCATGCTTGAACAGTAGCTAAAGAAAATGTCACGAAAATGAAGACTAGAACAATCATCAATCAAAGATTCAAGAATCTTAACTCCAGTAAAAGAGACATAAAGCATTGTGGGCAAAATAAATGCGAGCGCGCACAAATCAGTAAATATTACCGCTCACTCTCTCTCCTTCTTTCTCTCTCTCTCTCTTTCTTTCTCTTTTTCTCTCTCTCTCTGTTTCTCTCTCACTCACTCTATCTCTCTCTCACACACACACGCACGCACGCACGCACGCACGCACGCACACACATATATATA
The DNA here is from genome assembly GCA_903632075.3 of Acanthosepion pharaonis. Classification (NCBI taxonomy): domain Eukaryota; kingdom Metazoa; phylum Mollusca; class Cephalopoda; order Sepiida; family Sepiidae; genus Acanthosepion; species Acanthosepion pharaonis. The sequence continues at coordinate 4,598,594 of CAHIKZ030000557.1, read as the reverse complement.
TATATATATATATAAAAGTGAACATTGTAGTCAACACTTAGAGGCGACAGGCTGTTTCATGCTAGACGCAATCGTGGCTTGACGAGTACAAAGACTATATATATATATATATATATATATATATATATATATATATATATATATATATGTCTGTGTGTGTAGTTAAATGATAGAATGAATAAAATCCTCCGTTACGCGTTTCGTGCTTCGAATGGAGATCTTCAGATTAACAATGATTTCGTTGATGGAGTCTTATATATATATATATATATATATATATATATATATATATATAAAATAAAAAATGCAAGGATGTAGCCAACAAAATTTTGTCTATACTAGATATTACTGTATAGACTGACAACACCCAGTTCTTGATAATGACTGAGTCAACAATACTTGGACAAAACAAGAAATTTGGTCAGTTAATACAAACATTTTGATCTCAACGTTCAACATCTTATTTGAAAATTGGCAAAATACAATAAAATATTAAGCAGAAAAATGTAACAAAACCTGTAAACATACACACCACACACACACTACACACACACATACGCACACACACACACACACACAAGCACACACACAAGCACACACACACACACACACACACATAGGGTGCAATGGGTAAATTGTCGCCATTTTACATTTTTAATTTCGTGCATGCGCGTTGTTTGTTTTTGATGTTATCGACTGCACAGAATAGTAGGGCCAGTTGGGCACCGTCTATGAGAAATAGAATACCATAATGCAATTCACTCCACCAGAAATTTGGAAACGGTATGCTGTATTGCTTGGCATTCGCACTGAAAGCTCAATACGAACACTTCAGGGTGTCTAAGTGTCAATCTGAGTACAGTGCAGAGAATTCAGAAAGAGTTGGATGAGTCTAATGGTGATTATGAAGGTACAGCAGCACGAAAAACTCACTCTGATCTTTCTAACAAGAAAAAAACTCCAGAGTTTGTTGGTGAGGGCCTCAGACTCAACACATCAAGTGCCTTGAGGAGGTAGCGCTTCCCTGGGTCAAGAGTGTAGTTGCTTGAAGACACTATGTCTGGCAACAGAACTCTGCACCATGCCGTACAAACAGGAGAACCCAGTCATGACTGTCAGACAATTTCTGCGACCACATCACACCTTACATCTGGTAACCTAACTACCTAGACTGCACACCCTTGATTATTATGTGTGGGGTGCAATTGAGCGAGACCGACAAATCACCTTGTAACACCAAAGATGAACTAAATGCAAGGATTATGGCAGCATTGACCAACTTAAACAAGGAGACCGCCCAGAAGTGTTGCAGGAGTATCCGAAGTCATCTGGAAACCGATTTTATTTACTCTTTAGTTTTTCACGATATTTTTGTGTAATTTTGGTAAATATATCTGTTAAAATGAGATGTTGGTATTATTTTCATTTTTGCGTAATTCAGACGCACCCTATATATATATATATATATATATACGTGTTCTGACCTTTCAAAGACTTTAATAAGGCAAATGTATTGTATGTGCGCGTGCATATAAATAAGCACGTGGCCGAGTGGTTAAAACATTAGCTTTCCGACCAGGGTTCGAATCAAGAAAGCGACTTCTTGATGTTACCGGCCTGAGGAATCCTGCGTACGGCACCTTTGGAAAGTGTCTGAAAACCATACCCCTGGTTGAACCTGAAATTGGTAATGAAAGTGAAATTCAGTAGACGGAACTATTTTGATGTTTGTGCTAAAACGAAGTCACAACTCATCGTGAGCAAAGTTTTTAGCGTACTGACCTTTGTTAGACTGTTGATCACGCGCTCTTTCCCTGTAACTAATGTCCGTTTAGCATCAATGCAGTATAAAGCAACAGTCAAGCAATCATCCGTGGGTGTTAAACAAACACAAATGTGCCTAAGTGGGCGTCTACCCTAGTGGACATGCCATTATAGAGTGTAATTAGACAAACGTGTCTACTAAAGATTTAGACATTTTGTGTCTATTGAGTTTTCCATCTTCGTCTCCAAATTGCAAATGATCCTTCACACGAAAATGTACGAGTTTTACAGCACATTAATAAGCACCATAACTACCTTAGTAACATTAGACAGCTCCATATAATCAACACCAAAATAATATAGGGAACCAATAGCAAAAAAAAAAAAAAAAAAAACAAAAACAAAAAACAAACAAAACAGATTGACAATTATTGAAGCCATTTACATTTTTTAATCGGTTTCACCCCATGCAAGGCAGTAAAGCCACTAAGACACAAGGGGTTATTAAATGTGTTGAATTAGGAATAGAAACATTAATAATGAGCAGGAAGAGAAAAGAATAATCAGGAGGACAGTGGATAGTGATTGACAATGAGTTTAAATTTCTGCAGGTCAAATTTGGCTGGAAAGCAGAGCACCAGGAGGGAGTTTCACAAGCAAGAAGTGCGAGAAAAAGGAACTGTTGGCATAGAATTTAAGGTTACATCTAGACAACTTAAATGTAAATTGATGAGATCTTGACGCAAGTCTATGACTGCGCTTAAATGCAAAATGTCTAGGTGCCGGAGCGAAGGACTCATCCGAACAATTAACATGAAAGTATTTATAGAAAAGACATGGCGAGGCAACCTTACGGCAGTGGGAAAGTGACTGAAGCCGAGCTGCCAGATCAGGACCAATAATATTGCTGATTCTTCTTTGGATTTTATCAAGGAGCTCAAAATAAATAGAAAGGGCACTAGACCATATGTGGCAGCAATATTCTAAGCATGGATGTATAGTAGACATAGATATGTATTATAGATTGTCTCGTACGAAACAGGAAAACAACTTTCTTAGCAGCTGACCTAGTAATGGATTCAATATTGTCTTTCCACTTCATGTCAGCTGAGAGCTCTCACCCGAGAAAGCTCAAGGATTCACTTTTCTGGCGGTTAGCATCAGTCATGAAGGCAGAGAGAGGTTTCTAAGATGATTAATGGAGACGTTTAGTTTTTGGAGGCGTTAAAATCAGACAAAAACAATCATGTATCAATAAAAAATTAATTACAGTTTCCAACCTATATTAAAACCTAAAAAAACAAACATAGTCACTAAAGTTGTACGCTCATTGTCGTGACAAGGTGGAAGTGACTTCTTGTTTATACTGAATTTGATTGAATATAACACTGCACTAAATGCGCTACTTACGACTATTACCGTCTTTCACATAATACACTAATTACACACCCCTAAGGATGTCTCCCGTGAGTCGACATACTGGACGCAGTCATTATTTAAGTCGTAGAAATTTAGTACAGTCGTTTTTGCGAAGGATCATTCACAGTATGGACATGAGGATGGACAAACCCAACAGACACAAAATGTTTATACTCTCTTTAATAACCCTCCACATATATATATATATATATATATATATATATATATATATATATATATATATATATATAAAGGGATAAGGGGTGGTGAAATGTTTTGGGCTGGACCCCAAATCACTATTCTGATGTTTGGTCATTAAGACACTGATTTTGGGATGTTTGTCGAACCGAGAAGTTTTCATCACCTCTCGTAAAAACCTACCATTTACCATATATCTTTTCATGCACACTGAAAAAAAAAACCTGGGAGATTGCCAAAATTCTGGACACAACAGATCGTAGAATGACATTTTGACAACAAAACCTGAAAATTCTACTTGGTTTAACAATAAAATATCGTTCTTAATAAAAGTAAATAAATAAAATACTAAAATGAAGAATATATGGGAAAAGCAAATTTATAGAATTTAAACTTTTAAATGAACATTTTCAAAATGCCAAGGATTTTGAAATGTAAATATTTTGTCCTTGAATTATCCTTAAGAAATACTTCCCTATCTTTTGGTTAGGTTGGTAAGTGAAACATCAGCAAAATCTATGTAAATTCAGATTTATCTGCTTTTAACTATGTTAGCAAGAAGTGTATTCGATCTCATCTCTTTCCTCCTTCTGTGAAAAATCAGAGTGTTTTAGGCTTTACTTTATTTCTTTATCAAATCAAGACGGACTACTGTCAACAACAAAAGCAGATATCGAACAGATTAACTTACTGGAATGTTAAGCTTAAAGCAAGAAAGCGTTGAGTTATTTTGCTGCTCTTTTGGTCGACTTTAATTAAAGACGTCCATTTCTACTCTTGAGGATTTTCAAAATCAGATGCAGATTAATTGTGACAGATTTGAAATTCACATATGTAGGAGTAAACCTCCCCAATGTTGAAATTTCAAATATTTAGTGCCAATAAGCTATACCTGCTGCGGATTAATCCATGAAGAAATGTTTAAACATTTGTAAGTTTTTTTTAGGGCGTCAAGTCTTAACAACTGCTGATTTTAGTCAAGGCCTGTTGTCAATTAGCGTTGACAGAAGATGGATTTGTGACTCGAGTACAATTTTTAAATTTGCCGTTTTATTTGCTCGATAATACTTTTCTTCTTTTTCGCAAGAATACATTCTATATGAATTATATAAAATTGGTGTAACAAAATTCACAAAACTTACATTTGCAGACTTGCATTTCTGAATATAAGCCTATTAGTTTAAAAAAAAACACGATAATTTTCTATACAACACACACACACACTCTCTCTCTCTCTCTATATATATATATATATATATATATATATATATATATATATATATATATATATATATATATATATATATATATATATATATATATATATATATATATATATATATATATATATATATATATATATATATATATATATATATATATATATATATATATATATATATATATATATATATATATATATATATATATATATATATATATATATATATATATATATATATATATATATGTGTGCATATGTATATATATATATATATATATATATATATATATATATATATATATATATATATATATATATATATATATAGTTAGTTTATGGAAAACTAGGTAATCCGTATGGGTAGACCCAAGGAGGATAAAATCCAGAGAGCTCAATGTAAATCCAGAGCAAATAATTTAAATAAAAACAGACCACTTTAAGGTTCCATGTAATAAATTATTTCACCACAGCCCTTTTAAAGGACTGCGGATCATCAGACTTTACTTCCAAAGGTTGAAACGAAAAAAACAAACAAAAAAAAACAAGTGATTTTGATTTCAGTGTGTGAAGAAATTATCCAAATATTTTTTCGATTCAAGGAATTTGGGATTATCTACTAGCTATTTTGAAGGATTTTGGTAGTGTTATTGTAAATGATGTATTTTATTGACTGATATCAATACACTATTTCAGCATATATTAATATTTGTCGTTTTTTTTCTTTCGATAATACTTAAACAAATAAAATATATATTTCTTTTCATATCATCTTGTCTCGCTTTTTTCAATGTTTATTTTCCTCATGTTTTTGTATTATTATTGCAGTACAGTTATTGAGAATATATATGCAACATTTACACAGTTTCCGCACTTGTCGTGAGTTTGTGGAATCGTGCGGAAATTAAAATCTACTTGTCAAGCATATGTCCGGAGACAAAAAATAAACATTACACATCAGAATACCAGGGAAAAATAAGAATCGCTCGCGAGTGCGAATAAGAAGGGGCAGCAAGACTCTTTTTTTTTTCCTCTCACAAGGCTTTTCTCTTTTTGCATTGGTCCCCAACTGTACGATGACGTTCCGTAAACGGCTTTCAAAATGCAGCTTTCACAACCAGGATATATTTCATTGTCCTGAAAAGAGACTCAAATAATTGTATATTTCAGGTACGGGCATTTCATACACCGATCACATTTATACATTTCTTTCTTGTTATTTTCTTCCGATAAATTGTTTTCTGTCTAACACGAACAACGATACGAACGTGGGCTAAATGATGAAACAAGTCTCCTTTCGTCAGTTTTCCTGGACGTTTGATCTTGATGGGCTTTCGTTACTGCTTCGGCGATTAAGAATAATACATTCCATTGAAGGTATAGCCCTTCTGAAGATAGTCAATAAACATAATGCCTCTTGCATCCCCAAAATATGAGGTCATCACCAACCAGATATTAATAAGTAGAGTTGAAATAAATACAAGATTTTACAGCTTTAACATCACTCCTTCATAGTCAGCCTATTAGTATTAAGTTTTCATATCTACTGGTTATATCCCGTCTAGCATGATTTGCCTTTCTCTCTCTTTCTTTTCAAATCTGCTTATAACAGCTACTAGGTTTTGGACATGGAAGACAGTAACATCACTTGTTACTTACAGGTAGCATGACTATGTATCTTTATTTAAGTATAGTTTACAGAGTTACCTTTAAAAACTTTAAAAAAGGATTAATCCAGGAACAATTTAAAACTGCCTTGTGTTTTACTTAGTCAAATGATCTTTTCATAAACAATGAAAGCTAAACGAAGTTATTTGTTATAATCGGTTGTTTCATTTTTATTTTTTGATCAATTGAGCTATTGTTTTTAAATAGTTTATTGTTAAGTAGCCACTCCTAAAAGTTGCTTGTTCGTGTGGCTGTTTTTCAACTTTGGTTAGACTGTTTGAAAGTATTTTTGAGAATATATGTTCGATAGTTATATAAGGCCATAGTTTCTAAGGTCTTTTTTCTTCTTATTTCTAACGTACAATGAGTTTGTGTATTAATTAATTTTGTAATTTGTAAACACATAAATAAATAAATTACACCATTGTGACGCAAAATGATAGACAATGAAAAATTCAGTGTCGGTAAATTTGGAATTGGAAAGGAAAATGAAAAAGTGGAACGTTAGTTAACTTCTGAAAGAGATTCAAAATTTCAGTTATGATACAATTTTCAAAAATCTTTCTATCGAGTGCGTAAGCCTAGATGCATCAAATAAACTGCTGCTGTAGTAGTAATAGTAGGTGTGTCTAGGGTAAGATAGCCTGGTTCTGAATTTACTTCTTCTAGACTGGTTGCTAACAAAGGTTAGAGAACCTCGTCTGCATTGTAATTTAACAATTGAGGGAGAAGAGCATTTGTGTGAAAGTGAATACAATAGATTAGCCCGGAATTTGAACTTAGTCCACCGATTCCACTTTACGTTATTTTTCAAAATTTAAACAACTGTAAATTTCTCAAATAAGGAAACAAAAACTGAAAATAATTTTGTAATTGCTGACAATACCATCATAAATAAGATCAGTAATCAGAGAATGGTAGCTTTGCAGAGTTAAGGTTGACTTTAAAATTGAGAGAAACGAAATGTTTCTCAAAAAGGAAATACGCTCTAACAAGATCAGGGAGTACGTTGTCAAATTTTAAGTGGAAACCAAGATTCGAGTCTTTATGAAATAATGGAAGTAACATGACAGATATGAATAACAAATCGACAACTATAATTAAGTATCAGATATAATGGAAAACAAAGGGAAATTGCAATAACAAAGGGAGATAACTGAAAATCAACATGAGAACTGATGAATAAATGGAGAAAACAAAGAATAATACAAAATGAAAATGAAACAAAAGAAAAGATGAATGAAATAAAAAAAAGATGAACACGGAAAGAATAGAAGCAGCTATCAGGAAAGAAATAACTTGAAACATATTCGGTTCACATAGATAAACAAATACTTGCAATAAAAAAAAAATGTAAGGATGTTAGCAAATGTAAAGATACGATGTTATCGAAAAGTCTGAAGTAATGTGCAAACATGTGTGTTTCAAAAATGAAATACCACTAACATTATTTGATAGATACAAGTGATGTTTCGGGAGTAACAACATACAAATTAATGTTTTCTCAAAAGTACCAAGCCATATTAGAGTTGTAACATATTTTTTAAATAGAGGGTTTCTTCTAACAGGAGTGTGACTGCTCTCGGTTTGGATTTGGATTTGCGGGTATTTATATATGAACTTGAGTAGTTGAGGTTTCTAAATGGTTCCTCCAACAGGAGTGTGAGTGCTCTGGATTTGGATTTGGGAATATTTATATATAAACCTCAGTTTTTGAGGTTTCTAAATGGTTCAACTGGCTTTGTCTTTCTGGACATTGTAGTTAACCTGTATTCAAGAATATACACCTGCATATAGAAACCTTTCCTCACAAATACAGCCAAATCCGTGTTTGTCTGAGTGTAATATTGTGGGTGTACACAAAGTAGGTTATTTTGAGGCTAATGATAGTAAGAAGAAATAATTGTCTAATAAACAACCGCACAGGTTGTTGAAAATATATCCTTTTTCTGTGGACCAGTTCACGGTCACCAGTCTCGCAATAAATAAATAAATAAATAATACAAACAACCATCATAATAAAACAGGATGCAGCGAAGATTTTGGTCTTTGAATTGACTAATCGGAACGAGCAAGAAGGCGATAATTCCAGGTGAAAAATATAATTTTGCTTTCCAATTTTCACCAATGACGTTTTTATGTTGGCAGCAAATAGATGGCCTAAAAAAGAAAGTCTTTTATAGTGAAGTTCTCTCCCTCACTTTGCCCTCTCATACATCTTTTTTGACGAGTCGTCGACAATTTTTCTCTGCTAGAAAGAAAGATTTTCCGATACAGACCCCACTCGTTGTGCCATTCATTATGACGTGCAAACCTTCCGAAAACCTCTGATTTATAATGTGGAATCGAGACGATGCGACTTTGGCGTGTTGACCTGAGGATAACCGGTGCGGCCCACTGCGAAGCAACGGCCAAAGCACCAGCGCGAGCCACAGAGGAGTTATTAGTTAGTAACAATGCTAAATGAGTGTTTAAGTTGTTAGCTATTCGAACCACGAATCTCGGTTCAAATTTCACCATAATCAGTTAGGTAAAATGGCTGTAATAGCACTAACTTGTACTCAATGTAATATTTTATAAACCTACATAATATCACTTAATGGGCAATCTATCTGTAGAGGGTGCTGCGATAAAAATAAAAAAAAAACAGTAGCCTGGCCACTCGTGGCCATATATCAGTTTACAACAAAATGGCAGTAACTGAAATTCTTAAACAAAAGTCACGTGATTTCTCTATCTACAGCGTACTATGACGATAGATGTAATTCACAAATGTACATTTATGTCAATATGCTTCTATATGTATGTATAATTGTATGGCTTGTGAACATGAATAATGGTTGCTGGACTCTCTTCTATGTGCCGTATATCTTCAGAACATTGGCGATCATGGTTCTCCACAACTTTCTTGTCCTTTGTAGCTCTCAATAAATTTTATCTTTTTGTTATCTCTCCTAAATCTTGCTCCGCCGTCCATTTATGCAAGCTCGCTAGGTGGGTTATGTGTTGCTTTCATCTGTCACTCTTGCCTCAATCTGTCCTGTGTCAAATTTTCCATGCCCTCTTTTTCCATCTCCAATTTGTAATTTGCATATTGGGCTGTTTCTTTTGCTAACAACCATGCATTCTGTCCTCTTGCAATTGACGCAAGAAAAACAAGATTTTTTAACCAAAACTTCGAACGTTCTAAAAAGTATAAAAAAATATATAATTTAATAAGCAAAACCCATTTCGCTCTTTCCTCTTAATAATAACATAAAAATTATGACAATGAAACTTTGTTTTTAAGTTTGGGTCATTTTTGAGCAAATCTGTAGAGGTACCTAATTCTATAGCATTCTTTAGTACCGATGGTTTTTATTTATTATTTTATTCCTTCGATTGATTCGTACAAAAACAACAGAAACCATTAAACATGAAATGCCCTTCCTTTCAAATGAAAAAAAGATATAAACAATAGAATTTATATATATTTTAAGTTACAAGGAAAAATACTGTGAATTGATTATTTAAATTTACTTTAAAGGAAATATTTAACTCCAGAAAGATCATTATAAACGAAACAAACTCTGCGTTTTGTTTTATGGATGGGAATTTTGATTTAAGCATCGCCACTTTTTTTAAAAATATACAAGAAAAAATGAAATGTTCAAACAATCACACGCTTCATTTGTTACAACATTTCATTATTTTGTTTTTTGGACAGCTTGCAGCAGGGAGTACAAGTATAAATCTTTTTTTTTTTTTTGCCCATGGATGCAAATATCCAATATATATATATATATATATATATATATATATATATATATATATATATATATATAATTATTTTTTATAAAAAATTATAACATAAGTATGTTATAAGATCACTACAAAAATAGCCATTTTGTTTCAACACATTCCGTGTCTTCTCAAGTGATGATGTTGAAAAGAAAAAAAAAATTTTCAACATCATCACTTGAGAAGACACAGAATGTGTTGAAACAAAATGGCTATTTTTGTAGTGATCTTATAACATACTTATGTTATAATTTTTTATAAAAATAATTATATCTGCTCTACTTTGTATTGAGCACTCTTTTAAGAATAGTAATTGTTGGTTATTGGAATTCATTCCGTATATACCAATTATATACTTTGTTATATATATATATATATATATATATATATATATATATATATTATAGTCAGAGATTCTCTCTACTGACAAAAACTATACAGGCTTCTAAAATGTGAGCTTAAAAGCTATGAAAAGCTATATAACTCTTAAATCTTCCATTATGAACGATCCAGTAACTCAACTAAGGAGTTCTTTTAAATGGATAATAGAACATAAACTGGAAAGAACTACTTAGAGCCACAATGGATATGAAAGTGTGGGGAGCCATGATCACCAATGTTATAAAGGGGCGTGGAAGAAGAATATGAAGAAAATCTTGAAAAATCTGAGAAAAAAAAGCCCATTATACTTAAGAAATCATTTATGACAAATATCACTTTTTATTAGTTGAGCCTTTTATTGTCTTGACATTGATTCATAATCTGCTTGATCATAAAATTTAAAAATCTAGTTGTTCTAAGAAAAGATACCTATCAATGCCAGCCGAAAAATTATAAAAAATAAATATAAAAAGCTGGTATTATTATAAGTTTCCTAAAAATCTGGTATTAATTATATGTTTATAAAATATTTCAGAATAATTATAGTTTTTGTGGTATTAATTAAAGGTTTCTACCTATAATCCATTAATACCTACCGTCCTAATATGGGACAGTGGACACTAATGGGTTAAATAAAAAGCAGAAACATTCACTCACTATCGGTGAACAAAATGGCGGGGCTATAAGAAATGATGCAAACAAAAAATGTGGTTTAATACATATGACACCATAATATGATCATCTTAAGAAATGTGGGCTCATGAGTGACCTGCAAAAATCACAGGCTTTCTTAACGAATAAGATAGCGCATGTCCAATTTGCGAAAAGGCTTTGAAATGATTACAAATGCTTTAACGTCATATGATGTGACAGTTCGAAATTTAGCATCTTTGAGTTTGATGGTCAGATGTACATTAGATGATTTGCATTTCATTCGAACGAAGGTTAAAACCAGAGGAGATAGTGTCATGTCATGGAGATGTATGCCTGGAAATGAATAAAAGAGATAAAGAAATTGAAGTGAATGCTAGATGATATGTTAGGAAGATACAATAATCTGAATCGATGTAGAGTAAAAGGGTGCAGATCTACTCGCAGAAGTGACCATATAGCTTTACATAAATCACTTGCGATGAATGATGTTCAATTGTTCTGTACAATGTGCTCATGCAACGCTCGAACCAGCAATGAATCAAATGGCGGCAAGAGGGAAATTTTCAATCAGAAAGAAACATAACATTAGATGGCCTGGACAAATTGATTGTTGTTTTCTTTGCATTAAAAACACTGGTTAAATATAATTCAACTTATCAAAATTAGAAGAATATAACTGGTACTTTTGCAATAACACACACACACGCACGCACACACACACACTCACGGACACACACGCACACGCACATTAAAAATGAATGGGACATGTTACTGCGGTTAAGATTTTTACTTAATTTTTCTTGTATTCTTATAATTTTTCTTTTCTGGACATAAATTATGTAAAAATTGACCGAATATTCTGTATGTCTGAGTGCTTTCGGCTATACTTTTAGCCATTATCAAGGATGATTTTGTTTTTACTTCTAACTGAATCTAAGGATTTGTTATGTATATATCTTGATTTATAGGCATGTTTTATTTTCCAAACACAGTCAGCACATTGCGGCCATGTTCACAGTTGAATGTTAGTTTTTTTTTTTCATTAATAATGCTTCTATTATTTTAGCCTCTTTTACATGTGGATGAGGTTATTATATTTGTATTATCAACGAGTATATTGCGAATGGTGTTTGGTAGATCTCCATGTGTATTTAAATAAGACCTAATTGATTTATGATCAGAGACATGTAACGTGAGTTTTCTTGTTAAGCAGGATGTAGTATGTATATATGTTAAAGAAATTAATGGATGTTTTAAGCCGACATTATTTCTTTTTCTTATTACCGAAAACGAGAGGCATGTCTGTTTTTAAACAGTGAAAATAATGTCAACTGGCCTTTTTAAGAAGATCAATTGAACTTTGCTTTTCTTAAGTTGGAAACTGAGGCTTGTTTTGCTGTAATTGGTTTTCGTGGCTTAATGATAAAGCACGCTGGATATGAAAGCCGTTTACCTGCTTAAAGGGAATATTCGTTCGATTTATTATGACGTTTGATCTTTAGACAAGTACAAACACACATACATATACATATATAATTGTAAGATAACAAACACATCAAAATTCACTTTAGACTAAAAATTTCATAATGATGGTTTTATTACATCAATATACATAAAAAACCCTAATAAAGAAATTTTCTACTGCTTTTGAAAATTACCTCAACGCTAATAGACACCACTAATAACACTTCTAACAAATATTACAGACAATTCATAATCCTGTCCTGCAACAATCTTTCTACTAAACTCGTAAATAAATTAGTCATCCCTAATACTAGAATCGTTACCATCACCTCTAAGAAAATCGGAGATATAATTAGAAAGAAAAATAAATTAAAAAAAAACAAAACAACACCTATTCAAATGCCGGTATATATCAAATAAATTGTTTACTATGCAAAAATGTTTAGGTACAGGAGACATCACGTGATCTAAAAACCCGCATCTACGAACGCAAAAAAGATTTACGTTTGGAAAAACGTTTTAACTCTTTCGTATTACACAGGGACGATGCTGGCCATAACTAACTTGACCAATTATATATATATAATATATATATATATATATATATATATATATATATATATATATATCTTTAAAGAGAAAATACTTTGAAAACTTAATAATAAAATTATTACCAACTATAAACGCACGCCTTAAACATTACATCACCATCCTTTTTTGAATCCATTATTAGAGAATCTAACTTATATCTAATACAAATAATAAGTACATAAAAACAGCCCCAGATTAATAGACGACAACTACGGCGACTGACAACACAAAAGTGAAAATATTAGAATTAGCACCCATTGTCTGCTTACACATATTAGAATTTTTACAAATTACATACATAAAGAATTATCTACGGTTTTAATGTCCGTGATACATGACTGACCAATGGAAATCGATCCAAATAAAAGTGGAAATACCAAAGCTCTGTTTGATTTCTCTCCATCTCGGACAAAGCTTTAATAAAAGTGAAACATGTTAGAATGATAAACGTTTACTATTTGTTCTTTATCTCATCATCTTGTCGAATTCCGATCTATATTTGATCTGCATTTTATTCTTCACCATAGTTAGTGATGACTCCAAACACTTTTGTAATCACCATTAGACTCATCCAACTCTTTCTGAATCCTCTGCACTGACCTCAGATTAACACCCAAACACTCTAAAATGTTCGTACAAGAGCTTCTGGTGGGAATGTCATGCAGTACAGCATGCCTTCTCCAAAGTTTTGGCGGAGTGAATTGCATCATGGTGCTCTTTTTCTCACAGGCGTTGTCCAACTGATCCTACTATACTGTACAATCGACAAAATCAAAAACAAACAATGCGCATGCCCGAAATTAAAAATATAATATGTCGACAATTTACCCATTGCAACCTGTATATGAAAATTAGAAATTTTTAATGTAAAACTGTATTTTTACACATTCATATTATTTTATTTTTGTTTAGGGGTTTAGTATTTGCCCACAGCTGGGACCCTGACAGGTGCTATCACCCCGGGTAAGCGTAGAGCCAAAGAAGCTGGGAACAACATCAATTAAGAGGTGGTTCCGACATATATATATATATATGTATGTGTGTGTGTGTGTGTGTGTGTGTGTAGCTACGTATTTGTGAGTGGAATCTTTTTACATGGAATGAGAAAGTTGTATTTATTCTAAAAAATATTGTAAGGAATTTTTGATAAGGCGCTGACAGTTTCTCTAACAATGTGAACATTTTCAGAATCTGAATTGAATGCATTATTTATCCTTTAACTTCAAATATCGGAACTGGATTCAGTTTAAGTGAATAAAACTAATGATTAATTGGAAGAAGCAAATGCAGCCCCGCCTGCAAATGACGTGACAATGGAAATACAGCTATCGGCGATAATGCTTGTGAATAATATGCATCCATACATACACTGGTAGAGAAAGAGAAACATACATACAATTTCATGCACCAATATATACATATATATATATATATATATATATATATATATATATATATATCACATCTCCATATTTATAATCATAAATACGTGTGAAGACAAACACATGCTAATATATATATATACAAAAACAAGTACGCAGATGTAATAATTATGACCCTGTATAAGTGTATATGCGTACACGAGTACACGAAGGCACAGATATACAATTCATTCTTAGTCGAAAAACGATCTCACTTGCCTTTGATTTAAATTAATATGAACATTTATCCTTACAGATCTTCTTCTTCTATGTGCCGTGTCCCTTCAGGACGTAAGAGAGCATGATCCTCCATACTTTCCTATCCTTTGTAGTCCTTAGTAATTTTATTTTTCTTTGCTAGATTTCTTAATCCCTGTTCTGTCAACCATTTACACAAAGTCGTTTGTTATATTATGCAATTTTCCTCTAGACCGCTTGCCTTTAATGTGTCGTGTGAGTTTCAAATTTTCTAAGCCCTCTTTCCTCATTATAGGCCATAGAAATTTCAACTGTTTCTTTCTTATGCTAAGTAGTTTTCTATAATCAGATTATCATGAAGATTACCCACAATTGCTACATATAAAATATATTTGCACTATTGCATAAATATAATGACATAAACTTACACACATGTATATACATGTTAATATACATAACACTATATACGTGACATATATAATAATATATACACACATATTTACATACATTCACTCGTCATACATGTGTGCCTGTTTGCATAATAAATCAAGTATACTAGGGTTAAAATTAAACATACATCTAATATTAGGTTCAATTTTCAACTGATTCGAGTGTGACTGACATCGCCACAGTTTCTTAATACAGCTCAACCTCGATTCTCGAACGTCTCACATGTCGAACAAATCGGTTTTCGAACAGAAAATTCGAGATGAAAATACCTCGGTTATCGAACAAAATTTCGGTTCTCGAACAACATTGCCGAACCTGTTTAACCCGAATGGAATAATTTCTGAGTCGACCGCCGTGTTGTATATATTCATGTGTTGTGGCGTGCTTTTCTTTTTCAATTTTATTGTACTGTGACTTTTTTCTCTACATCGATTCCTATTGGAAAAACAGTTTCGGTTTACGAACATTTCAGGTTACGAACAGCCTTCAGAAACAAATTAAATTCGTGAACCGAGGTTCCACTGTATATTATTTACTTAGCTTTATAATGAGATTAACACATTTTGTTTTTAACTCTTGATCTTTTAAAATGCCTCCAACGATTCTACTTGTTTGAGGAAGATACAAATTGAAATTCACAAAACGTCATTAACAAATGTCACCATAAAAATGGTGGTTGAGAATAAGACCTCACCATTGCCACATTTCCAAGCGCCTCAGCAGTGTAGATTTCTTCCTTCTCCCTGACAATGAAAGTCACGAATTCTGGTATCAATTAGTGGGCATGAATATTGCATTTGTCTTTAAGGAATGTGCCACATATCTATTAATAAACCCATTAAAACACACACACACACACCAAACACACACTTTTCACGATATCT
>CAHIKZ030000557.1:4565000-4580000 GCA_903632075.3 Acanthosepion pharaonis | reverse complement strand
GAAGAATGTTCATGAGAGCCGAAAGCTTAGATCAAGCCAGCTTAATGAAAAAATATCAAAATGTTCGACAATTTTTGTCTTTATTTTCACCTGAAATTAAATCAACCATACGAAGTATAGAACGGCTAAGCTTTCCCAGTAGTAGAGGAAATATAAACGTCATTAGTTTTAGAGAGAATGGAAACAAAAGGACACTCATAAGAGAGAGATTGTTGAAATTTCTAGGGAACATAATGAGGAAAGAGGGCTTGGAAAATTTGAAACTCACAGGACATACTGAAGACAAGAGGTGCAGAGGAAAACAGCCCATAACCTATCTAATGAGCTTGTATAAATGGATGTCAGACCCGGGCTTATCAAAGACAAAGACAAAAATGACTATAAACTACAAACGAAAAGAAATTGCCGACAGCTATGATCACCTACGTTCTGAAAATACATGACACATAGATCTTTTTTATGTGCTGTATCACTTCAGGACGTAGACGACCATGGCCCTCCACATTTTCTTGTCTCTTGTAGCTCTTAATAAGTTTTGTCCTTTTGTTATTTCTCCTAAACCCTGTTCTGCCAGCCATTTGCTCAAGCTCATCATGTATGTTATGCTCTACTCTCCTTTGTTTCTCTTTCTCTCAATCTATCCTGTGAGTATTAGGTTTTCCAAGCCCTCCTTCCTCATTACGTGCCCCAGAAATCTCAACTGCTTCTTCCTGATGTTAACTATAAATTTCCTTTTTGTTTCCATACTCTCCAAGACCTCGTTGTTCCTTGCATAGTCGACGCCTGGTATCCTCAGCATCTTTCCGTAGAACCACATTTCTGTTGCTTTAAGCCTCTTCTTCATCTTTGAGGAGATTGTCCAGCATTCGCTGCCATACAGGAAGAAAAATATTACGCAGCAGTCCAGTATTCTTTTTCTTTGTATCAAGAAAACCGTTTTGATTCTTGCAGCGTAACGATATATAGCATGGGCCAGACCTACGATCAGTTATTCCATTTTAATTCTATCTGATCATAGTTAAAATATAGGAAAATCGTTCTTACGCTCTTTATTCTCGACAACTGTAAATTTTTCGATGTAGTATAACCAGTCAGCAAAACTTAAGCAAGTAACATGATATTGCAGATTTTATAAAACTCACTTCGTCTTACGATGACATAGCATTTTCTGTGAGTGGTAATAAATTTAAATTATTTTGCTTCTGTTGATAAAAGTCAAGATCTCTCGGTCATCAGTTCCCTATTCTATTATTGACAGTAACTTCTACGGTATACAGCATTTAAATATCCAAACGTAGTTATTTCTTTTCGTTAGAAAACTAGTTTCATCAATTTTAAATTCTCTTAGATCAGCGGTTCCAAAAGAGTTTTTTTTTTTTTTTTTTTTTTTCCTCTGGGCCGCATTTTCAGAATGAAAATATGTTCGTGCCTCACTAAATTTTATGTGATAAAAAGTACATTAAAAAAATCAGGAAGAGGATTAAAGGGAGATAACCGCGGATTCGAAGTCAGGACATTATAATTGATAACTCTCTCCTCCAATTTGCGGACCCTGATTACTATATTCTTAATACTTGGTATAATAGAAAATATCAGAGTGATAAAATTGGCCAATTTTTGGCATATGATTTTTTTTTTAAACTGTTTCTAAATCTTTGATTGTCTTTCAATCATTCCCCCTCACCTGCTATCCTCTTCCGACGCACATATAAGACGCGCTGCAGGGTTTAGGAACCACTGTATTAGATATTAAAACTAATTTCACGTTAATATTGCAGAATTTATATCTGTAAAATTCCTACATTTAACTGATCTATCTAATTAAATGTGAACGCAAGAATGTGTAGCGATTGCCAAGAGAGACAGACCAATAGGTAAAGTGTAAAGTGTTATAATAGATGTTTAGTAAATATTAATCCTGAGTGCTGAGCAATTTTCTCGCAGCTTAAGAGGAGATTTGAGGCAATCGAGATGTGGTTCTACAGAAGATACTGGAAATACTATGGACGGAACATACGATCAATTTGAAAGCTTGAAGGAAAATAGGAACGAAAAGTTTACTTGCATTTATGATTATAATGAGACGGCACATAATAAGGAAAGAGGGCTTGGAGAACTTGACACTTACGTGACATATTGAACGCAAGAGGACCAGAGAGATTAATCAAATAACTTATGTAAGAAATTTGTATAAAAAGCAGAAGATAGTAAGAGAACAAACGTTATTAGAGCTACAAGGAATAGAAGGCTGTGAAGAACCATGATCGCTTATATCTTGAAGGGACACGGGACATAGAAGAGGATGATTTGAAAGGTACACCATGTGAAATTACAATTTTCCTTCTTTAACTTTACTTAAGCCATACTTAGTACCGTAGGGGGGACTACATAGTTTACTGTTTCCAACTTCCTCCTATCCTATTAAGTGTGTAATATGCCAACATGGAAAGCATCCTTTTAATGAGATGCACTCATAGCTAAACAGTCCCAATTAAAATCATTTAATTTTCCTAATCTGAAATCGATCTTGATCTTTCAATTTGCTAATTAACTTATTTCAAAATTTAAGTCAAGACTTCACATTTTTCTTCATAGTTTTGGCGATAAGATTACAGTCCTAGGAAATGTGTTGATTTAAAAAAAATGGAACTGCAAAAATATTCACTATCGTTTGCTCATAAAAGTTAACTTCATTTTTTAAATATTTTTTGTTTGAAAAAATTAAATTATGAAGCCGTTACTAGAAGTTTCAGTTTAAATTTAATTAAATAAAACAAAATATACTGAAGTAAATTATTTACAATTTTAAAATTACTTCTTTTAATTCCAATAACCAAACCTTGAAAGTATACTAGGGGTGCATTTAATCATCATCATTGTTGAAAGGAAGTTACAAAGATTCATTGAATTAATTCAAAGGAAAATGAAAATGAAATATAAAGTAGGAATTTAGCGAATCTCCTCGCTTAGAAATATTAAAACAGCCCCATGTTATCTCTTATAACACTTCAGACACGTGGTAGCAACTCTGATGAATTCTTTCTAAACCCTAATTTTTTCTAGTCGTTTGCAAATAAAAAAAACTGAGTATTGAATACTGAATAATTAAAGAGCGGCACACTATTTGCAAATTAACTGGAATAAAATTCGTTATGACGTAAATAAATTGCAATATAATTATTGAATACACACATATGCATGCCACCTGGTTAGATGAAGAATTTTATGAATTATATCAATCCTAATTTGTGAACTGTGAATTCGTATGATTATTCTCAAAACGGAATGGTTCCAGTTGTCCTCCCCATGGAATTTCTTTTATTAGGACATAATATACTTCATGAGTTTTTTTTTTTTTTTCTACAAATGAATGGAGGAAAAAGTACTACAAAGAGAAAAATTGGACAAAAAAGGGAATGTGTTGCTGAGAGAAATGAAATACATGAACCATTAGAGAGCCATGAAGGAGCATAACACGCACGCGCGCGCACACACCCACACACATATAATAAAATATAGTTTTAAGGTATGTCACACTTACGGGTTAAAGTGCTCAATATCAGAGATAGAGCGTATGTAAATATAATTAAACAGACTCTCGCCTCTGTGTGTTTGATTTCAATGTTCACTTATATATATATATATATATATATATATATATATATATATATATATATATATATATATATATATATATATATATTAATAATTACACATATACCTGAGTTTACAGAGTGTCTAAGAGTTCCATAGCTTTACCAATCATTAGGTACAATAAAGTTACGAACAAGTCAATACGGTTGCTTTTTTTAAAATTTCTGGGTCGCATGAGAGCAGCGCTACATTGTGCCTGGGTTCAAACTTCAAGATTATTATAAATATAATACAGTATTGGGGGGATAAATTCAAAATATAGAGTGTTGTTAGGTGGCTATTAAAAATAATCTAAGTTATTAATAGTAAGTTAAATAGGGATATTGATCCGTTAATGAGTATTAATTCAACGGATAAGATTATTGCAATGCGAACTAAAATTTGGTAGTTACCAATTAAAAAGTTATGACCCCATCACTGACAAGGAGAGTAACGTCATCAAACAAACCCAGAAAGTCATATTATTTCATGATGGTTCCATGTGGACCAAAAAAAGACAACCCAAACTTCTCCATAGCAATGAGAGCGTTTGTTTCTGCGGAAGCTTGTGAATTGGTTGGTATATTACTACTATAGAGACTTAGATATACTTTTGATAGTAACAACACTGCTCTATACAGAGATGACGGAGTTATCATCCTCCGTAATAGTACCAACCCACAAAAAATATAGATCGCCTGAGAAAACAAATGATTAAATTTTTCAAGGACCATACTAAAGTGATTAACTTTCTGGACGCCACTTTCGACCTATCCAAAGGAATATACAAGCCTTTCACTAAAGAACTTTATAATCCTAAATACATTAGCAAAGAATCTAACCATTCCCAGGAATTTTAAATAATTTTCACAAATCAGTGCAGCATGGTCTCTCTACTAACTCTAGTAATAAAAATATTTTCGATAAATATAAAGCTAAATATGTAGATAAAACGAAAACACAAAGTTAATCTAGGATATCTTGACAATAATAAGACCGACAACAAAACGCATAGACACAGAAGACGCAACATAATTTGGTTAAACCAACCATTTGACAGTAATATCAAAACCAACATAGGTAAAATTTTCCTTAATTTAATCGACAAAAATTTCAACAATATTCCATTGCTCAACAAAATTTTCAACAAAAAACAGCATTAAAATTAACTACAGCTGTACTAAAATCCTTGAGTAGTATATAGCACAACATAATTTATTATAAAACAAATATTTAAACAACTTCAATAGTAATAATAATACTGACATAAATTGTAACTGCCAAAAATATCGTACCTGCCCACTTAATTCTAAATGCATGAATAAAGGCGTTATTTACAAAGCTAGCATTGAGCATAATGACGAGACTAAATTTTATTTTGGTTCCACTGCTAACCACTCTAAAAAACGGTATGGCTGTCATAAATGACTCTAGCCAATAAGCAATATTCAAATACCACAGCACTCTCTAAATTTTTCTGGGAAACGAAGGCAGATAACTACACACCTGTGTAGTAAATTGGGATCTCATCGCTAAAACCTTAAACCTCTACAAGGATAAATGTACTCTGTGTCTATTAGAAAAAACACATCGATAATCGTAATCTGCTGAACAAGCGAAATGAGCTTATGATTACTTGAAGCCATAGAAAGAAATCTCTTCTCAAATATTTTGATGCTGGCTAGAGAAATTATCCTGTAGACTCTGAAATAGTCCAAATGACTTGCCTCATATATTTATTTATTCATTTTTTTTCCATATCCAGTTACCTCCCTTACACCATCCCAGCGTTTAACGGTTTTTAACTTAGCGTTTCTTTTTTATTTAGTTTTATTATTTTTTTTTATTATTGTTTAAATTTTCATTTCTTTACCCTATAATTTTTTTTGCTTACTCGCGCTTTTTATAAGGTAACTACTAACTATTTTTTTACACTTCGTGTTGCAATATCCGTTGACACATTAAACGGATCAATATCCCTATTTAACTTACTATTAATAACTTAGTTCATGTTTTGTTGACCACCTACCAACACTTTATTTATAATAAACTCGAACTTTAAATCTACATACAGTGTAGCGTTGCTCCCATGAAACCCAGAAATTAAAAAATAATCAACCGTATTGAACAGTTTGTAACTTTTTGTACCTGATGATTGGCAAAGCTATGAAGCTCTGAATCGTACTGTAAAACGTAGGTATATGTGTACACTGTAATTATTATACTTTAGCTCTGTTTTACTACAGTGAGCACTGTTTTCTCTAAACCATTGATTAAATAAATAGTTATTTGATCACCTGTATGCGTACCTAATCGCTCATAAATGTTTGATCCTATCTCTTTATTTAGATTATATAGTTAGTTAATTAGTTAGTTAGTTAGTTAGTTAGTTAGTTATTGGCTTGTTAGTTGGTTAGTTAGTTGGTATTGACTTGTTTATTTGCAAATCAATACACCGAAGATTTTCCGAGCGAGTATAGTTTCTTATACTTATAAGATTTATAATAATAATAATAATAATTATATATATATATATATATATATATATATATATATATATATATATATATATATATATATAGTCGCACTGATGAGCTGTGATACAGCAAAACAAGCTTGTATGCGAATGATATAATTAACATCGTTTTAAACATCTCCCTATTATAATAAGAAAATGTTAAAATGAAGCCCTGTTTTGCACCCCGTATCATATCCTCATTTTCTGATAGTGAAAATGACCATGTGTTGAATATTTATGCAACATGCATGCAAGATATAATTTAATTCCACGCACTTTCTCTTGAGGTTTAAATATTATACTTTTCATCGATTCAAATTTTGCAAAATTACAATGAGTTCTTTTTAGATTTAAATATAGGATTTCTTTTTTTTTTCCTTTCAGAAATATGTCTATGCTGTCCTTTGAGGTTTA
The DNA here is from genome assembly GCA_903632075.3 of Acanthosepion pharaonis. Taxonomy (NCBI): domain Eukaryota; kingdom Metazoa; phylum Mollusca; class Cephalopoda; order Sepiida; family Sepiidae; genus Acanthosepion; species Acanthosepion pharaonis. Next base: position 4,573,435 of record CAHIKZ030000557.1, on the reverse strand, counting down.
GCTTTATAAAATTACAGATTAATCAAATTATCACTAAAAGGGGATCCCATGCGATGATATTTAACAGATGTTTTTTTTTTAATTCATATTAGCGAATATTAGATATTTTTTTAAAAAATCAAGTATTATTTTATCAGCGAATATCGTACAAATAGAACAGCAATTTTTGAACTGATACCTGAGCTAAGAAAACATTGAAGTTTCTCTACTTTTAATTCGTAAATTATTTTATAGACTTATTATTCTATTTTATTTTGATTAACATCCTATTGTTAATCTAAATCTTAGTTAAGAAGACAGTCCAGTGTCCCGAGTTTTACATTTGTCATTCCCCAGTGATAGTGATAATTTACCATAGCTGATATTTTAGGAATGATTTTAGTCGTAGACTAATTCTTTTGGGAAAGTATGTAGTACTAATTATCCATGGGGGACAATGCCTGCCATAAACTTAAACGGCGTAGCATTAATCATGCATTGGTTTAAAACTCTTTATCTATGAACGAGTTTACCTTCGTCTAAAATGATGTTTATTTAACTCGACGAACTTTGCTAGTAACTAATTTTGTGTTGCGAGGAATAATTAATGTTGTCTTTCGTCCGAATGATTTTCAGTGAATTGTCCTGCAATTGGGTCCATTTTTAAGCTGGTCGCAGTTGCAGGACAACTCCATAAAAAAAAATTGAAAATCAATGATGTCGACGAGGAACCTAATAACTAATTCCTGATGATGGCTGTGACGATGTTGTCTTGGCTGCTAAGAGGAAGAATATTGCTTATAATGTTGGTAACTGCGATTAAAAAAAAAAATGAGAAAACACTTTGACTTCAGCAAAGCTGGGATGATGGTGGTTTGTTCCTTGGTAATAGTGTATACCTCATTCTGGTGATAACAATGTTTATTTTAAATTCCTTCCACTTGTAAATAGGATTTTGAATCACACCGAGAGGGAAGGAGTCTTTTAAATTTGGTTCCAGAAACGTGTTCGAAATGTCGAAAGTTCAGAGCGTTGAAAAATTCACCGTTCTTCTTCTTCTTTTTTTTATTATTATTATTATTATTATTATTATTATTATTATTGGCATCCATTCTGTTCCCCAAAGACACCTTGATTTTTTCGCAAGTATTCGACTTATTCAGTTTCGTTTGCAGTTAGAATTTTCCTCAGAATTTTCCAGGTAGGCATATTTATTAGCAATTGTTCCATTTTCAGTGTCTTTCTAGATCAGATTAATTTCTTCCTTCCTCACCCAATCGTGTATTTCCGCTTCCTCAAAACGTTTGTTTAACTCACTGCCAGATTCACGCGCATAACTGTGAATCATTTGAACCGTTAGCAATAGATTTAATCGCACGCACGGGCTTTTACATTGAGAATTTTCTTTAGACTGTTTCTTAGGATCTTTAGATTTATTAAAATATAGTCCCTCTTCGATCACTAGTAATCCATTTTTCATATTACTTAGCCGTTCATCATTTCTATTTTGTTCTTACTCCAGAATTGTCTTGTTTCCGTAACAGTCAGTTGTTTCACTTTTTTCATTGATTTCCGATTTACTTGTAGGTAAAGGCTACTTTCATTGTTCTGGAACATCCTATTTTGCCACTGTTTTTCTTTTTTTGTTGTTTGAGCCGCTATCTCTTGTGTCTGTCTTCCGAACTAATATAGTTTGGTTTATTATTTCTACGTTAGTCTTTTTTGTAACAATTTATTATCTTTTTCGTTATGACATGCTGCTGGGTTTTCATATATTTCGTTCTGTCCCTTGGCGATTTTGTTTCACCCATAGGTTTCATATTCTTGCTTTAGTCTCATTTTCCAACTTACTTTCACGTTTTGTTCTTATTTGAATTACCTTCCTGAACAGCATGCTTAACTTATAACTAAATTTGATCTCGAATATTTTTAGTTTGAAGAGACTACAAGAGGAGCTTCTTCTTCTTCTTCTTCTTCTTCTTCTTCTTCTTCTTCTTCTTCTTCATCTTCTTCTTCTTCTAAACCAATATGCCATATATCTTAACGAATATCATTGACGTACATGTTCAACTGTCCTTGTTAGTTTGTCACTTGTTTTTCTCAGGTTTGAATTCTGGTTTTAATGTCAGACATTCACTTCCTCTGAGATCAATAGTAAAAATAACATCCTTAAGCAGTTGGTACACTTAGGACAGTGCATTAATAAATCTACACTTAGATATTAGATGAATTCTGTCCTGAAAATCTCACGATATAATGTTCCTGCTGATTAATATTCAGCACTGAAGTAAGTACATTGACAAAGGTGATTATATTGAAAAATATATATTTATTGTGTAAAATAAATGGTTTTACATGAGGTAACGCTCTTATTTATGTAACTACGTACATTTTCCGATAACTAGAAACTTCTGATTCAATGTCTGTATGCCGTTGAGTGCATATACATTCTAAACTCATTCTATGTATCAGTGGTTTTACCAGAAGGATATTGCTTTTAATTTGACCTAGGAAAAGCGAATGACATCATTCTATCATATTAGTAAGCCACACAAAAACAGAACTAATATGAATGGCAGGATCCAAGATAAAACAGACAAAATTAAGAACTGATGTAGGATTAAAAATTTACAGACGTAGTAGAAAAGAGATCATAAGCTTTGAAAAGAGAATTTTCAACTAATCGTTGTTGCTTTGAGTAAATTCAAAAATCTTCAAGTTTGTATCCTCCTAAAAACTGATGAACATGCGACTTTGCACCAAGTTGTAGTCAGTAAAGTAAAAAAAAATAATATTTGCACATACCTAATATCTAACAGTTTACACTTGACTTACATTTACAATGGACACACTCATTTATAAACACATACATGATGGTTGCTGATCAATCACTGTACAAGAAAAGTCACCAAACAGGCCGTGCCAGATCAGGTTATTCCACTTCAACCTTTGGAAGCCTGATGGGAATTAGCTAATTGTTTATAATCATTTATAGGAACTAAATCCTATGTAAATTTTTCAACCAATAAAATCTTATTGGAAGGTTTGTTTGATAAACATTCATTACAAGGGCAAACATCACTAAAATACTTGGTGGATGCAGTTGTAAACCTACCATGTGTTATTTTTGGACCATTTAGAAAATAATAATGATAATAATAATAATAACTCCTGCCACCACACCCATTCAAGAAAAAGAATTTAGTGAACCACTATGAAATTATTTTCTAACCAATAAAAACCTTGTATTCAAAATGTGCACACCTCTATATAAAATTAGAGTTTGAGTCCTCTTATCGATATAAAATATAGGAGCTTCTCAAGGCTCAAAACAATTATGAAGGTCAGTTTGATCTACACGTACATATGCACCCACCCACACACAATGGAAAAGAGACAACCAGCAGCCACCAACTAAGACCTTGTCTACCAATGGAAGAGATTAACCATCAACTACAGACTAAGCCTTTGTCTATAAACTCACAAACACATTAGGCTGACCATTATAAAGTAATTCTGTCCACTCATTTCACACTGCTCCAAGAACACTTAATTATTTTATAAAACAAACTTCACTGCAATGAAAATTGATCATTTTATTGCTATTGAATATTCCTGAAAAGAATATATCAATGTTATTTCAACTGGCGTTCTGCTTCTAATTTTCCTCTAAAAAATAACCTTTGATATGTTTCATTTAAAAATGTGTTGTTGTTGTTGTTGTTAAATGTTTGATATCCTGACACTGAAATAGCAATGAAAACCCTGAGTAAATGGATCCCAACACACTCATAACTTGTGCAACATATTATGTGGGTTCTCAGCATAAGCTTTGACCCAATGACAAGAAACCATTGATGATAATTGGAGACTATTTTGCACATGATCAGCGTAGACTGATAGTAAGATACTTTCAGGGACATTAATGCCCAAATCATATTACAATGATATGTCCTCTGTAATGGCTTAAGTACTAAGTGATACCAAGTGGTCCCACATTTAAGTATTGACCAAGCTCAATGCTGCTTAACTTCTGTGATCAAATGAGAAACTCAGCATGATTCAACTGTAATAATATAAATACATGTATTTGCCATATTTTATTAAATGTTTTGCTAACTTTTCTTTTATAGAGGGTATCTTTTACAGAGCTTCTTTGAATGATTTCATTTTTGGCAACATTTTAGTTGCTTAAAAACCATCTGCAGGCATTTTCTTTTACTGTGCAGGAAGATATAATGGAACATCAACAATAAAATCAAGCCCAAATATCACCCAGATTGTGTTTAAAGACATAGAGAAACATAAATCAATGATCCCCAAAAGCCCTCAAGCAAAAAACTTCCAATTCAACCCTTGTAATTGTAGATGAGTACAAACAAGAACATTAATCTCCATAACATACATTGTATGTTTTGGTAAGTGTGTGGATGGGGATTCAGCACAATTCATTGTCGGCATTCAATATCTTTCTGTTTAGAAAATATCCAACAAAATGTTGCCAAATTCTTTATCAGTTCTGTTCTTTGAGACGCAAAAAATATTTATAAAAATGTAGCAAATAATATATAGCACACTCTACATTTGCTTTTAAATAGAAAAATATTCTCTCTTTATACGCCTGTATATATCCATACAGAAGCAACTGCATCAATATACTTGCAAGTGGCTATACATGAGTCTTATGCAAGTATGAATTTCTTGCAAGTGTTTTTTATGTAGTATAATTATACCAGGAAGAAAACCAATCTCCTATTAAGGTTGCTGGTTTTATTATATGTGAAGACCTAATAAATGTTCATCAGCATTGAGTTATGTTTTATTTAAATTATAACATTCTGAATATGCCTAAAAACTAATTTTTAAAATCGGTATTATGGAATCTATAAAGAGTTCACCATTTTTGGTACTTTATTATTTTAATATTTAAAGAAATGATGTATGAATCTATGCAGATCCTATGTTCAAAGATTGTGTAAAGTGAGATGGAACGATGCCACTTTTTCTCAAAATCAGTATAAAAATGCATTGTTGCAGTCACTAAGACTGCAACAATGCATTCAAAATGTTCTAACCACAAAGTAGTTGAAAGATGATGGTTGAATGGCTAATTTGAAAAGTGAGAGAGATGAGTACAGATAATACCACCATTGCATTTTCATAGATGGAAGGAGACAGTATGGTACGGGAAAGAAAAATGACAATTATTCCGTCTCTCTCTCTCTCTCTCTCTCTCTCTCTCTATCTATCTATCTATCTCTATCTCTATTCTCTTTCTCTCTCTCTCTCTCTCTCTCTCTCTATATATATATATATATATATATATATATATATATATATATATATATATATATATATATATATATATATATATATATATATATATATATATGAATGATGGGATTTCATCAAAGGTATTGATATTTGTCTTTTGGTATCAGTGAATGAAGATCACTGCACAAAAACACTTTATCAGTTGAATGACTCCACAACCAATGAAAAAATGGGGATAAAAATGAGAGGGAGAGAGAGAGAGAGAGAGAGAGAGAGAAAGACAAAGACAAAAGAAAAAGAAACAGAGATGGTTGAAAAGTTATTTTTTCCATTTTACTTCCCAGTGAAATAATTTTTGTAGAAAACACCCATATATATATATATATATATATATATATATATATATATATATATATATAGAGAGAGAGAGAGAGATGGGGGGAGATAGATAGATAGATAGATAGATAGATAGATAAACCCACCTGCATATATATTTATAATTTTAGATATTTATAAACACATGCACAAACACACATATAAGCACACCTGCATATATATATATATATATATATATATATATATATATATATATATATATGTGTGTGTGTGCGTGTGTGTGTACACACACACACACACACACACACACACACATATATATATATATATATATATATATATTTGTGTGTGTGTGTAAATTATGACAGGAAAAAAAGAACCAATAAAAATCATTGAAAAGGAGGAAGGAGAAAAAACCCAGAGTAATTGAGATATTTTCACCCCATTGACTGTTGCAAATTCCTCTGAAATTAATTCTTTCAAATGCATACATGACCAAAGGTTACTATGAAAAAGTGATATTGGATTGGTTTTTTAAATCTAAAACATTAATTAAGTTTATTATTTTATCCTTTACACATTCAGAAAAGAGTGTACCAACCAACTCTAATGGAGAAGTCAACTGACCCTACCGGTAAAGTTATGTGGTACACTTTTAGTGCAATCTAAAAGGTTAAGTTGGTTCTTTTGCTAATATCTACAAATGTGAATATATTGTCATAAATTGAAGAATATAACATTTTAAACCTGACAGAATATTAGCAGCCATATAAATATATTTCTGTAAAATGTAATATTTTTAGAATATGACGACAATCTGATAGGAAATGTACAAGTATGTATGAATAAACTTCAGTGATGTCTTGTAATAAAATGGAATTTATTTTAATCAGTGTCCCCCATGCAAGGCAGTAAAGTCACTAAGACACAAGGGGTTACAGGGTGTGGAAGAATTAGGAATAAAAACACTAATAATGAGTGGGAAGGGAAAAGAGTAATCAGGAGGACAGTAGATAGTGATTGACATTGCATTTAAATTTTTGCAGATTAAAGTTAGCTGGAAAACATGGAGCTGGAAGGGAGTTCCGCAAGTGAGAAGTGCAAAAAAAAAAGGAAACTGTTAGTATACATCTAAGCAGCTCAACTGTAAATTGATGAGATCTCATTGTCAGTCTAGAACTGGGCTTAAATTAAAAAAGTCTAGGTACCATAGTGAATAGCTCATTCAAACAATTATAAAAGTATTTATAGAAAAGGTAAACTTACAGTGATAGGAAGTGAATGAAGCCGGATGTGGGAAAAAGAAAAAAAATAAGTAAAGAATGACAACACTAAACAGAACTTCATTATTACTCACCCCTTAATGAAATGGAAATAGATATCAAAACAACATCAATAGTAAATCTTAGTTATAAAAGAGTAAATAATTCATTTGGTTTTCTTCATACTTGCCAATAAAGTCAAATTCAGAAACGACCATATGTTTTCTGAAACACAGTCAACATATGTGACATTCGGCAAGATGTCCATTTTATCCAATTCTCATCAAACCTTGAATTGGAATAAAGTTCTATTCACAGTAAAATTTTATCATCTGTGAATTCCATCCGTCATATTAGTTTTTCTTTGACTTTTGGTTATGCCTTTTTTATTCCCATTTAATCTTTGTTTTCTGATATTTTTGAAATTTACTGTTTTATTTTGAAAACATTTCATTTCTTCTTTGTGTTGTCTACAATTCTTTCAAGGAATATCACTAAGTAAAAACATCTGATTTTCATTTATTTCTTGTTGTCAGTGAATGGGATCAATGATATGAATAAAGGGCAAATTTTTACAAGACAAAACTCTTTAAACTAATGAATGTTTCTTAGTGAGAGGTACTGACCTTTCACTAAACTCTGCTTTTTGGCATTAATGATAAAACTGTAATGGCTAATTAACCCAACATTTTGAAGTGACAAAGAAAGACTTATAATAATGTGATGATTTCATTTGTAATCTGATATTAAAGTCATATCCAGTGTACAAGGCATTTAAAATCATGTCATCATTATGTGTTGTAACTGTTGTTATATATATTTTAAGATTAGAGAAAATATTATTTTCTTCCATGGGAAAAACTTGATGAATCTGATCATTGTCTATGATCTTAATGCATAGTGTGTTACTTACACATGAGAAAGGCTGACACATTGTGACAACAGTTAATTCCTTCATTGAATGCAGGAGACATTGGTTATCTCCAGGAATATTCTGGAGCTTATAACTTTTTTCTGCAAGGAATGTCATTTTATCATAATCTTACTATCTTATATAAACTTGAATAGTGGGATATCTGTCATACATCTGTTTCTATTTGAAATGTAGTATATATATATATATATATATATATATATATATATATATATAAGAATGTTTGCTCTAATAATCTAGGCATATTTTGTTTTTATTAAACTGATTAAGAAAGACACCATAGTTTTTTTCATTCCTCTAATTTTCCCAAGAACTTTCAAATCTCATCCAAGATCATCTTCAGGGGTCAACTAGAGTCTTACAAAAGACCAACATTGTATATCAATGTAAATGTCCTTTGGCAGATTGCATTTCTGATAAAAATGTTAATACATATGTCGATTTTACAACAATGACAATTACAAGATGGCTTATGTTTCACTTTAATGATTATATTTCAATCTCAGAACATTTAAAGGAACACTCATTGTTCGCATTCACAGTTTAGACAGATATTAGTTGAAAATACATCAGTGATTCATCAAGATAATAATAAGCAAACTCATAAAATTCTGGAAGTCCTTTATATAAGAGAATTTTGGCCAAAAAAA
>CAHIKZ030000557.1:4532500-4560000 GCA_903632075.3 Acanthosepion pharaonis | reverse complement strand
TATATATAAATGCATGCATGCACATGCATGCACATACATACACAAACAAAAATTCAACCACATAAGAATCACCAGGCCACAAACAAAAACAAATAAACCAGAGATCAATGGAGAAACACAAAGTTAAGGAATATACTAAACACTAATGAAAAAATACAAAAGAAAAAATTAATTGGTTTAACAACTTCAACAAAAAAACAACTGTTCTTTCATACAACTAAACATAAAAGACTTATCAAGCAAAAAGGAAAATAACACACTCATACCACAATAAAAGTACAAAACAACAAGTGCACACTCAGTAAAGTTAAATAATACAACCTACTAAAAATACATATACAGTTAATACAAACACACACAAAACGCAAACACACAGACGTGCACACACAAACACACAAACATATAGGTGTGGGTAAGCATGTGCTTGCATGTTTGTATGTATGTATGCATGCATACATGCGCATACATAAGCATATGCATAAACACACACCCACTCAAACATACATACACACAAAAAAATTTAAACCATAACATATATTAAATGGTCAAAACAATAGCAATAAACCAGAGATCAATGGAGAAGGTGAGGAAAGAATTAAATAAAAAATGAAAAAAAAGGAAGGGAGAAGAGATGTCAACAACCAATCAACACTCATCAAGCAGAAAGGAAAATAACACACTCATATCACAATAAAACTACAAAAAATCGAGAAATATCAGCAGTTTAATTGTTCTGATGAAATTTTGCAGTAAACATGAGTTAGCTGAAAAAAATTTTCATATTATATATATATATATATATATATATATATATATATAATTATTTTTACACCTTGGAAATTGAACACTTTTTCTTTTTTATAATAAAATCCTTCTTAAAGAATAGTTTAACTTTTCATTTTATACAGTTGCTGCATAGTTTATTGAACTGAAACCTTTAAAAGATCCTAGATCAACTGTCTCTTAATGGATCTTGATATGTATTGATTTTTGTTCCTTTATTCTATATAAAATATGTGCTAGAAGTCACCATCTTTATTTTCTTAAATGAATGAATGAATGTAATTGCCCAATTGATAAGTTAAGCATAAAATCTTATTGAAATGTTAAGTTTTCTATTTAAATCCTGAAATTTAATTTATTTATGAATTATTAAAGTAAAAAGAAATTAGAAAGTAACTTAACATTTATTATCATTTTCTTTTTGTTTTTCAATCTAGTTTTTAATATACATAAATACTTACTAGTTAAAAATTTGCATGAATATAAATTGACTGAAGGGAATATGTTAGTTTTGCTAATATAAAACTATGCATGAAAATAAAAATAGAAAAGACTGAAAAATAATATTCAAGCATGTATATTGAAGAGTGCACATGGATTTGTTGTGCAAATGAGATTTGAATGATGCTATAAATAAAAATTCATTGATCATTTGTTTAAGTATATGTGTGTGTGCATGTGTGTTTGTATGTGTGTGAGTCTGTATACAGATATATATATATATATATATATATATATATATATATATATATATATATATATATATATGTTGCAGAAATATATATATATATATATATTGCAGAAAAGATATATATACATATATATATGTATGTGTGTTGCAGAAAACCAACATCATTTATAAATTTAAATGTCCTCTGGGAGAATGTATCGCCAACGATAAAAATAATATCTATGTTGGACACATGACAACAACATTTTCATGTAGTCTAAGTCTTCATCTGAACAACACCTCCAATATTTCTAAAAATTTACAATAATAATTCATGATTCAGTAAAATCCTTGTTGAAAATACCTCCATACTTTTATACATAAAGAATAAACACAAACCAAAAATTCTTGAAGCTATTTATACCAAAAAATTAAAACTAAACCATAATAAAATTAATTATGAATACGCCACAAACATTTTAAAATTGGGTACAATAGTCTAAGTCTTCATCTGAACACTTGTCATTAATAGTTTTTCCTTTATCTAGCAACTCTGGTTACCTCCCCTTAAATGGTGTCTGCCTCACCCAAGCCATGACATAGCATTCTTGACTTCACATATAAAAATGGTAATTTTTGGATGACCACAACAATTTTTGTCTTTCACAACCATGAACACTAACTTCTTACTCTATAATTAACAATACCCTGATGATGACATTATGGTATGACGAAAGTACTCAGAATAAACGCAATATGAGCCAACATGATGTTTTCCTCTCATCTTTTAATAACCGCACAAAAGAAAAACTATCTGTGAATATGAAAGGATCGTCTCAAGAATAAGTAGACAGAACATGTCTAAATTATTTAGCAAAACCTGTCTTAATATATATATATATATATATATATATATATATATATAGAGAGAGAGAGAGAGAGAGAGAGAGAGAGAGAGATAGATAGATAGATGTGAATTCATCAAACTTAAATGCTCTGCACACCAAAAACAAATCTGCGATAAGATTACAAGTTTTAGGGATGCTGGTAACACATGTATTAACACCCATCATATAATTCTGCTTGTTCCTCTATTAGTAAGTAAGCATGTGAGTTAAACCCTGTCATTACCTCAGATAAATAATGGACCATTCCATTCTGATAGCAATGAAAGTCAAAAGAAAAAGATACATAAGAAAGAAAGAAAGAAAGAAAGAAAGAAAGAAAGAAATGGAAGGGAGTGAAGGTGATAATTGTCTCATGCATTTAATATTGGTTCAATGAAATGGCAAGCCTTATTAATTTTTATGTTTTTTCATTTGTACCCTTTTACTTCTTAAATAATGACCCACATACATACTTATGATTGTTATTGCAATATTTTGTTAAAGTTGTTAAGCTCAAATGAGAATTTCCATAGGTATTTTATAGTTGTAGAGCTTGCAAGCAACTTATTCAATTAAAAATTATTGACTCGGAAAATTAAAATAGGAAAATTCAAAGAGGAAAACTGTGATATTTTCAGTGATACAGTTAGTTGGCTGTTCATGGCAGACACTTTAATATAAGTGAAATACAAATATTTGGTGTGAGTATTATATTTTTATACATGGCCGGGGCATATTACCCTCAAACTCCCTAACTGGGGAGAGGGCTCAAGCCTGATTGGAGGACCAAGGCAGTGCTTTGTGACCCTTGCTATCTTATCAAAATTTACATTTTTCTACTTACATTTATATATATTTCAAATTAAATTAAGCACAACTGACTATTAATGGATGAAAAATTTTTGTGGATTTTGATGTTATTCTGGGTTCTTTTTTTTGTCTAAATCTGTGAATTTGTTTTGCTCCATGCTAAGTCTTTGAAAAAACACAATATAAAATTTACTTTTTTTTATCTATAATGTTGAATGTGTTAAAATTATTCAAATTTTTAACAAGAAAAATCTCAAATTTAGGTTAAAAATTGATCTTTATTTGTATTTAGATACACTGGATTTATTTTAGATTTTTCTAGTTAAATTGTTCACCTATATTGCAAATGATCCATTTTTGTACATAATTAGGTCACTATAAAATTTGTATTTTATATGACTGCTATCTTATGACAATTGATATGTAGTAGAGTGGGTGGATCCCATATCATAGATTGTGGGGGCACACCAGCCCTGTTTTTACATCCTCCATGTCTATACATATGTGTATAGTTTATATATTTTATGTTCATAGCAATATTGGAGTATGAAGGAAGTGAAGCAAATGAACCATTTAATTCATTAACAGAAAATGTGTCTTAAAACTCTTCAACACCACTGACTTTATGTTCGTGGAAATTATTAGTATGAATATTTTAAACTTGAAATTTAGAAAGTAAGAATACATTAGTAAGAATATTCAAGTTACTTATATTTTCTTTTCTTGTAGCCTTTCATAAAAGAAATAATGCAAATAAAGATATTTTATTCACTTACTGATCGAGCAGTCTTTGAAATTCATTGCAAGATGCAACCATTAGAAGTTGAGGTTTGACTTACAAGAGCTGTGCCATATTTAATGTTTATGGCATTTTCAATATAAAATCACTTGAAATGCAAAGTAAACAAATATTTGAGTATGCCTATAACGTTTTGCTTAATCTGATCTATATATTTATGATGTATATATGTATGATGTAATATGCATACATATCTTTGAGCTTATATTTTTTAAGTAGTATATTTGTATAAAAATGCCTTTGGGTATGTTTATGTATTTTGTAATAAAAATATTCTTTACTATTTATCTTTTTTTCCTTTAAAAATGTATTTGCATACTTTTTTGTTTTTTTACTTTTGAATATTTGAACTTGTGCAGAAATATAAGTAATATTTTGCCAAAAAAAAAATAACCTCCCCAAATAACACCCTCAATATTTGGTCATGTATGCAGTAAAGAAATCAACTATCAAATGTCTGTAGTCTTTCTACCAATAAGATCAAAGTATCTGCATATGAATCCACAGCTATATCTGAAAGCAGGAAAAGGTCTGATTTTATCTGCTCCCATTAAGAACCAACTGACAACTTTTAGCCTGAACTGGATGGACAGAAGACTATCAGTTTCTGAAACACCCAAAAGAAATCAGTCATTTGTGAAAAATAGAGGGAATCTTATTCAGTTTCACAGCCAAATAAAATTGCTACAAGGCATGAAACCTGGTGAATAAAAAACTAGAAGAAGGAAGTGCATTTTAAAAAATATCAGTGAAATATATAAAAAGCACATTGTTGCATATTTCTATCATTCTTCGGAGTCTCTTGTGGATTTTTCATCTGCATCATAGCAGATAAGACTATTCAGCTAGGATGAAAAGAAAAGTTATCGTGCTGGTTGGAAACACAAGTAGGATTCTCAGTAAACATCACTGATGCTTTATAGAGGAAGAAATTTTGAACAAGGTTTCCTTTTTGAGAAAAATAAAACATGCATACTGATTCAGATTCTGTTAGAAAACTGTTTTATCTATCTTAAAATTTTGTCTCTCAGTATTTCAGCAGGTGTATTTTCCAGCCTTCTTTAGTTTGAGTTTGTCTATAGAAACATTTGTTGTTTTTTTCTGTTCTGTTTAAATAATATGGTTATAGACAGTCGACATTAACAGAAAAAATATAGAAAGATCTAGATGACTATTGGTCAGGGAAAGAATCTATCATAGTGGAACAAGAAAGTATAAAATTTCTTCTTTAATCAAAGAGAATCATTTTTGTTAGACTTTTTGAGATGAAGAATTATCATTATTACATACCTTACTATCTGGACCAATTTGTTTGTTATTGTAAACTCTGTCATTCTTCAGGTATATGTCTAAAGTTCAGTAACCTTGGAATTTAAAACTTTAAGGATAGAAAAATAAATAAATAATAACAAAGAGGCCAACATTTCACCATCTCAAAAATAGATGTATATTAAGAATCACCAGGCCACAAAGCCATATTTCAACCAACCAATCAAAAAGCTTTCACAACCATGATATAAAAAATAAATGATTAACACTAAGGAGACCAAAATTGCACCATCTCAAAAAAATAGATGTATATTCAGAATCATCAGGCTACAAAGTCATATTTCAACCAACCTATCAGAAGCCATCTCGACCTGAATACAAACATTCTGGTCTAGCAAGCAAATTTGAAACAAGAACTTCTGCAAACCAGGATATAAGGTGGTCAAATGAGAAGTAGAGCAGTATTTTCAAAGTAGATCTCTGGTTCTGGAAATGTATATACCAAGATTAAAACCCAACCTAAATCAGAATTGATGAATTAATTTTATCCATTGTTCAATGCTGCAGTAATCTAATATAACCAGGGCCAAAATGTGGCACTTGCATGACCAGCTGGTGACCTGAGACATCTACACTAACCTGCTACAGTTAAAAACATAAATCTTTTCTTTCTCCACATTGTTAAGCAGGTCACTACCACACTTGGATACAGACATACATACACATAGATATATATTTTCTTTCTCCCAGAATTACTCTCATTTTCTCCTGTATGTATTCAAAAATCTTCCATTAAACCAAACCCTTTATTCAATCAACAGGGATAGATTGTTCCCATTCTGTTCTCCATGATTAGGAAATATTTGCTATCTTCTAACCATGAAAAGCAAAATTCTTATAAGGTTATTGAGTAAAAACACAGATATTTGAAAAAGGTCAGAGGGTACGATAGTTTATCCCTGTGAGTATAACAACCAAGATAAGCATGTAGGTCTAAATAGCAAAACATAGAAAATAAGAATTAAGTTGTGTTTTTAATTTTTATCAAGAAGAACTTCTGTCATATCAAATATGACAAATTCTAGACATACCAGAAAAAAATACAACACATTTTGCATTGAACAAGACAGCAAAGAATTATGGCAACAAGACAGTCGTTAACATCTGCAAGCAACACGTAAACAGCATGAAAAGTCTGTGTTTAACAAAGGCTTTTTAACTATCCTCAAATGAATACCTCAACTAGACATAATAACTGCTAATGTGGAAAAATATCACACTACAGTTAGATGAACTCCGATTAAGACAGAGAGAGACAGAGAGAGAGAGTGAGAGAGAGATTGAGAGAGAGAGAGAGAGAGGGGGGGGGCATTGGAAAACCCATTCCCATTTGAAAATTCTAAAGAATGATTCTTAGAAACCAATGGAATAACAAGGACATAACCATTCTGCCAGTGGATAATGGTAATTATATGATCATAATGAAAGATTCTGAATATGGCATGCCTAAAGATGGTAGTTACTAAGTTTGAGGAAAATGGACCCCAGCAATATGAAGGAAGCTGTCCTGGCATAGGTAACCTTCTGAATATTTTAAAAGAAAACATTCCACTATGCATTATAATTAGTAGCCAAATCACAGAATACTATTCACTGAGTTATTTTCATATATAGATATAGTGAGCCAATCTACCAATGCTTTTTAATTAATTGATTTGTTCTTTACAGCTTATCAACCCTTTGTGGATTATTTAAAGTTAAAACATATTTTGGATGGTACAACTAATTCTTTTTTGAAGTGAATATTGCAATGACAATGTTTTGGAGATAACAATGATTTTTTCCAATAAAAGCTTTACTCTTTAGCCCAGTGGTTCCCAAGGAAACAGAGAGAGGGTTAAAGAGAGATAACCACAGATTCAAAGTCAGAACATTATAAATGATAAATCTCTCCTCCAATTTACAGACCCTAATTACTATATTCTTAATAATTGATACAATGCAAAAATAACACAATGATAAAATTAGTCAATAATTATTTACAACTATTTATACTGAGACTCACGCATGCAATTACAAGTAATCCATAATAATATTTTAAATTTTGAAATCATATTTATTTTTGGCATATGAATTTTTTGAAACTGTTTCTAAATTTGTAATTGTTTTTCAATCATTCCACCTCACCTGCTATGCTCTTCTGCTACACCTTTGAATCACGCCACACCATTTGTGAACCACTGATTTAGCCCATAGCTGTTGGAGGAGATGGATTCATATCTTTCCCAAGGGTATTTTCACATAAGGGAATGTAACAAATTTAACTGGAATTTAAACTTGCCTCTCTGATTTCTAATTCCAAGCTGCAATCCATTGCACTAACTGCACATCCAAATTAATTGAAGTCAAACTGTAATGAAAGTTCCTAAGTTTGAAATCCTTTATGTCAAACTTATGTTTAGGACTTCTTTTTTTCATCTGTGATATAATGTGGAATAATTAAAAACAATAAAGTTGAAAAGAAAAAACATAAATAGCTGAATGAGATAAGCTAAGTCAAACATCTAGATACGTATTAGATACACTGGAGGTCAAAATTTATATTTAAAGCTGACTGCTTCAGGATCTTTAAAGAATTATTGATGTAAGACTGTAACCAGTGTTTATTGTGTTATGAACTGTGATGATGAACAATTAATGCACTGAGTGTATATAATGCATATAATCTTTCATTTACATTTCTTGATGTTCCACCTATGTGAAATGTTCCTAGAAATACGTATATGTATATCTGTCAGATATATCCATTTAATCAGGATAAATGGAAAATAAATATATTAAGTTTCATTTAATGATCAATGACATTGTAATATGTCTGTTTAATACACCAATCAATGTCTATTTATCCATGTTATCAGATATGCATAATATGTAAGGATAATCTGAGATATACACAACACATACATGATTCTATCTATCTATCTATCTATCTATCTATCTATCTATCTATCTCTCTCTCTCTATATATATATATATATATATATATATATATATAGATAGATAGATAGATAGATATAGGATGAGATGGATGAACTGTCATCTTAATTTCACAAAAATAAAAATAGCATTGACATTTCATTTTAACAGATATATTTACAAAAAATACACAAAAATATCTTAGATACTAAAGAGTAAATTTATTCAATACAATCACCACTGGCTTCAACCATGGTCTCTAGATGACTTTCAGAATCTCCTACAACTTTTCTGGAAGGTCTCCATGTTTAAGTTGAATGCTGCCATAATCCTTGCCTTCAGTTCCTTTTTGGTACTACAAGGAGTTTTGCTGATCTCTTGTTCAACTGTGCCCCACACATTATAATCAAGTGGGATGCTGTTAGTGTAGTTAGGTGGTGGCAGAAATTGTCTGACAACCATGACTAGATTCTCCTGCATGTGTGGTATGGTGCAGAGTCTTGTTGCTAGACATAGTGTCTTCTAGCAGCAGCTAACTTGACCCAGGGCAGTACTACCTCCTCAAGGTATTTTACGTAGGCCTCCGTGCTGTGTCTGCTGTCCTTACCAATAAATTCAGGAGTTCTTTTGTGATAATATTCAAATTAGACTGTATATAAATGGGAAGATTTCTGCACTCGTGAGTGAGTTATCTTCCTTTGACAACACAATGTACTTGTGAGAACTTTACATGACGCAACACTTTTATTATCAGAATGATCAAATGAATTTTCCAAGCTACCACGCCTTCATAATTGCCATTAGACTCTTTCTGAATCCTCTCTACTGTTCTCAGATTGACTCCAAAACACTCTGAAATGTTTGTATTGGAGCTTCTGGTGCAAATGCTAAGCAGTACAGCAGGTCTGTTCCAAATTTCTGATAGACTGAATTGCATCTTGGTGCTCAACTGATGCTATTATACTGTGCAGTCAACAACATCAAAAACAAACACAGGCATGAAATTAAAGTATAAAATGGCGACAATTTACCCATCGCACCATGTATCTACTATATCAATATATGTATATATATATATATATAGAGAGAGAGAGAGAGATAGATAGATAGATAGATAGATAGATAGATAGATAGATAGATAGATAGATAGATAGATCTTTCTATCTGTATATAAATATCTATATATAAATATATAGATATATAGATAGATAGATAGGTCTATCTATATATCTATCTATCTATCTATCTATCTATCTATATATATATATATATATATATATATATATATATATATATATATATAAAAGTAAGAGGTTATAGTGGTTCCAACAAGAGAAAAGTGTGTATATTAAAAAGAATTAAAACATTAAAAGATAAGATATCGATAACTAATTCATCATTTCTCCTACCAGTCTTAATTGTTTTATGACCCTTCACACAGAACTCTTCACTGCCAGTTCAAGAAAGATATTTGGATTACTAACACAAAAAAAGACAATGTCTCATATCGAGAATATTTAACATCGAAAAATATAAAAAAGAAAAAAATTAATTATTTTTAATAATATGTGGAAATCTCCACCCTTTACCTGATGATGGTCATGAGTCCAGAAACATGTGTAGTGAAATTATGGAAAATAAAGCATAATATTTTTTTTTTTTTAATCTCTCTTCTTTTTAACACATATATATATATATATATATATATATATATATATAGGTAAATAGATCTATATATATATATATATATATATATAGGTAAATAGATCTATATATATATATATATATATATATATATATATATATATATATATATATAGGTAGATAGATCTAGATAGAGAGAGAGATACTGAAATATGTCCTTTATAGATTGTGTTGCATATGAAATTATGAATCTTATCAATACATATATCAATATATATATTTATATGTATTTATATATAGATGGATGTGTGCATGTGTCATGCGTGTATGTGTGTGTGTGATTGTATGTGTGTTAAGCCAAGCAATAAACACAAGCCAAATGGTAATATGAGAAGAAAAAAATTGCAGAGAAATGCTCTTAAAAAGATTAGATATTTCAGAATGAAGGATTCCTGAAAACCTCAGAGAATAGAAATAAACCATTTTATATAGTCATTAGCAAAATCGATTTTGAAAGAAGCCTCATAACCATTTTATTTTCCTTATAGCAAAGAGAACTCAAGGTTAAAGCCTGAGCCAATTTGATTTGGTAGGATATAAAACCAAACAGATTCAAGGAATTTCTCTTATATGAGATAAACTGTTAAAAGGAAGATCCTATTTCATTTTTTATATTATAATTCTCTTTCTCATTGTTTCATTAGGTTTATATAACATAATTTAAAAGGCTTCTCTAATCTGGGATAGAATCACTCTTAAGCATGAACCTATCAACCTTTTATCAATAACCACTGCCATTTCAATTGCGGAATTGTTGGAGATTTATTGAATAACAGCCCTAAAGATTGTTTAATATTGAAGACAAATTTCGTTAATAATTGAGAACTAATAATTTCTGTCTGAACTTCTGAGATGAGTAATTATCATTATTACCTGCACTTAATTGTAAGAAGACAAAATTTATGGCTGTTAGCAAGAGGAACAGGACAAGATGACATAAGAATTTCAAAAGTAAACAAGTACAGAAATTTAAATAATTGGCAAGTGTTTTAACAGATGATGGAAAATGTGACTCATAAATCTGAAGCCACATTGAAATAGCAAAATTTGCCTTTCAAAAGCTACGTAAATTATTAAGAAACAGAAAAATGTCATTAGAAACAAAGAAAATAGAACTGTCATGTAATATCAATCCATGAATTCATGAATGCTGGATAATTTCCTTATAGATGAAGAGAGGACTTGCGGCAATGGTGATGTGATTCTACAGAAGAATGCTGAAAATACAATGGAAAGAGAATATGAAAACAAGGAAGTTTTGAAGAAAATGAAAACAAAAAGAACCCTTTGAATAAGAATGTTTAGATTTTTGTGGCACATATTGAAGAAAGGTTTGGAGAAGTTGAAACTCACAGGACATAATGGAGTCAAGTAGGACAGAATGAAACAGTAAATTACCTAACAAGCTTGTGTAAATGCATGGCAGAACAGGGAGTGGGATGGATAGCAAAAAAAGGCAAACATTGCTTAGAGCTATGAAAGATAGGAAGTTGAGGAGAGCTATGATCCTCTTACTCTTATGAAGTGACACATCACATAGAAGAGGATCCACTCATTCATGGTAATAAATTGTTCTCATTCCACTGTCCGCACCAGAGGATATTTTGTATTAATTCTTTGTAATTATTTTCTTTTCACAATGCAACTTTTACTCTTTTTCATTGAAGCAGTGTATTGAATTTCTCTTCTTGATTCAGGAATTGAACTAATATCCACCATGGAAGAGCAGAGACTTAATTAACTTTTATATCCACTAGGCTATTGATATATTCAGACTTGGTTCAAAATTCTTAAATTACCATCATTAATATATTATATGGCATATAGATATGTAAAGAAAGCCAGAGGTCACAATTGCTGAAATAATCTAACAATCAAGATGAGCACACCAGTTGGAATAAATCAGTGAAGTCTTACTGGAAATTCTATTTATGAATAAAATACAATGCTATCAATATATTTGTAAATTTATATATGCTTATTGAAAAAACATTTAGAAAAAAAAGGCCAAATTCCTTAAGAATATTTATCTTTGTTCATTTAATGTATTGGCTGTTGAGAAGCAACCAACTATTGCAGTTGTTAAATACTAGTTATTGCAGGTGTGGATGTGTGGTTAGTGTAATGGTTAGCGACTCAGAAAGAGAAATCGCTAAGCCGAGTTCAAATTCCATCTAAGTTAGTTAGGTTCACTTTTGCACAAATGACCTCTAATTTAAGTTGTAACTAGTCAAGATCTTTCTATAGTTACTGTTTCTCAGTTGAACTCTCCACAATGGAAAGCCTCAGGGCCAATAAACATTGCTCACATAGATCTGTGCCAGAAATGATGAACTAAGGAGCTCGTTTTTCAACTGGACATTAGAGTAAAAGGAATATCATGAAATATAGCATTATTATTATTATTATTATTATTATTATTATTGTTGTTGTTGTTGTTTTTGCTATTTTTAAAACAATTGTTTAAATGTTAAATAATAGGAAATAATTGATTATACACAGTAAATAGTAAAAATAAACATTACAAAAGAAATGTTATAATTTGAAATGCTTGCCTCTCTCCAACAAATATATCCTCTTTGTTAAAAATGTTCAAGCATCAAGAAATAAATATAAATAAATACCATGTAAGAGGAGGCATGGTGGAGTTAATGGATAGCGGCTCAGATTGAGGAATCGGAGAGCCAAGTTCGAATTCCAGTTTAATCCATTACATTCATTTATATGCTAATACCCTTGGGGATGGTATGAATCCTCTTCTTCTCTCCCCAGCTATGGGTAAATAACAGGACAGACTGTGTTCTATAGCCTTGGATAGCAACTGGTCTACTGCAGAAAGAAATGGCAACCTACTGCGGAAAAATATCTGCCTCATCAATCATGTATCAAAAGATATATGATCGCCTAAGCGTGTATCACACATGGCACATAACTGATCATGTAAGATCTTCTATATGCTGTATCTCTTCAAAACGTTGACAATCATGGCTCTCCACAATTTCCTGTCCTGTGTGTTTTTGTTGCTATCTCACCCAATCCTTGTTCTGCCAACCATTCATACAAGCTTGTTTGGTAGATTATTCATTGCATTCTTCTGTCTCTCTTGTTGTCAATATGACCTGTGAGTATCAAATTCTCCAACACCTCTTTCCTCATTATGTGCCCTAGAAATTTCAACTGTTTTTTCTGATTCTAACTATAAGTGTTCTTTTTGTTTTCAATTTCACAAGTTCCTTGTTACTCCCATGTTCAGTCCATGGTATTCTCAGCATCCTTTTGTTGAACCATGTTTTTGTTTACTCAAGTTTCTTCATTTGTTAGGAGATTGTCCAGTATTCACTGACATATAGGAGGACCAATATCTAATAGTTCAGTACTATTTTCTTTGTTTCTAATTAAATTTTCCTATTTCTTAATAGTTTGCTTAGCTTTTGAAAAGCATCCAACAACTATACATTATGCAGGATTACAATTTTTCTAAATTACACTCTAGGAGTATATGAATATTTTCTGACATTTAGAGGATAAACTTTAACTTTGCCATCTGCTTTTATGTGCTTGAAAATGTTTGTTAAATTCCTTATCTTCTGAAAATACTTTAAATTACTCCATTAATCTCTAGTAAGTCTTTTCCTTAAGTATTAGTTTATGATGTCATTTCAGACAGAGCCTGGTACTTTCACAGCATGACAGCAGAACATACAAGGAGTTCCTTGGTACAAATCCAATGGCATCTATGATGAGATGAAAAGTTGACCTGGGGACATTTTCTACAGTACAAAGATTTCCTATAAGAAACATTTGCTTTCATGCCATCATTGGAGTGGCTACCACATTGATATTTACTATACAGTATTATCTGCTCTATGGTAGCTGACCATATTGTCTGCTTTACCCAGTCTGACCCTAGGAGCTTGGGTACACCCTAGTTTATGGATTGCCATTTCCATGAAATAACATGATTCTCACATTTCAGCATGACCTGTCAACCTCCCTGTGGGTCATTATTTACTCCTGCATATGAATCCATTATCTTCTACAATACCATTATGTAAATGAATGAGTCAGCTGTCACAAAGCTATTCTCTATTTACTTTATGCAAGTATATTGGCCTTATGCATCGTTTGTTAGCAAATGATGGGGAATATAGAAAGTTAACAAACTCAGTTGTTGTATATGATAATTTAGTTCACTCTTAAATTGACTTTGTCAGTAATCATCATTGTGACATTTTTTACAGTATTTTCTTTACCTCACACAAGATTTTGACCCTTTTCTGCATTACTATACACTTATATAATAGCACTTATTTGAAACAGAAAATATTATGAATATATTATTTTTATTTTATTATTTTTATTAGTATTATTATTGAAGCCAATAATGGGAATGGTAATATTAGCCATTTCCCTATAAGGAAACATTTGGCATTCACTGACTGAGCAGCCAGTACTGCTTGTGGTTGAAAGTTATAGAATCTTTCTCTTAAAACAATTTCTTAGGAAAACAGGTTTCTCAAGTTCAGTAGATGTTATCGCTCTTTACCATATTGATGGAGATTTCTACCCCCCTTCACCATCACATACTTAGTTCAAAATGAATATTTAATTTCTATGTATTTAGGCAGCAAATGTTCTTTAAGGCAAAGCCTAATAAAAACAAAAGATATTTTATGTTGATTGATTTAATGATTGACTTAAAAATAATCCTTCTCAGATTAGAAGAAAATTCTGTCAGAAATTGCTCAAAGTTCATTTTGGAAGAAAGGTACAAGAAATATGGTTCATGCTTTTAAATTTCTTAAGTCATCATTAGGGTAGATAGAGATAATTGGTAAGTTTTGTAGAACTAGTGAGTGTTGTGATGTAATCAAGGTGTGATGTGCATTTTATTCACACCTCGCTTACATCACAACACTCTTTGCCTACCTCACAACACACTAGATCTTAGAAGAATTTATCAAAACATGAAAACATATATATATATATATATATATATATATATGTGTGTGTGTGTGTGTGTGTGTGTGTGTGTGTGTGTGTGTGTGTGTGTATGGGGAGAGAGAGAGAGAGAGATAATGTATTTGTAGACATGCACAAACATTCACAGACACTAAAAGACTTAAAAGATATTGTTATGTAGAGTATAGACAATAAATAAAAATAAGCATGAATTTTCTTACATGCTAATATAATATATGAATCTATTCCTATGGTAAATCTATTTTATATTGATAACATATATTGAATAATCATGATTAAAGACTGATCAATGTTTATGTCTATGCCTAAAAGAAAATCCATTTATTGCCTGAGAATGGAAATAGTTTTACCGGAAATCTGACTTCTGAACAGACTAATAACCTTGCAGATATAATACCATGCAAAACTTTTCATGTCTGCACAATTCCACTATTGCACAGAGCATAATGTCATCAAGTTCTGCATTAGCAAACAATCCTACAAAGATGTCAACCGGATTGTCTTTCAGAATAATTAAGCATCTATTTATGCAACCTTGCATGATAAGATTAAAAATTTCAAGAGCACAGTTTTTGTTCTTGCTAGATATATGCATCCTTTTAATTAATGACCACCTTATCAATTAATCAATACCTTGCAGTGATAAACTAATCAATCAATTTTTAAATAAAAAATATATATAGAGAATATATCTATGAACTTGATTGGTCATCAATATAACATAGAGATTAGTTTTGCTTTACTATGCCAACTCTGTCAATTCCCTGCTCTACAAAATCCATAATTCGTTGCAATTTTAATTGCAAATAAAACTTTAGAAATATAGAGATAGTGTCTATTTGTAGCCACTTGAAATTGGTGCCCCTTAAAGTGACTTATATCAGGTCAGTTTAAAAGTACTACTGGTACCAGGTAATCAGTGACTAAACTGGTTCTCCTGCTAAACTTTTCTGGGGAGGAGGTTGGCTAGACACACAGCAGGATTAAAGACACAAGCTGTCAATGGGCAGATGAACCTTTTTGCAGGCCCAATGATTTATCTAGCACAATGGAGTAAAGTGGGTTCTATAGCTATGGATGCAACCAGTTTGGTGATGACATGATATTGCTGGGCAGAGGGCTTCAAAATCAACACCCATGGTGGGAGGTTCTCCTGATGGAATCAAAGGACACGTGTCTCTGATCAAGGCTAGCCTTCAAGTTGGTGGACATCAGTTGTGGATTGACCTGGCTCCTCCAGTTCTACTTATCCAAGACATGCTACACATGAATGAATATACTACTCTAGCTTTCAACATACATATATATATATATATATATATATATATATATATATATAGAGAGAGAGAGAGAGAGAGAGGAACTAGTTAGGTATTCAGCTGTGCAGTGACACTTTATGGGACTGATAATGATGGTGATGATGACGGAACAAAAAAGAGTGTCACAAAGCAAATCTGACTATTGGTTTGGAATATAATATTTTCAATAAAAAAGCTATGATTTTCCTAATAGAAGCTTTTGCGATGAGGCCATGATCAGTAAGTGGACTGTAATAAGTAAAATCAATCATAAGGATCAATAAAAATACTGATATTGAAAGACAGTTCAATGAAATTTGCAATTAGCTAATGCACTGAAAATACAGTAGCTGAATTGTCAAATTTGATTTTTTTATTGACTTATTGGAAAAATTTTATGTCTTTGTAGAATATATGCACCGGTTTCCTTATTGAATATCTCATCAAGTGTTCCTGTAGTAATGTCCAAGTCTATAAATGATACTAAGTCAACAAAAGAGATCAGTGAGGATAATTTGATCAGCTTATTTGTTTTTCCTTTTTTTGATTTGCTTTCATCATATAACCCTTTATTGAATTGTCTGTGAGGGAAAAAAACGCTAAAAAAAAAAAAAATGGAATGTATCCATTTTATTTCATTTGTATATAGATTCTTTGTAAGTTACTCTTCTTGTCTGATTAGCATAGATTTTTGTTGTATTCTCCCACTTGATCTTTCCTGGTTGTTCAAAGTTTATAAATCCTTCTTTTGACTATGCTTTACAGGGTTTAAAGAACAAAGAAGATTATTATTATCTAACAATTCTTTCAGATTTGAATCTTCATCTTACGAGTTGTTTTATCATAACGTTTAAACCACTGTACTCTCAAACCTTCTTCAGATAGCTGGCTATTATAAAGAAGTGTCAAGTGGAACCATTTATTTCAGTCAAGGAGGCTTATTATCCTTATCCGTTGCTTTCTGGCATGTTCCTAATTAAGTGAATAATATCTCTCACAACTGTAGTGGAAAATACAAATGCAAAACCATCTACCCTATAAGGCTTGGAGAAATTCAAAAAGCTCTCGTCCATTAAAAGACATTGAAATCAGAATTAGCTGAACATGTATGAAATGAGAATGGAAGACAAAAATTGCAACAAAAGTTAAAATAATAGATGAAAGGCACCATTTGGAAAGAAAGCAATTAGATGGCATGGCACACATCATGCATTGTAAAGATTCACTTATTAAATAGCACACAGACATGGAAACCATATGAGAGCTTTAAATCAAGGAAGGATAGAAATATGTTGAAGTCTTTAAAATTCCACTGCTTGAACATATTACAGAACAGGTCATAATTGATAAAATTATTAATTTAGTTTCAAAGATGTTATGAGATTTATCCAGAAGGACATCAGGAAGTAATGTAGCAACACAAGATGAAAGGTCACAATTACAGGATTTTAGCTTCATATAAAGACTGCCAGAAGTAACAAAAAAACAAAAAAAACAAAAACAAATGGTAAAAGCAAGATGCTTCTTCCTGGAAGAAATAAAAAATTCTATCCAACATTACCTGAAAGATACAACAAACACATGATAGTCAAATACAATAATGGTAAAAACGATGAAGACAAAATTCCAACATATTATATGAATAATAAAAATAACATTATGTCTCAAAAATTCAGCTAGAAAAATGAATTATTTCAGTGAAGAATTTTAATGAAACCAAATTAAAAAAATATTTAAATCTTTATATATTAAGAACTTTTTATACGATTTACATTGTTCAGACTGTTGTCCTCATCTTTATTGTTTAATGTTTCGGACATTGTACACTCCAACCTACTTCAGGTGAAATATGTTGGAATTTCAGACCGAACCTTTTATTTAGCCCATGGAGGTAGATTGTCCTAATTCCACATGTCATACCGAAATAAAGGGTTCAGTTTGAAATTCCAATGTATATCACCTGAAGACGGCTGGAGTGTACAATGACCAAAACATAGTGAATATGGCAATGAGAATGAGGACAACAGTTCGAATGATGTAAATAGTTGCAATACATTATCACAGAAATATAAACAGATGATGAAGAAGGTGTTATAGTACCTATTCTATTGTAATGGACTCTCCCACAGATAATAAGTAGTAGTAGCAGTGGCCAGTTCAGCTCATTGGTGTTGAGCAAGTCAGACGATATCAAACATTGAAGTACCAACCATCACTACTAGATTGCTGCGTCATTAACTCTTATTTCCAAGTTCCTAACATTTTGTACGTCGAACCTAATTTAGGACGACTTATTGAAATACAAGCCTCCACTGTGAAAACTACTCTACAACAGAAGGCCAGTGCATATAACAGCTGAAAGATCATGACTATGAAAATAAGGATGAGGACGACAGTCCGAACAATATAAATAGTGTAAATAGTTACAATACCACATCTCAGAAATATAGACAGATATTAAGAACTTGTTTTTAAGTACATGTAACACTTTGGGAAAATTATGCTCCATACCACAATTACATAAAACAATTACATAATACATATTCACTGATACAATAGTTGGTTTGAAAGTAATGATTTCTATGTCAATGTAGTATGTGATTGATGCCAGAAAATCCCAGATGATCTGAATAGAATTTAATAACAAAAAGGAATATTCATTCTAAGAAAAGTAGATCTGTGGTGACCCCAGTATATATTGGACTCACTCTAAGAGATGCCAAAGTAGACTTTACACTCAGTGAGACATCAGAGAAGCCAGGTGCATCAGTGGGTTAACTTGGAAGGTAACCTTCTTGTCATCAATTACAGATTGGTGCCTACTCTAGAATGCTAATAAGTGGTTGACCTAGCTGTGCTTATGATGTGCACATATGTGAAAACTGAATGATAGGAATATATATAAGCACTCCACCCGAGAGGGAAAAGACAGTCTCTTACATCCTCACTTCATGTTCAGAGAAAACTCCCAACACTACACACCCACTGACTGATATTAGTTAACAAAGTCTGAAGGTTAGTATATAATAATTTTACATATGAGAGATTTAGTCTTGTGATTTTATTCATCTGATGTTGGCATACAACAGCAAAGCCAGATTCTGCTGATATGGTGGAAGAGGTTGAAACTTCCCACTAATAATCAGTAGCATTTTTTGCCTTGTTATATATTGTAATCTGGCAAAATGGTATTTGATATGAAATTTCCTCCAATGTATAGGTGGCCTTGAATCACACCCATTGACATTCATTAAAGCTTGCTGAATATTTATGAAGAACAAACAGTGGATGTTAGCATAGTTTGAATGAGGGTAATTTGTTTCCACAGTTGTGACAGAAATAAATATATCAAGTGATATTTCAAGCAGTCCTGAACAGTTCATCAGTGGCAAATTGGTGGTGAATGAAAAAATAGTATTTTGTAGATGAAAACTTACCTTATTAAACAATACTATTCTGTTTTCTAAATCTGTTGGAGTTTCCATGGAAATAAATACGAGGAATTAAATTCAGAGTGTCCCTCATAGATATTATTTTCTGCTTTTATTTTAAATTTAATTAAGGCCTTTTTCTTCTTCCACATGCCATGTCTCTCCAGGAAGTTGGTGATCACAGTTCTTCACAATTTCCTGTTCTTTTTAGCATCTAGTAAATTTTGTCTTTTTGCTATCTCTCCTAAACAATATTCTGTCAACCATTTACACAAGCTTTTTAGCTAGGTTATGTGCTGCTTTCCTCTCTCCCTCTTGCCTTCAGAATGTCCTGTGAGTGTCAAATTTTCAAAGCCTTCTTTCCGCATCGTGTCCTATAAATTTCAACTACCTCTTCCTGATGTTAAGTATAAGTATCATTTTTGTTTCTATTTTCTTTAAAGTTTTGTAGTTGCTCGCATGTTTGATCCATGGCATTCTAAGCATCCTTCTGTAGAACTAAATTTCAGTTGCTTCTAATCTCTTCTTCATCTATGACAAGACTGTCCAGCATTCACTGCCATATAGTAAGACTGATTTCAGTATTGTTTTCTTTGATTCTAATTTATATTTTTATCTTTTCACCTCAAGCAAGGCAATAAAGCCACTAAGACACAAGAGTACTGAGAAATAGAAAAATTTTGCTAGAAACAAGGAAAAGAGTACTAAGCTGCTGTGTGATATTTATCCTCCTGTATGTCAGTGAGTGCTGGACAATATGCTCAAGCATGAAGAGGAGACCAAAAGCAACAGAAATATGGTTTTACAGAAGGATACTGAGGATACTGTGGGTTGAATATGTTTTGGAGAAAATAGAATTAAAAAGGAAATTAATACTTAACATAAGGAAGAGATAGTTGAGGTTTTTAGTAAATATAATGAGGAAGGAGGGCTTGGAAAATCTGATACCTACTGGACAGATAGAGGGCAAAAGGGACAGAGGAAGACATAACATACTTCATAAGCTTGATTAAATGAATTGGTGGAACAGAGCTTAGGAGAAATAACAGAAAGACAAAGAACTACAAGGAACAGGAAGTTGTGGAGAGCTATGATCACCTATGTAGTTGCTGGGACTTGGCATATAAAGAATAAGACACAAGCAGGTTACTGAGTGTGAGTGAGTATGAGAAAGAAAAAAAAACACTATCAAAGAGAGAGAACAATAAAAGAACAGGAATTAAGAAGATAGAAGATAATGATTGACATTGCATTTAAATTTTTGAGGATCAAAGTTGACTGGAAAGCAGGAAGACAATTCCACAGTTGAGAAGTGTGAAAGAAGAAACTGTTAGCATAGAACTTACGGTTTCATTTAGTTATTTCAACAATTCTTTTTTTTCTTAATATTTTACTTAGCTTTTGGAAAGCTTTTTTCACTATCCCAATGCATCTTTAGATAATGACATCACACTGTTAAAACAATGCCCAGATATTTAAATTTTTAGTACTTGCTTAATTTTAGTATCTTAAATTTGCAATTTGCCTACTGGGCTGTTCCTTTTTCTGACAACTATATATTCTGTCTCCTTGCAATTAATGTTTAGTCCTATATTTTTACTTTCCTTCACTACTTTTACTTAATTTAAAATTTGTGTTAAATTTAGCCAATTTTCCATTTGAATCAATAATACATGTCCTATCTGAATTAAGAATTGTCTGGCAGATTTAACATTTAAATACTGAAAAGTTATTTCTGAATTTTCCTAAGATTTATATTTTAAAAAATTATACGTTTCATCCAATAAGTTTCTCAGCTAAATAAAATCTCAGTGTAAACAACTCTCAATTTCCTTCTAAATACTAAACAGACATAAAATGCCACCTTTTGTAAATCAATAGTAAAAGTCCATATTATTTTTCAGTTAAATTCAAGTTATTTTCCATAAATTTCTTTTTTCCTAATGTATTTTTCTGTTAACATTTTTATAGAAATTTCTCTTATTTATCTAAATCTGAAAATAATTATAACAAAATGTAACAAATTTATTTCACAGGTGAGACAAAATGATAATAAATAAAAGGAAGCAGAAATCAATGACAATGTTCAGTTCACCACATATATCAAAGACTCACCTGCTTATAAATAGCTTGACTCAGAAAAATAAAAAAAAACATTTGGTATTTTGCTTTCTTTTTTATATGTTGGCTTTGTATAAAGAGACATACGTCCATGGCATAATGCAATATATTTTGACATCTGCCTACTGACACTTATGATGTTTATTTGAGTGTGTACAGTTCAAAGCTAGCTTTGTATCAGCATATCAATTATATATATATATATATATATATATATATATATATATATATATATATATATATATATAGTATGCGATGGGTAAATTGTCATCTAAATTATGCAAAAAATGAAAATAACACTGATATCTCATTTTAACAGATATATTTACCAAAATTACACTAAAATATCTTGAATATTAAAGAGTAAAGTTATTCAATAAAATAGCCATTGGCTTTAACTGCAACCTCCAGACAACTCCTAAATTTGCAACACTTCTGGATGGTCTCTTTGTTTAAGTTGGTGAATGCTGCCATAATCCTTGCCTTCAATTCATCTTTGGTGCTACAAGAAGTTTTGCTGGTCTCTCACTCAACTGCACCCCACAGTTAATAATCCAGGGGGTTGCAGTCTGGGGAGTTAGGTGGCCAGATGTAAGGGGTGATGTGGTGGCAGAAATTGTCTGACAGCCATGACTGGGTTCTCCTGATGGTGTAGCATGGTACAGAGTCCTGTTTCCAGACATAGTGTCTTCTAGCAGGCACCCTCTTGACCTAGGGCAGCACTACCTCCTCAAGGCATAATGTAGATCTCCATGTTGAGTATGAGGTCCTGTGAGAAGATGAATGGAGGCATAATATCGCCATCACTAGTGATCACTCCAAACACCTTTGTAATCACCATTAGACTCATCCAAGTCTTTCTGAATCCTCTGCACTGTCCTCAGATTGACACCTAAACATCCTGAAATGTTGGTATTGGAGCTTCTGGTGCAAAGACCAAGTAGTATAGCATACCTTTTCCAGATTTATGGTGGAGTGAATTGCGTCATGGTGCTCTCTTTTTCTCACAGACAGTGGCCCAACTGACCCTATAAAACTGCACACTCAACAAGATCAAAAACAAATGTGTATGTGCAAAATTAAAAATATAAAACGGCAACAATTTACTCATCTCATCCTGTATATATTGTACTTCATCTTTCTTTCATATTTGAGTTTTTTTTTTTCCTTTTCAGTTCAATTTTCTTTTACCAATTGTTTTGATTCTTATTGTAATTATCA
The DNA here is from genome assembly GCA_903632075.3 of Acanthosepion pharaonis. NCBI lineage: Eukaryota > Metazoa > Mollusca > Cephalopoda > Sepiida > Sepiidae > Acanthosepion > Acanthosepion pharaonis. Next base: position 4,537,048 of record CAHIKZ030000557.1, on the reverse strand, counting down.
TCACCAGCAGGATCTTTCCTTCTGATTAATGATTCAACATATCTGACAAAATGTGAAAGAATCATTTTTGTTATACACTAGTGCCAATAAATACATATTGCTTTGTTACAATTGATATACATCAGATGTGTCTATCAAAATGAATAACACATCTATGCTTGCATACATATGCAGTTGAAATCAAGTAGCCATTTTTATAGGCAAACCTTCCTTGCACCTAACATGAACCTTTCTATGAAATCTTTTTTTATGTGCCCTGTCCCTTCAGGACATGGGAAATCATAGCTCTCCACAACTATCTAATTTCCATAGCTCTAAGTAGTGTCTGTCTCTTTACTATATCTCCTAGTTCTTGTTGTGCCATCCATTTACAAAAGCTCATTAGGTACATTACACCTTTTTTTTTTTCCATTTTCAACCCCAACCTTATTAAGCACCCACAGAATTTCAACAGTCTCTTTCTAATTCTAATTCTAAGTGTGGCTTACAGTCACATCATGTTGAAACACTGATTTCTGTATAATCACCAAAGTTAAGCAACATCGAGCATGTGAATAACAGGTGCCGTAAGCTTGGATGCGCAGGTGGTGTAATGTGTAATGTATAATGTCTCAGAATCAGAGCACTCAGCTACAACACTCATTGATATCATAAGTACATTAGCACTTGTATCCACATATATAGTTATATAATCTTGCTATTACACAAACGCATATTTTAAAATTTTGTCATAGATCTTCCTAAAATTGTTCTAATATATAAAAATTTATATCTTTTTCCCATATATATATATATATATATATATATATTAATAAATACACATATACCTACGTTTGATGTGCAATTAAAGTTTTGTTTGTTACCCAACTTGTTGGGTACAAGATGTAGCATATGCTATATAAGTTATATCTTGTGCCTGATGAGTTGGGTAGCCAAGGAGACTTCAACTGTACACCAAACTTAGGTATATGTGTATTTATTAATATATATTTCTTTGCACTGTCTAATCACATTCAGAACTATTACATTTACATGTCTTGGTGAAATTTGGTAATTATTTATTTGCTTACCAATGTATACACACCAGCATGTGCATATACGCGTTTCTAATATCTAGTTATTTCATTTACCTAACCCTATACGTATATATATATATATATATATATATATATATATATATATATATATATATATATATATAGGTATATTAAAATACTTTTAGAAACTTTGGGGGTTTTTCTCACACCAAAACAAGGTAAAATGTTTATATAAACATGTGTCCAAATTGCCATCGTTGTATCTCAACACAGCAACTCATAACAAATGTTCAAAATGTCTTCCGCTTGTTTCTACACATGCATGCACCTATCAGATCATTGACTGGCAGGCCCTTTCAAATACACCGACATGGTGTCAAATAGTTTCAGAGGGTCTCTTGATAGGTTGATGAAACATCTCTGCATTATCAATGTCTGCCATATAAACCAGTTGTTTTAGGTCTCCCCCACAAATAAAAAATACCAAAGGACTGAGGTCAGGGGAACATGCAGGCCATGGAACCACTCATCCCCTACCTATCCATCTTTCATGGTAGATGTCAACCAGTGCATCAAGAACAATGTGACTAAAATGTTATGGAGCCCCATCATGAATTGACCTCATGCATCTTTGTATTAGCAGGGGTACATCCGCTAGCCGGTCTGGAAGTGAGTTCAAAATAAAGTTCAAAATAAAGTCCCTGTAGACAGCTCCTCTAAGGTGTGCTGGGAGAATATATTGAGCTACAAATTAAATTTTATTTTTTAATTTTTAATTGTTTTGGTTATATAATCTAGCTGATTTCATTTAGTTTTTTTTTTTTTTTTTGTTTATGTCTCTTATCACTTTTGTTAGTAAATATCTCACATTATGATAATAGAAGATCGACCAAGAAAGGTGAAATGTTGTAAGAACCTGGGCATAAATTTATGGCTGATGATCTAGTAATTAAAGTACTCTCCATACATTTTCATCTTAGCAAATTGCCTTCTCTTTTAATTAAAGCATCATTTTTTTAAATAAAGGTAATAGTCAGACTCATTAAGGTGAGCATTGGGTGTGCTGTTTTGTAAAAGATCTCTTTTGTGTTCACATAATCTTTTATTTAAATTCCTTGAGGTTTCTCCTATATATTCCTTGTGGTAATTATTACAGGTGATAGAGTAAATTCCTCCTTCAAGTTTTAGCTTATTATTTTATTTTGTATTAATTATCAAGCTCGAGTTATTTATAGCAATGAGTTACTTAGTTCACTTTTGCCAACTATTTGGTGATTCAAAGTGCATTAGACTGCAAGTGCTAGGATTGTTAGAATAATATCCAGGACAGTTGCACTCACAGGCAGATGAGTTGAAAGGTAAAAGTGATTGATTTGATGAGTTGTTATAATTAATTTTAGCATTAATTTTGAGAGTACACTTTTTGACTTCCATTAGTATGGCTGATTCTTACCTTCAGGAGAGTGACTCATTGCATCTTCTTGGGCTAATGTTTTCCACTGACACGAAGTTGAAAGATTATATTGAATCAGTTATTAGGTCTGTAGCTAGGAAAATTGGTTCGCTGTCATGCTAGACAAATTTTCACCAGAATTTATCTTACATATTTATAAGTCTAAAATTTCTTCCATGCTTTGAATATGTCTGCTATATCTGGTCTGGTGCTTCTGTTATGTATTATAGAAAATACAAAAAAAAAAAACTGCAATATTATTGGTCCTGACCTGGCATCTAGGCCTTAGTTACTTTTCCATTGCCATAATGTAGCTTCCCTATGCCTTTTCTATAAATACTTTCATGGTTCTGATGAACTTTTTTCTTTGGTACCTAGACTTTACAAATTTAAGCACAGTACTAGATTGGTATCAGGGTTTCATCATGTTACAGTCAAAATGGCTACATGCAACCATAAGTTCTATGCTAACAGTTTCTTCTATCACACTTGTGAAACTCTCTCCTGGCTTTTTGCTTCTTAGTCAAGTTTGATCTTCAAAAATTTAAATGCAATATCAATCATTATCTTTTGTCTTCTTAATTCTTGTTCTTATAGTGTTTTCTATACTTAATAGTGTTTAACTATTATATTCTCTAACACTTGGCATCTTACTGGTTTTATTGCCTTGCTTGGGGTGAAATGATTGCAAAAAAATCAATCTTAGTTTAGCCTATTTTTTAAAGCACTGAGCACTTTTCATATTTTTACATTTTTTTATGTCAAGCCATGAAATTTTCTTTTTATATATCTATTGTATATATATATATATATATATATATATATATATATATATATATATATATATATATGTATGTATGTATGTATGTATGTGTGTGTGTGTGAGAGAGAGAGAGAGTGTTTTAGTTATAAGCTGGATTGTAACAAAGGAAGTTAATAAAATGTAGAATCTCCTTGAAGAATTCGCAAGTGAATAACTTTATAGTTTAGAAATTCTTTTATGTTCATCATGGATCCCTTGGCATCTATGCTGAACAATGGACTTTTTCAATTCTCTTTTTATCAAACTGATAGGATCAATATCGGAGTGGCCCACTGCAAACTTCTCATATTCTTTCAACTTCAAATGTTACTTACCAAAAAAAAAACAGAAGAAAAAAAGAAATATTTCAATTGTCTGAACAGAATTCGTAATGTTAGTAACTCTGTTCAAAGTTGTACTTTGATGAATGTTATGAACAATGTTGAAGGAATTCCATGTAGTTATCAGTTGTCATCAGATTCTCACTGACTCATGATTAATCATAGGTATATTGACAGATGACAGTTAAATGCATTTATGTTTGTGTGCTTAATAGAAGGAATTATGGAGAATTATGAAAAGTGTAAAAAAAGTAATATTATGAGAAAAATGATAGAAGTATAAATGAATCAAATAGAAATGTGTAATTACTTTTCTGAAATATTTACTGTTAATTTCTCTTCATTTCTCACACCCAATATGATGTGCAGTTGTCTTTCAAATTGTGCACATGATAAATTGAAGAAATATAGGATGATTTTGTTTAGCAGCATATCAATTCCTTATGGGTCATTTAATGTTAAAATTTAATATTCTTGGGAGCATTAGTAATTTCTCTTACAAAAATGTATTGCTGTTAATCATTTTTTTACTATGAAAATATATTACAACTATTTTTACTATAAAAGCATATTTTTATACTTTCATAGTGTGTTGACACCAGTTTGGGGGTTAACTATTTGCCTGGGTCTTGCTCTCCTCAAAACCTCCCTATCAGAGGCATTACTGACAGATGTAGTTTATTGTCATACCCAAGATGATAAACTGAAAAAGTGAATTTGATCTGTAAATATTATTTATTGTTACTTCTTCAGTTATCCTTCAAAAAATTGAAATTCATTTAGAAGAAATGGCTGGAAATGTAAATTTAAATTAGGCAATTTCTGGAGATTGAATGAAAAAGCCAATCTGATATCTATTTTATTTTTGTTTAACAATTTAGGCTTTTTCAAGTCCACTTACTGATTTTTAATTTT
>CAHIKZ030000557.1:4450000-4527500 GCA_903632075.3 Acanthosepion pharaonis | reverse complement strand
TTGTACATATTTTGTTTATTGTATATGATTTATATTATTTGGTCAAGTTAGCTCAGACATACATGAGTGTATCTCACCAATTATGATGGTCTTGCATCAAGATCAGATGGTTGTTAGAGTGGCATTCTGTGTCATAACATAGTTGGTCAATGTAGATGATTTCTGGGTGACCAACCCATCTTGTACCATAGTTAGGTGTCCAGAGCAGTAAATCATTTGCATTGTTGTTGTTTTGTTTGTCAGCATTCTGTATCCATGTAAGATTGCAGAAATGTCAGGGATTGGTCCATGGAGCTGTGATTTAGTTGGATTTTGTCTCCAAGAGATGTCAAGTATAACACTCAGCATTCAAGTTTAGGTTCCATCAAGCTTAGACCCTAGGGTTTTAGCTAATGTCCAAGCAGTGGCACCATGCATTAAAATCACCTCTACAGTGGCACAAAACAAGCTTCATTTGAGGTTGTCTGGTAGATCAGATTTCCAAAATACATTCATTTTATTCAAGATGGCCAAGGCTTTAGCTATATAGATTTTCACAACCTTTTCAGTAGAATTTATTTTACTTCCTAGCTTGTAAAAGATTTGACAAAATTTATTGATTCTCCTGAGAGAGTTTGTATTGAGCTTTGCTGGTTGAAGCATATGAATTCAATTTTAGAGGCATTGACATAGAGTCCAGCATCATTAACAGAATTTTCTAGATGATGTAGGAGAACTGTAGAGCATTGGTGTCTGCAGTGGTAGCTAGGTCATCTGCAAAGTCAATATCAGTAAACTTTTTGCAGGATTTCAATTTGAGAATTTTGGTAATGAAACCTAGATGATGATGTTTGTCAAGTGAAGTTCTCAATACATAGTAAAGAGTAATAATACAAAGAAAAGGTGAAAGGGTATTACCCTGAAGGATTCCTGTTTTAATGTCAGTGTTAATGTTAATACTATCTTTATGGCAACTACAGTCTTGAGGGTGGGGATGCCATATGCCATAAGGATCTTTTCCATTTTTCTCCAATGTACAAAATCGAAGGCTTTAGAGATATCTACAAAAATTATGGTGACCTGTAGATTCTTTACTCCAATGGCATCACTAAACTACCAAACTGTGTTAAAAGGTTGATCTATTTTTCTGAAAGCCATTTTGACTTTTTCAGAGCACCTTCTCTACTTCAGATTGTATTATGTTGAGAAACATTGAGTTGTAAATATTTATTGCAATGAAGGTAAGTGGGATTCCTCTATAATTTTTTGCCAATCCTAGATGTCCTTTCTTAGGAAAAGTAATTATGCAGCCATCTGTACATTTTTCTATGAGATCTCTATTATATGTGCCATTGAAGTTAGGTTGAAGCAGAATATTGTTGAAATTCTGGGGTCTTTCAAACCTTCAGAGGAATATTATCAAGTCCTGCTTCTTTCCTATTTTTGGTGTTTTTTTAATGCCACTTCAAGTTCTGCATCTGAATATTTTCCAGGTTTCTTGTCAAGTAGATATTCAACGATTTCCTTGACATCTGTATCTAAAATGTCAGGTATATTTCTTGAGAGATTTTTAAAATGGTCTTGCCATTTATTCAGACTGACTATTGGCTTTTAACTTGGATTTATTTGATGATTTTCTGCCACTGATCTTGTTGACAATTTTCCAAACAAGAACAGATTGTTGTTGGTAGCAACAGTGTTGATGAGCCAAGTGAACTCGTATTCTCTCTCCACATGAATATAATTGTATATTATATTATAATTCTGTAATTATTATGGTGTCTGCATTGTCCGTGCACATGGCTGAGTGGTTAGAATGTCTACTTTCTGACCATGAGGCCAGGGTTTGAATCCACAATGGTTGATTTGTCAGTGTGGGGAATTCTTGATAATATCAGCCAGGGGAGGCGATCCCAATGTGTGGCACCTTCGGAAAGTTCCTGAGCATCATTAACCCAGGTCTTGTGAGTAAAATTGGGTAGAATGAACCATTTAGAAGACGTCAATGGTTGTGCAAACACATGTCATCATGAGTGGGGGTTTCAGCATGCCGGCCTTGTTTAAAAAGTAGATCACACTTTATGTGCTCTTTCCCAGAAATTGTAACTAAGATCTTCTCAGATTAGATGCACTATAAAACAACATTTGGATTCTGTGGGTTGAACAGGTACCTGTAATAAGGATTTGCTAGCTGCTCTGGGAACAAATGGTAGCCAGCCATAATATTGTTCAGGGTTTATTCATAGAAAAAATGGGTATTATGGTGTAAGATTTTATGAAAGAGAAGTACAAATTAAATGTTATAGTGAATGACTATAACTACAGAAAGAGTGGATCAGTGTTCCAGACTAGCTAAGTTATTACAATAGTGATAACAAGCCTTTTACCCTTACCCAATATCAGCCTCATGCTGCATTTTGTGTACATATCACACAAATAAATATTCAAAATTGCGTGAAAGATATTAACGTCAATTTCATTATTGGTAACTCATAAAAATTTATATTTAATTTTAAAACAGTTTACATTTCATAGAAAATGATTTAAAAAATATTCAAAAGAAAAATCAACATCCTAAAACCAAATTCATTTCAAATATTAATTTGTCCCGCACAGTGTAATGATACCAGAAATATATGAGTCCCATGGGAGGAAAACTTAAGAGGGTAGAAATACTTCTTGAGGGTCCCTGAAGAACTATTTTTTAAAATTATGGAGAAGATATTAATTGAAGCATATAAAAAAATATTTTTTGCTGAAAGCTTACGGCCACATCATATTGAAACACCGGTTCCCGTATGATCACCGAAGTTAAGCAATGTTGAACCTGTTCAGTACCTAGATGGGTGACCGTTTGGGAATAGCAGCTTCTGTAAGTTTGGATGTGTGTGTAGTGCAATGGATAATGGTTCAGATTTGTTAATCGGAGAGCTGAGTTCTAATTCCAGTTGGATTTATTATATTCACTCATACTTGGGGAAAGTTGTGATCTAACTCTTCTTACCCCAGCTATGGATTAATTAGTAAAACTTGTACCATTAATATATCGAAAAATAAAAATGAATTCAAAATATTTATTTCGGGATTAAATAACCCACATAGGTTTTGATATACCGCTAAACAAAATCAACCAAAATGTTTACTGAAAATGAAGTATCGGATTATTATAATAAAACAGACGTAGTATTTTTTTAATTCCAACATTTTGCAGACAAACCCAGTGTTTGGTAAACTTCCATAACCTTGTACACCGTATTCTATAAACTCAAACATTTTTGCATAACATTCGGCCTTTGAAATCATTTTCAGTTTCTTTTCTACCAATATTCTCCTAATATTTTCTTTTCGATTCCTCTTGACTCATGCCTTTATAGTAGACATCACATAATCAATTGGGTTCAACATGGGATTATAAAGCTCAAATCTTGAAATTTTGTTGTCCTTAAACTTACCCTCTAAAGTTTGATCGTCAAAATCGTTGTTATTATTAGGAGTAAAGACCAAAGCTTTTTTCTTATAAAACTATGTTTGAACATTTTTGGAACGTTCAAAATTTTAGTTAAAAATTTTGTTTTTCTTGCGTCATAGAGGTGACCAAAGATTAGTATAGGAAATTTTAGTGTTTTTTTTTTTTTCGATGTAAAACACGCTGATTTGAAAATTCTTGAATAAAAATAAAATAATTGTCAGATTTTAATGAAACTTTCAGATTTACTGGACAAACGCTTCTTTTTTTGGAAAATCTTGATAAAATATTTTTAGATTTGTTACCTCCCACTTATTTAGTTTATGAAATTTCGAGAAATTAATTTTTGCAGGGTTTAATGTTTATATAAGTTATAAGCAGAAGTACTTGGAGAATTTAAATCATCAGTTTCCTTTTTTGTAAGACAGGAGTCCCAGTTATCGAAAATCTGCCCTGAAACGTAAAATAAAAATCTAATAAAACTAAGACATTACTTAATTAGAAAAGCTTTTAATTGCTTTTATGAATAAGATACATTATGTACAGTATTGTTTTAAGAAAAAAATGTTTTCGATTAATACATTTTTTTACAGGCATTGTTTTCATTTCTTTAAATTTTAATTAGAATAATTTATAAAGTTTTAATCTTTTAAATTTTGTATTAATTTATACCAGTTAAGTGATATTGTCATTAAGTAATAACTATATTGTCTAATCATAAATGGAAAAGCTGACTACAATTCAGCGATTTCTAGTATTTTAAAAAATAATTTCGAATTATGTTTGTATAAACGTACCAATTTTTGTAAATACGGACGTCCATACACAACATTATCAGAAAAAAAAGAGTAGCTATATTAAATTTAAAGCCAAATTACCTAATAGTCAATAAAACATTAGATTACTAAGAATATTTCTCTTATATTTTAAAGATTACTGGGCAGTTATATATATATATATATATATATATATATATATATATATATATATATATATATATATATATATATATATATAAAAGGAGCTCACGTTATATTCAAGTAATTTTTATAGATATGTTCCCCATTAGAAAAAATTCCCAAACACAAGTGCATCGAGATAATTGTCAACACCTAATAAAAACACAACACTGCGTGACTTTTCATTTTAAAAAATTCATTTTAAACCTTCGGTATCGCTTTTCTGGGGAGATACGTAGTTCGTAGAATGACAATGAAAACATCTTATAATCTTTCCTCGTCTATCGGTCGATACGGCTCCGAAATCTGGATTATTGCACAGGCTTATTTTGATTTTAAAGGTTGTCACGTGTTCTCCTACAAATACCGGCTTAGATAGACAAGACGGAATATTTTCATCAGCCGTAGCAGCTGGGTCGCCAAAAACATTTTTTAACCGTCAATTCCATGTTTTCAAACGTCAGAGTTAGACAAGTTGCACGAACCAACTTTTCATTTTCGTCATTTACTGCCGTCAGCAAAAACAACAACAAAAAAGCTTAATGCTTGCACTCCTGCTGGCAAGTGAACATTAAAACCTCCATGTTTATGATATAAATATTCAAATTTTACCAAATATTCATGCCTGATGGACAGCGAAAGCCGTAAAAACTCTTTAATATGCACGTATGTTTTGGTCTCAAAAACAACGTGTCGTCTCAAGCCGGCTTTCATCCAGTTTTCTGCATTTTCATTGCTAAAGGATCCTGTTCGTATTTCTTGGTATATCAATCCAAGATTACTTATAGAATCCATCCGGTATATATTTTCTCCTTTTGATCCTACTGCAATAGTCATCTGTTTCTTTATGTGCCCAGCTTCTATTCTAAGTTATATTGAGGCTAAAGTTGGTTTTGTTCATATAAATGATAGGCAGGCTCTGGAACTGGTATGCATGTAGTGATCTGACATTTTTTTCCTTTATTCACCTGTCAACTGGCTTCTGATTCATTACAAACATGCTTTATTGTGTATAATAAAAATTCCAGATGTTTGAAGATGGAATCTTTAGAATCTTTCAAAGGTCATCTCCTTTAGCTGTTGAAGTGTCAGAATAGGGTTGGTTTTGATTGATCTGGAAAAAGATCACCATGAATTTCCGTCAGTTTGGCAAATCTGTGACCTTCGCAAAAGACCTCTTGGTATTCTTGCTTCCCCCCACTGAATATGCTGTTGGTCTTTTTAAGCTGCCACGGAAAGGAAACTACAAAAGCTCCTGTATGACAGCAAATGATGGATACTCTCCCCAAAGATAAAGAAGAGATTTGAAGCAACAGAAATATCGTTCTACAGAAAGATATTGAGGATGCCATTGAGCGAACATGAGAGTAACGACGAGGTTTTGGAGAAAATGGAAACAAAAAGTAAATTTATACTTAACATCAGGAAGAGGGAGTTGAAATTTCTGGGGCACATAACGAGGAAGAAAGACTTTGAAAATTTGATACTCACAGGACAGATTTGGAGAAAGAGGGACAGAGGAAAGCAGTGCGTAATAATCAATGATGTGCTTGAGTAAATGGATGGTAGAATAGGATTTGATAGAAATAACAAAAAGACAAAACTTATTAAGAGCTACAAGGAACAGGACGATGTCTAGAGCCATGATTGCCTACGTCTTGAAGGGACACTACACATAAAAGAAGAATAAACAGCCAAGTCACTCCAACCTCTCTTTGCTTCGTAAACGCCTATAATCCTGGCCTTGATGGATTCATTTCAAGATTTTTTGCCATTTCCTTGTAGCATGTTAGTGTCATTTTAATATTAAATATCATACGCTTGCTTGGACGAAGAGATTATTTTGAATATTTGGTCTAAAAGATATCATATTTATAACAATAAAATGAAATTCTCAGTTCATGGTCAAAGTTGAAAAGTTATAGATTCTCTCATTCACTCAAGTCCTGTAAAACCCACTGGGGAGTATAGGTCCCTGCTTTCAACACACTAGGCATCACTGTTGTGGTTTTCTTTATGGGATAAAGTTGCTAGCCACTTGCACATCTAGTTTTCAATTTAGAGTTGTCCTTTTCTTTAACTAGTTATACTAGTTGCCAACCTAGTCCAATGGGGCCCTACTGTTTTAACCCATAACTGGGGGAGAAGAGATGTATTCATACCTTTTCCAAGGTTATTTGTATGAAAATAAATGTTGTTGTGGGAGTCACCACTTTTGGTGCGACGTGTGGACGTTTATCAGTAAATATTTAATGGCTCCTGGTACATTTGTCCAGCAAACAATATTTGGTGGATTCATGTGAGTCTAGGTAAAAACAATAAACAAAATATGAATTTTAAACAAACAATTAATGCATGCAAAAAAAGAAATTAGACTAATGTGTGCACGGTTGAAAGGAAAGGAAAAGACATTAAAAACTGAACTATTAAGGATGATGGCTTGTGGGACACGCGCATGCGCTTGTGTAAAGCTTCAGTCGTCAGTCGACCGGGGAAACGAATGTGCTCCAACTGGAACGTTGGGCTAGAGATAAACCGCATGTAAAGAATTTGAATTTAAACACGAGTATCTGTTTTTTTTTTGTTTTGTATTTTTTGTTGTTTTTTTGGGGTTTTTTTTATGTAAAATTGTTACAAGCATTTATTTTATTTCCTTCTCCGCCATTAGACCGACTCGATCAATGACATTTATAAATGACTGAATAAATTCCTTTTGACGATAATTCACGTCAGTTAGGAGTTTTCCATTTTGTCATTTTTATTAACTATTTTTAACTCTATATAATCAAACATATTTTTATTATTATTATTATACTAAATAAAACAAAAATATATTAAGATGCACAAAAATATATACATATGTTTTTAAAGGTTTGTTATTTTATGCAACCAAAGGTTTTTTTCACAAACAGTAGAGGATTTCTTTGTACAAGATTATCAGTTTATCATAAATCTTACTAGAGAAGAAAACAGAATGCTCATTTGTAAAGATTTTAAAATTGTAAGACATTCAGTGCCTGGGGAAAGTTGATTATACAAATTACGTTCTTTTTATTAAAACAAGTATTTCGAATTATTTTTTAGAAAGTAATGAAAATTGTTGCATACTTAACATTGCCAGTGGCTAACATTGATAGTGTTAAAAGGAATAAAAGAGCAGAATAACTTTTTAGTTTTTGTAGCAAACAGACATTCCAACTCACTTATTATACAGTCTACAACTAGCTTTCAATAATTTTCTCCTTGTTTTACACTTTACAGACATCAAACGATCGCTTGGTCTAAAAACTGGCATTCGATAAAAGGAATGAACAACTGACTTTCCCCATTATCAAAAATATTCATATTTCATGTCTTTTCGTAATGTCACAGAGAACAAGGCATTTATTTGCTTACAAGTAGTCAATGAAATGTAAGTGATGAAGTATTTGTAGTGCTTGTAGGCAAAACAGAAGATCTATGGTCAAAATGGTAGCAACTATATAAACAAAAAAGTATATATATATAAATATATATATATATATATATATATATATATATACATTATATATATACAATATATATATACATTATATATATATATATATATATATATATATATATATGCATTATATATATAATAAAGTATAGCATATTTAGAAGACATAACAGAAACTATATATATATACGTATGAAAAGACATAATAGAAACCTATATTTACATAATCTTTTTGAATATACATTATAGTCAAGTGTAGCATATTTAGAAGAAATAACAGAAACCATATATATATATGTGCATCTGTACATTATATATATATATGTGTGTGTGTGTGTGTGTGTGTGTGTGTGTGTGTGTGTGTGTGTGTGTGTGTGTGTGTGTGTGTGTGTGTAAAAAAGTGTATATAAATATAAATAAATATATATATGTATGATTATTTATATATTATATGCATATTACTTATTAGAAAGCGCTCAATGTCAGAGATAGAGCTAACATATTTGGTTGGATAGATGTGAGTTTGTGACCCTGGGTTTCACGCTTTAGCGATCGTCAGACAAACCCAAAAAAACAAAAGTTTGTCTGACGATCGCTAAAGCGTGAATCCCAGGGTCACAAACTCACATCTATCCAACCAAATATATATATATATATATATATATATATATATATATATATATATATATATATATATAATCAGGTATGGCCTATTTAGACGACATAGTAAAAACATTACATATTTAATTTACATATATGTGAATTTACATATTCTTTTTGAATCGATGTACTTAAACAAATATCTCTACAAATTTATGCATACAATAAAATACCATTCATCTGCATACAGATAGATATTAAGCATGTGCACTAAATCTAAATAAATTTACTTGTGTAAACATAACACCCACAGATACACATGTTTATCTTATTGTCAATATTTACTGCACTCACTAAAAAGCTCAAAGAATGTTTTTGCATATGGAAAGAAATAAAGCGTACACATAAATTATTGCACAATTAGGAATTCAAAAGCATCTAATAGCAAAACAAAACACAGGTAAAAACCATAAACAAAGAAAAACAATAATTTAGGTGTGTGTGTGTGTGTGTGTAAAGAAGAGAGGGAGGGAGAGAGAATTAGATATTTCGATATAAGAAAACCTAGTCATATCTTGTGCCCCACTTCTAAGCAAAAATATTCTTCCTCTTACCAAGGCTAATCTTTTGTACACTCTATACATTCTCTGCAATATCTTTCCGGAATGCTCTTCATCTTCTGGTCTCTCATCGACTTTAATAAGTTTCCGTTTCTCATCCACTTCCTTCTCATAACTTTACAAAATCATTCTTTGATTGAATCCATAATTTCTTATTTTTTCCCCAATTTTTTTTCTTAATCCTTTTTTATTTTTACCTCCCCTTTCATTTATGGGAAGGTGGTAAGTAAAGTATGTTTTAACTTTCGATACGATTTTCTATGGTTCATCTACTTTTTTTTACACTTTTCATAAACTTTTCTTCAATTTTATATCTTTCTACTTTTATCTTCCGCCATCTTGAAAATCTTTAGCATTTGTTTCACCTTACTTTAAAATTTTGTCTTTATAACTTCACAGATTTTTTTCTTTGTTTCATTATTTTTCATTTTCCTTATTACATTTCTTTTTGTTTCTTTACCGAATGACTTTAATTTCTTCTTTTCCTCTTCTCTTTTTTTATACCCAACTGTTTTTTTTTTCAGCTGTTCTCCTGGTTCAGTTTTTTTCATCTTCCTCTTTTCCAATGCCCATTCCTTTATCTTCTTTTTCTTCATTATTTACCATCATCTTTATTTTCTTTTGAATCCTCAGGTTCGACAATCCATTTTACACCCCTTTTCATTTTTACTTATTATTTTCACTTTCTCTTCCCCAACTCAGGATTTGTCTTCTTTTATATGGACCTCTTTCATCATGAATATGTTAATATTTCTTTTCGTATTTTTCTCACATTTCCTTTTAGCTTTTCGGAAAAGCAATCCGAGTTTTTAATTCTACCTTCAAAGAAAAAAAAAAGAAATACTGTTTGACTGCATTAAAACACTTTTTATCAGAATTAATTATTTTACATAAAAAAGAAAATTTCTATATATTGAAAACTATTATATATGAAATATTTTAAAAAGTTTGGTGTTTAGATAAATTGCAGTAATGATATCTTTTATGATGCAACAGCATGTGATATGCATTTACAAAGAGTTAATGTTAATGTTTGAATAAGATGCTCTCTCACTTTGTGGGAAAAGATACGCTTTATAGAGAAACATATTTAAGCCTTTTAAGCCATTAATATTGTAAATGTATTGTAACTGTATATCAAATAATATAACACATTTACGTCTTTTTTATATTCTTTATTTATTAATACATTAGTATTTTTGTTCAAAAGAACGTCAGTGCACAATGTGTGATGAAGAAATATAAATCTTCCATTTCTCTCCCCACCGATTGCATACGCACACATACTTCTGTGTGTGTGTGTGTGTGTGTGTGTGTGTGTGTGTGAACACACACACACGCACGCGCGCACACACACACACATAGACGCACACATACGTGTGTGTGTCTGTGTAATTTTAAGATATTGCATGCAAAGCATTTTCTGTATAATCAGATATTTAGTCAGTTTCTTCTTTGTTATTTTTTGCATGTTTCTTTAGCAGGCTTTGTATATCAAGGTACGAAACTAAACACTTAACCGCTTCAGCGACGAGCAGTACGGGTTTCGGTCGGCCCGATCCACTGCTGACGTCCTAACTACCATTACTCACAGAATTAGCCAGGTTCTTGACAACAAACACACCTCGCGGACCATGGCATTAGATATCTCGAAGGCCTTCGACAAGATGTGGTAAAAAGGCTTACTACACAAGCTCTCCAGCTATGGAATCACTGAAAGTGTCTTCTAGATTATAAAATGTAGGTCGCTGAAGATTGTATTAACGGCCAGTCCTCCGGATCCCTGGCGGCCAACACAGGCGTCCTTCAGGGATCAAATTTCAGAACAACCCGCTTTTTGATTTACATTGATGAGCTGCTTAAGAATATACTGAGATCAATCGTAAACATCTACGCCGATGATACGATTATATACGGGTCTTTGAAGGTATAATTAAAAACTCTTCATGATCAGAGATTGGCGGCTGATCTTTTGTAGCGGACCGTGGGTTTTTTACGCGTTGTGATATGAACACATGTGGTTTCCTGAAATAATGTCCCCTATAAACATGGCGGACTCAAGATTAGTTCACCCAAAAGAAATATAAAAGAAAACAACCAAGACCAATATATATATATATATATATATATATATATATATATATATATATATATATATATATACACACAAAAACAATTATATATGTATTAACAAACAGATACAAATTACAAATAATGTGTATGTGTAACAAATAATTGTGTAAAGTTTGTGTTCCAAGAAATGCGTGAGTGAATGTTCGTACGTATGTGTGTGCGTGTGTGTTCATGGCGTCTTCCCACAAGTAGGAACGTTTATCTTCTGCGAGAGCTTACATGGGCGTAGTTCGCGGAAAATGAAAGACATAGAGGGGGGTATTTTCAAGTATATATAATTTAGGGATAGCGTCTCGTAGAAACAATTTGGACGAATAGGAAACTAAGGAGGAGTTAACTTCGGTCCTCTTATCCAATCTGGCACTAACTTCCCAGTGGGAAAAATCTGGCTGGTTATATTCAATGCCTCGAACACCAAATTAGTTGCCAAATAAATAAATATACTGTTTAATAAATAAACGGAGAGTCTACTAACAAACGAGTATCCACTAAACATAGCATTTATGTAATATATATATATATATATATATATATATATATATATATATATATATATATATATTAATGCATGTTTCATTAAATAATATAGATAAGTTTTGTCTAAGCAAATTCCTTTCATATCGTCTGATAAGCTTAATAACATTCTCATTGAAAGACGAAAGAAAATCACCATATTGATACACGTTTCTTAATCCTATCTAAACTTTTGGTTTGCACAAATATACTTAAATGCCTATAATTGATAACAGAAACCATTGGTTTATAGCAACGTCTTCATACTTAACACTTCTCATTTTCACTCTCACGTGGTCATGTCATGGGCCGCTTCCAGTGGCGCGTATGCACGAGTTTGTCGTTGCTTGGAAATCTTCCATGCAAACAAAACAGACTACCGTTGTTGCTATGTCCATGTATTGTTTAATTTAAATGTACTTGTCATCTCCGATGGTGGCTTATGTAAGCCGAAAGCTTAGATAGGATTAAAAAACATGTATCAATATGGTGATTTTTTTTTCAAAGGAATTTGCTTGAAATAGACAAAACTTGTCTATATTATTTAATGAAACATGCATTAATGAAAACATGCTGCCATTACATTCACCGGCCTGAATGTTCGAAGAATTTCGGAGCTAATATGTGATTTACAAACAGGAATCGAACCATCATTTGATCTGATGTACTGTTTAACCATTCAGCCACAAAGAAGCGTCTGCTTAGCAAAGTCCGAATTACTGTTTAAGCTACAAATCTTCGACAATCTTTCTACGAAATTTCTCGAACATTCAAGCCGGTAAATAAATGTAATAAATAATAATACTGTTTATTTTTAAAAAAATAGAGCATTTACTTAAATAAATTGTATCTATTAAAATAACATATGAACAGAAAATATAAATAATTGTCGGACTTAATCCATTTTCATGTGTGTCTGTGTTTATTAGTTCAACGTTATTTTATATGCGTATAGACGCTCCATTTATTTATTAAACAGTTTATTCACTTATTTTTGCCTACCGACCTGAAAATTTCTCAAATATTCAGGTCGGTAGTCGAAAATAAATACTGTTTTGTTTAATAAATAAACGGAGCGTCTACTCAAATACGAGTATCCACTAAAAATAAGGTTTAAAGTGATACAATATCTCTGATTAAATAAATAGAAAATCCATTCCTTTATGTTTTTTTACTCTTTAACATTTGTTCCAGTGAATGTGGCCTGGTCAGTGATAAGCTCTTCTTGATGTTGGTGATCTTCTGCGCATGTAAGGAAGTAATCGTGGATAAACACCAAAGCTCACCAACTGACCAAGCCGCATCTATTGGGAAAATGTTACGTAGTCAAAACATCCTTTCTAAATTCGAAGGAATCCAAGATCCTACCACAAACGATATCGCACACAAACTACGAACACTTCGCTTAAAAGACACACACACACATTACTTTAAGTAGCGGATACACTTAACTGAAGTAGATGCCCTTTTTTTTAACAGTATGAATTACATGTCCCGGAAGTGGAGGCATTTGACAATTTTAAATAAATAAAATCGGTTTACTACATTTTGGATAAGAAAATAAAGTTAGAACACACACACACACACACACACACGCACTGCATACATAATGATAAATCTGTATTTTATCAGACGGAATTGTATTAATTCAGGATTAAACTTTTTTTTTTATCAAAGTGTTTATTTAATCCAATAAACATTTTTTTTATCAAAGTGTTTATTTAATCCAATCCTTTGACTGTTCTCTCTTTATTTTTTCATCTTTGATAATCTTGAATTCTAGATCTTGTTTTTAAAATGTTGATAGATTCTAGTATTTACTTACTTAGATTAGAGATTTTGAATTTTTAGTACGTAGAAGGAATACTTAGAACAAAAAAGTAGATCTGAGCAGCCTGTCAGTCATTCTATGGTATATTTATAAACTTATTGCTGGAGCATCTTTGTGTGGTTAAGGGCAGTAAGTAATTGCTGAGGGCATTTTATATCACAGAGCGACAAGTTTCTTGTTAAAAACTTCCAAGAACTTAATTTATTATTTTTTTCTCATATCATATCAGATCGTAAGTTCCATAAACCTAATGATGGGTTACATGTGTCCCTGTGGAAAAATACCATGGAGACTTGGTATTATTTATCGGAACTATAGAAATAAAACAAACTGACTCAATAGTATAAACAAATTATATTTTTATTTATTTGATTTAGATTGTAGCGAGTCCTTTGATATTCGTTGTAGCAAAAGTTCGTTTATAAGTTCGATTTTAGTAGCAACTGAGAGTTGACATTTTGATAGTCAGTCCTTGTCCTGTTAGGAATAGATACGGCGTCAATCTACTGTCCTTTCTCGGATCTAAGAAGGGCGAAAAAATGTCTTAAGCAAATGACTGATTAACTTCTTCACACGACACGTATGGCTGGTTTCTCTAGCGGTCTGTTCTAGCACTCCCTCATTAACGTTTATTGAGGCACATGTACGGCATCCATATCAACAATGTTTGTAAGACTTAGTTTGATGGAGCCAAACCATCTTCAAGTTTGTTTTGAATTCAGTTTTCTTTCCTTTTGACTAGTTGTCATCCCAAAGTAAGAGAGACGAGTCTACCCTACTATTTTACCCATAGCTGGAAGAATTTGAATTCATATCTTTTTTCCGAGAGCATTAGGATGAAGTGAATAAAGCAGAATTGACTAGAAATTGAATTAAACATGCAGATTTCACTTTCTGCACCGATAAGCATTATACGTTCAATTTATTGTTTTGGAGAAAACTTATGGGATTTTTAACGACTTCCACATCAAATCAGGCAGATGACAAGGAAGAGACAATTGAATAGTTTAAAGATATTTTATATATAACAATAACATATAAATCAAGACATGAATTGAAAGAGTTGCTAAAAAACATGTTTTTAGCGAGTATAGTCAAATCAGTTGTGCCAATTCCCATACATTTCAGTAAAAACAGTTGGCTACACTTATCTCTCATTCAAACAAAGGTTGCTTGTCTCGGGTGCATCTGGAAGGTCCAAACACATATTTTTCTCTTGAAAGGTGGGCCTTCTTATTCTAACTGATTTGAGCGCTGTTCTCCAGAGTTCAGCTAAAGACGACTGTCTCGTTCCATATCTTTGGCTGCACTAACTTAGCGTTCGTAAATACGCGCCAAGTCTTCTTTTGGTGCGAAAACTGAGTTATACCATTAAAAGTACATAATAGAATCTTCCAATAGCAACAGGAGCGAGGGGAGATAACCTAATTTCTTATAAACACTCTTATATATAAAGTACAGTGTGTGTGTGTGTGTGTGTGTGTGTGTGTGTGTGTGTGTGTGTGTGTGCGCATTTGTGCGTGTGTGTGTCCAAGCAACTCCTCCGTTCCCACTGTTATTTTCCTTTTGTATCCAAAATTGCAGTGCACTTTTTATTATAAACTAGCTTGCAAGACGTCTTATCGGACAGCATTTAAGCTAGCTCCTGTGGAGGACTCTTGTTTTGGCCATCATCACAATAGCTAAGGAAGAGTAGTTGCGATAATCAATAAACTACAGAAAATTGATCGTTGCATTTAAGTATTGAATTAATGTTTAAGCTTACCTTTTAAAAGTTCGACGATAATTCCTTTGCTGCCACTTAATTTAAAAATGATTTGATGTTAGTAGATCCTTATTTTTTGTACAAACAATTATTTTTATTTCATGGGTGACTGAACAGGGGACAATTTATAAAATAAAATTATTATAGTGTAAAGATGGGGAAATAAAAATTAGAATTTGTTATACATTCAACATTTGAAGAGTTAGAGAAACATAATAGCTAATTAAGTAAAACCTATATTATGAAATCTTTATGAATAAATGCAAAATTGGAGCGCAATTATCCAACGAATTCAGGGGTTAAGAAGTAATTTATACACTAAAAGCTCAATTATTATACATTATATAATATCTAATATTATATATTATCTATTTCTAGGCAATATCACTCTTCAAGTTTCACTAATTTACATACTGATTTTTAAAAGGTATATTTCATGAATTAACTGTCCTCCATTACTGTTCTTTTATTCAAGGACTGTTTTTGATTTTCATATAAAAAATAGTTCTGTTTAGGAATATTGTCTTATGTAGTGCAGAAAAGTGTTTGAATTTGCATTTTACTTAGCTTTCAACAAGTTGGCGTCTATTTGTAAAACTTTCCATAACAAGTCAATTTATGAATGAAATGTTCATTTAAAATTTTTGTTTCAAATATTTCAAAAAATGAATATGCCTTACTTTGCGTAGCGATAGCGAGAGGGCGAAGCCTGCTAGTAACAAAAAAAAAAAAACAGGTAACATTAGAATTCCTATCATCTTTTACAAAATTGTTAGTTGGGTGCAGTTTATAAAACTTTGCAAAAATTCTTATTTGGAATCTAGCAGCATGCTTTATTCTTCATCATTGATTCTGTTGATCATAAAGCTAAAAGTCGTTTTTCTCTTATGGTTTTAGTTATTTTCAATTTACCAAATTTCTATATCTATTACAAAATTGTGAATGTATACACCCGAAAGTTGTTTCTCTCTTTTACAAAATCTATCTAGATTAACAAACTTTGAATATGCAATATTCGAATAAAAAATTTTTTGCACCTCATTAAGATGCACTTGGCACTTCAATTATAGATTTTATTCTGGGTTTTATGTGGCAGCTAAAAGCTGCTTCTAATAATTAGATTTTAGAAACGTATTTTCTACTATAGCATAGATTTCGATAAGTGCTCCTAGCCAAGTCTCGGGGCTAGTTTTATCTTGACAAGTATAATGGCCTTTTGAAATCTTATTTTGAAGAAATTCTTCTATAACTATTCTTAGACAAAATCAAGTATGCAAATTATAAATAATCAGGTAAAACGTTTTATTATTTTCATTAATTGTATATTTCATTTCTTATCTACCCATTGTTGCGCGCGTACGCTGGTCGAGTGTTTAATTCGGAAAATACGAGTCTCCTGGTATATATTTACCACAACAATAATCACGGACTACTGAGTCCGAGTAATAATTGAATAAAGTAACAACAAAATTATATGTATAAACATATGATAAGTATGTATTAACAAAACAAGAGTATACATAGACAATAGAATATTGTTGCGCATTACAAAACAATAATTATGAAAGAAGAAAACATTTAAACTAGTAAAAGTGTTCGTGTAGAAGTAAGTGTAACAAGCGTATTTGATAGACACATGTGTATATATGCATGTGTGTGAGAAAGTTCAAAAGTCAACAAAGGAACAAAGGAAGTGAACGCACTTCAATGGCAGCGTTCTTATCTACGTGCAACAACATCATACCGTCCATGAGCGAAATAGGAAAAAGAGGAGGGCATAAAAAGTTACTACATATTCATAGACCTAAGGAGCATCCCCTAGCGGCGGTTGTTTTAAGAAAGTAAGTGGGGTATCTCCACACCATTTACATGTAGCGCATAGAATTAAAATTCCTTTCAAGTTTGTATTGTTTTAAATAAATTACCAAATGTATCATTTCTCATATACACTCTACCGTAACTCTAGTCTATTAAGAAAAGCTTAACAATTAATAAATTTATAAGAACTATTTGATTGAGTAATAAATAATTTCCATTTTTATCAATTTTACAAAATTATAGTACAATTATATTTTATGCAGTTATATATTCCCCATTATTTGCAATTTGTTGCCACTTATCACGTAGCTCTTTTTTGTTTTGATATGAAAATGTTTTTTGACAAACTTTTGAATCTAAGTTTCATTAGAAAAAATTTCCCCTGTCAAAGAATTTTGCAGTAATGGAAAAAAAAGGTCATAAAACAAGGTGAATATGGTGGATTGGGGTAGAACAGAACAATAGAGTTCCAAATTTTTTCCTCTTTTGTTCTCGCTGTATGTTACCTTGCGTTGCCATGGAAGAAAACAACTTTTTTTTTTGTTGTATTGATGAGTGCAGGGCACTTTTCAATCAAACTTTTATAAACGCTTTTTGTTTGAATTTCTGGGATGTGGAGTTATTATTATTCACACTATTTAACAACAGCAAAGTAGAGGACAGTAGTCCGAATATGAATAGTGTAAATAATTTTATAGATACGTTGCATCTGCTTGGACGTAAAAATGTGCCTTTACTGTTTCTTTCCATTTTAAGTATTCTAAAAGAATAATGCCCTGATGTTCTTACCATACATAAAAAATTACCTTTCTTCCATGGAACTCAGCTTTTAGAGTCAGGTGTGAAGATTTATCATTGCCAGCCTTTTGTGTTGAACATTGTCATATACAACCCACTGTTCATCATCATATGTTATGATGATATAGTTAAGGAACAGTTAGGATGATACATTCGTTATTACATTTGGTTCCCCAAATCGGAAATTACTTCTGACTCAACCAAATACTAAGAACCATTAGAACAATGAGCAATTTATGGATTTAGACCAAGTTGTCTAGTTAGGACAATAAGCACAATGGCTTGGTCAGGCATGGATTTTTATTTACAAAGAAATGCTTATCGATAAAAACAGAATTTTAGAAGAGCAACATGATTCCAGTAAAATTTGGTTAAAAAATCTTTTGTAAAATGATTATCTTCATCTGCAAAATTTTGTTAAGAATTTTCTCTCAGAATCATAAGTAATCTTTACAAAATTTATAAAATGGTAGTTTTTACTCACACTGAAAAATCTAGGCGGCCAGAGTATGGCAGCTGACCTCTCCCGGGCCTGGCGTTAACAACTCAACTGGCTGGCACATTCATACCTTAAAGCATTTCTAACCATGGTGAGTTGTTTTGAAGGTGTGAATTGTTATGTCAATGTATCGACAACTAATGTCAAGGCAATTTATCGGATGGAAGGATAGAAGTGACAGTATTTTCGAATTTTAATTGAACCAGTTTATTTAACTATAAAGTACTTTTAAAAAATTAAATACTTTCAATTTTATTCATTTTTACGTACTTTTTTTTAACGAAGATATGTCCAAAGTCTGCACTGTTTCTGTTCATAAAATTCAATCTAAAAAAAGAAAATAATTAATAATTGCAGTATGTCGCTCACTGAAAAACAATAAATTAATTATATTTAAAAATGAAATTAAAATATTTAATGAATTAGGAAGTAAAAAACAAAATTAAAAAAATTGAAAATGCGACAAGGATAGTCAGTCAGAGAATTTGATACGTGCTTGCCAGAAGGAAAGCAAAGCAATTTCTTAAGGCCTTTCTCTTAAAACACGTGACCTATTATTTCTGAATCGTGCATCCATAGTTTTGAAGAAAATATTTTTAATACATTTTCTGCATATAAAAATATTTTTAAAATATTATCGTATCGCAGATTGTAATAAGCTTTCAAATTTATGATCTGTAAAAATAGATCTTTTTAAAACTCTTTTTAATAACAGCATTTCCAAAAAGACACGGATTCAAACTTAATTTTAAGATATTTAACAACTTTATCTCAATTTTTTATATTTAAAATTGAAAAAAAAAGAAAACAATTTTTATAAAAAATCATTTTTCATCGGAAAAATATTCTGGCTTCAGACAATAGTGTCATTAATATATATTATTCATAAAACCATTAAAGGTTTTTTTAATTAAATAATGTCAAGTCACAGCTGAATTGTGGGTAAAACCGGGTTTCGATTTACAAAAAATCAATGATTTATATTCTTCAAAGTATTCTTCTTGTAACTAAATTACACAAAGCCGAATTTTCGAGTTTTCATAAAATTAAGTAAGGGAGGTAACAGATGTCAGAAAAAAAATAACCACGACTTTCTAAATAACAAACATTTCTAAAATAATTTCATTCATAGGTGAATAAGTTCTGAGAGTTTCATTAAAATCCAACAATTATTTGACTTTTCAAGAATTTTCAAATTAATGTGCATTTCAATTGAAAATAGCGCTAAAAAGCTAATGGTAACCGTGGACGTAAAAAAACAAGATTTTAAACCAAAATTTCGAACGCGGAAGGAAGGATTAAAAAAACTTTAAAAAATAATTCAAAATACTTTGATCTTTCCTCTTAATAATAACATAAACATTTCAACGATAAAACTTTGTTTTTATTAAGTTTAGGGCCTTTTTTTCATCGTGTAATGCTGTTTTTTCGGCGAATTATTGAAGATACCTAGTTCTATGCTAACAGTTTCTTTTCTCGCACTTCTTGCCTGTGGAAATTTCTTCCAGTTTCATGCTTTCCAGACAATTTTAATCTGCAATAATTTAAATGTAAAATGTCAATCACTATCTACTGTCCCCGCCCCCCGATTACTCTTTCCTCTTCCCGCTCATTATTAATGTTTCTGTTCCCAATTCTTCCACACCCTGTAAGCCCTTGTGCCTTAGTGGCTTTACTGCCTTGCATGGGGTGATACCGATTAAAAAACAAACAAAAACAACAACAACAAAAAACAGACAAACAAAAAAAAAACGAAAAACTTCCATATTTTACAAATTTCTCTGAAGACTGTTGAAAGTTTGACTTTGGGATTTGTCGCTTGTTATCAAATAGTCATGGACCCATAGTCATCAGGCAAGTTCTGAATTTTTTAAGAGTATAAAGAGACCTTTCAGGAAATAGGGGATCATGGTTCTCCATTGATTCCTGAAGAATAGCACGAATGGAAGAGGTCATTAATGAAGAAGTTATCTCTTTAGGAAAATAGTAACAACAAGGAAACTTATAATCAAAAAGAGACACATAACGAGGAAAGAAGTCCTAGAGAATTAAAAACTCACAGTATGTATTGAAGCTGATAGTAACAGAGAGAAACAGTGAGTAACCTGTTTAAAGACTGTGAAAATATATAGCAGAAGAGAGGCAAAGAGGGATGAAAAAGAGTAAAAAATAACTTGGGGCATGAAAAACAGGATGTTGGGGGAGCCATGATCACAAAACTCTGAAAGGACTTGGTACATAAAAGAAAAAATTGTTTAAAATTTCTGAAATGAACTTTTATCATTATTTTAAAATGAACAATTGCAGTTAAAATTTTCATCTTTCTTTATCCGATGTCGGCATTTTGGTTGATGTATTCTTCGCCATTCCTTAGTTTGCCTTGCAGTTTTATCCATTGATACTTGTCAAATCTAAATTGTCCATAATACTACAATCTACATTTATTAGATGTCTTGGGTAATAAAGACATCTATTTCTGTCGGGTACTTAACGACTGTATGGGTACGCTTTGTTGGTAACAAAATTTTATAATAAATCAATTCAACCTCTCAAAACGTTGTCTAACAATGCTATGGCAACATATTTGTTATAATTCATAGGTAGGGTGTTCTAGTATCCCATAAAATCTAACTTGTGAAGAAAGCCTTCAGAAAGGGGTTGTGCGCGGATATGAAACATCGACCACATTTAAAAAGTAGATGAAATATACGAGAACATAAATATATGAAAAGTTCAAATAAAACACAAGAGTCTTGCACACGCACACACACACACACACACGCATATATATATATATATATATATATATATATATATATATATATATTCGAAATTCTTAATACCAAGTTAGCATGTATCTACTTTCAAAAGGCTATATACCAAAACCAATTAGAATTTTTGTACTTATCTGTTTGGTTTGTTACCAGCCTGAAATGCATGCGTCTTGATATCTGAACTTCCAGGAGCAAAAAAGAGAGATTGACTTTCCCGCCTAACGTGACTGTTTTTTTTTTAATTCTCGTCAATAGTTATAATTAATTTTTATTGCTATTTTTGTTTGGGTCAAGGGGAGTTTACTTTTTGTCTTTCACTTTCAAAAAAAAAAAAAACTGCACCAAAAACGTAAACAAACCAAGGAGATATAGGAAAGCTGTAACAAATGTTTTCTAACAATGCTACGGTCACATATTCGATATATTTCATAGTTAGGGAGTCCAAGTATCCCATGAGACCCGATTTTATGTGAAGAAAGTCTCAATTTGATATTAAAATCTGAATTAAAAGGTACTTAAAATTTCAGTTTATTTATTTATAAGACTGGAACTTTGACCCCTTTTGTGATAAGAGGCCGGTATTTTTTCCATTGTATGCTAAAAAAAAAATTGTCATGTTTCTTTTGTTTCTATGAGTTTTAAAAATATTTTCAGCTTAAATACAAAAATAAAAAAGGAATAATGATAAAAATGACTTCAAATGAACTCCCCCAACTGTTGCACATTTTATTTTATAATCTTTTCCTATTATCCAAGGTCACGGCCAGACAGGAACGAAAACTAACCATTAAAACACAGACGTCCATTTTAATTTCATTCAAATTAGGTGTGTATGCATGTTTGCACATGTGCACATGTATATCTAAAAATATTTGTACACAATTAAAGAAAATAAAATTAATTCTATTTATTACTGAATAACTTCCAAAAAATTCAATAAAATCTTAATTAAATTAATTGTTTTAAGGTTTTAAAAAATCAAATCTTTATTTTTTTCTTGTCTTTCTCTCTATACCTGATTATTTTATGGTTAAATTAAGGTTTATAGTTTCATTTCTTATTTTATTTCTTTATTTCTTTGTTAGTTTTTCTCTTCTAAATTCAGGAATTGCATGGGAGATAAAAAAAGATAAAGGGAGAAAAATCAGAAGAATTTAAGAAGTAAGATAAATAAAATAAAATTCAAAAAGGAATTGAAAGTGAAAAAGAAAAATGAAAGAAGAAATGAAAGAAACAATGGCAGGAAGAATATACAATTTGGTATAAAGCTAAAAACGGCACAAGAGGAAGCGTAAAAGAATAAAATAGATGAAAAATTTTGATGGCATAAGAGAATGTAAAAATAAGTTAAAAATACGAAGAAAGAGAAGTAAATGATGTAAAACATAACAAAAAGATAAAAATAAGAAAATTTATAAAAATACAAAAAGGAAAAATAAATACAAATAGGTAATAAAATAATAAACCACAGACAAATGAAAAAAAATAAAAAAAAATATTTGTTCATTGCTAAAAGAAAAGCATTATTTTTATATATTTGAAAAAATATCTCTTCTTTTCCTTTGAAATATTTTTTTCTTTTTATTTATTTGTGATTTATTATTATTATTTTATTATTTATATTTGCTTTTTGTTTCTTGTGATTTTCATTGGTTTATTGATTATTGATCCATTTAACATGTCTCTAAGTGAAATCAATTTGATATCTGCAATCTATTCGTCACCATTTTATAATTGACCAATGAAAATTCTCAAAACAATATTAAGAGTTTATTTATTAGATTTTTTAAACCAATCATTTTTGTTTTGAGATCATGTTATTCTTTTCATGTGTTTCTTAATCTGTGCTAATTTTAACACAAGGAGCATTGAGTGTTGCAATATTTGCTACTCTAAATTCCTCTTACTATATATGCCATCTATATTTATTTTCATTTTTCTTCATGATTTCATTAGTTTTGACTAACCTGTGATATTTGTGTGTGTGTGTGTATGCGTGTGTGTGTATGTGTGTGTGTATGCGTGTGTGTGTATGCGTGTGTGTGTATGCGTGTGTGTGTATGTGTGTTCATGATTTGTCCATGATGATTATGTCAATCATAATTTATCAAAAATTTGCTTTCATGAAAATGTTTTGATTGTTAATTAGGATTAATGTTCAGACCATAACATTCATTTTGGAATTTTGAATAAGTTTGCATAAACTGTTTTTTTTAATTTTGTAGTTGTATCATAATGAAGCATTTTCATATTTACTAAGATTAATTTTTATGTGTGGGTGGTGTGATGGATATAAAAACAGAAAGTCCATCCTGGGTAAGACGATAAACTATATCTGACAGCATGGCCTCTGATCAGGAGGTTTTGAGGAGCGTGGAACCACCTCTTAATTGCTGGTGTTCCCAGGTCTACCCTGACCCAGGGTGGTAGCACCTGTTAGAGTTCCAGCTATAGGCAAATAGCTAACCCCTAAACTGTGGTCGAAACACTATGGAAATGTAAAAATAGGTTTTAATATGAGGAATACTTTCTTGTAAAAGTTATTATCAGAAATACATTATTACCAGCAATATATTTTTGAAAAAAAATATTACCAGCTATACATTTTTTTAAACAAATATTAGCAGCAATAGACTTTTGATGAAAAAAAATATTACCAGCAATAGATTTTTGGAAAAAAATATTACAAGCAATAAAAAATTTTGTTAGCATTAAATAACCCATTGAGGTTGATATACCATAAAACAAAACAAAACAAACAAAAAAGCAAAGAACAGAAAGCGAACTGAGTTAGTCAAGTTCAAATTCCAGGCTAGTCTTTTGTGTTCAGTTTTGTGCAAATACTATTGGAAAAGGCATTAATCTGTCTCTTTTCTCCCAAATTATGTGTTAAATAGCAGGGTAGACTGGTCTCTCTAGCCCTCAGTGGCAACCATTTCTATGAAAAGGAAAACTTTGAATTCAAAAGCCTGGAGAAGCCAACAGAAAACTAATTCACTATCATCTCCTTGAATGTTTGACAATTTCCTGACAATTAAGAAAAATCTGTCACCTACATCTTGAAAGGAAATGCCATTAAAATTATATTGAAAGAAAAAAAACTGAACTTAGTTGCAGTTTTATTAATGGAGAGAGTCAGCTGTACTATAAAGCAGCATTTAAAATACTGACTTTTACCTGATCATGATTAAATGCATAACTAACTATATTTACATTAGGACAATTGCCTCCATCTTTGTTGTTGTGATAAGATGAGGAAAATAGTCTAAATATAAATAGTATAAATAAAGATAATTCCCAGAAATTCAGACAGAAATAACTCAAACCTACTATATGCCACAGAATAAAGCATTTTGAATCATCACAGGATTTATATTTAGTTGATGACACAAATTTTTAAGAATTGTTTTATTTTGATTCATTCATTGATTATTTATTTATTTTTTGCTTGCATAATTTTACAGAATCTTCCCAAGAATTTAACAGAATTTTTATTTCTGTTTTCATACCATTTTTATGGCATTTCTTAAAAGTATTAAGTTGGTTATAACTTGTACTATTACATTATTGTACTTTTATATGCTCATGTATTTTGGCACCAGACAGAATATAGTTGTATGATTGTATAGTTGTATGGCTTTGCACTTTATTCCACTGATATATGACACATGTAGGAGAGAGAGAAAGAGAACATTGTATTTACACTGTGTTTTCGAAGAGTAGAAAGTATGGTGTTCTGATTGAAAACTGCAAAACCCACAAAATTAAACAAGTGATCAAATTCTACCATTGATCTCTTCTCTGGTGACTGATGTTTTGTTGCTTTTATTATGATTCATAGATCCATTCTCTCAATGTTAACCTATTTTCCTCTTGCAATTCATATCTTGATTGAAAGATCAAGATCATATAATATGACAGATCTACTAGACAAAATATTAATGAAATTACAATGTGAACAGTGATCACTGAGTTACAGAGAAAAGTCCCCTTACCAAAAATATCAATAAAACTATGATGTAGAGACCAATTTGAACCAGTAAATAAACCCCAGACCTGTAATTGATGAAATGATTTATTTAGTGCCACGAGTTACAGGTTATCTGGATTGAGATAAACTTACAGCAGAAGATGGCTAATGGTCCTGTGATTGAGGATTATTGACTTCAATATTGGTGCTGTCAAAGTATTTTATTTCATACTGTTAATCTCTGACTTAAGTTTATTACATCCTCTGACCAGGAATCATATTTTACTGGATTATTCCAATAAAAAAGCTAAACTAAATTATAGACATATTTGTGAAACTGTTCTCATATTTCATCCATTGTTTGCCACTTATATCAAAACACTGATTTTATTTTTCATTGGTTGGTTATCTGGTGGAGAGGAAGTCTTTTTTATAATTCTGGCTAAGGATCATCTTTTACTAGATTATTCTAATAATAAGTTATGATAAATTATAGGCACATTTTTAAAACATTATTCTCATTTTTCATCCATTGTTTGTCACTTACTCTATCAGAACTGTTTTTTTATTAGTTTGGCATCTTGAAGTGTTTTCTTTTTAATTCAGTTCTCGCTCCTTTGATGCTTCTCTTTATTGTCAGTGGTTTATTTTGATGAATTTAGACATGCAATTTTCCATTTAATAATTTATTTGTTCATACAATCTCACATATTGGTTTTATCTTAAATTCATAATTTTTTCTGTGATTTTCAATGTTTTTTAAACATTTTTGCAAAATTTGTTTCTAAAACTCAAACTTATAAAAGTTTTCAAAGTTGATTAGATAGTTTTCCAACTAAATATATAGCAAATCCTTTATCCCTTTGACATAATAAAAATGAAGTTGTTCAAGTTAGTAGTTGGAGTTCATTTAACATGGGTCCCCATCTTATCATGTCAGGTTCAACTTCCATCAAGGGCAGGTAATCACTATTTTATTCAAGAGGAAAGTAAGTAAAATATCAACAAAGGTGACTTATAAGTCAAGTTATGGTTTTATCAGAAAAATATTTTATTGTAAATTTAAGTTATACCTTTACTCATGAAGGCCAGTTTTTATAACAAATTTTCAATTACTACCAATTTATACTTAATATTATTCAATTTGATATATATTAGGGTTTCCAGTAAGCCTTGACCTTAATTAGCAATATCATGATACAACTGCTGAAATCAGCCTCAATGCAAAGAGTAAATCATAGAAAAAAGTGGCAGTGTTTAACCTTCATGCCTGCAAAAAATGGTGTGTCAAAAAGACAGTTATTCCCTTGACACCACTATTACTATATACTCCCTCAGCAATACAAGATTATGAAAATATGTGATCCAAGTACAATGTAGTATTTATTATTTACCGTTTATGAAAATTTAGTATTTACAATTTCATAAAGATATAAATTTGAAAAGAAATCTTTTTTTTTGAAAATTTATAAAAAATTATCAAAATATGTAAACCAACAATAATGGAATATTTATTCTTTACCATTTTATAAATAACTATGGAAAAAATGTTTTTTTTTTATTCAGTCTAATAAATAGTATTTAATATCTTTGTTGTCAATTCTCAAGAATAAAGAAAATGTATAAATCCACTTTCATATGTTCAGGTTTATTAAAATTCTAATCATCACTTTTTAAGACATCGTTGAAGAGGTTAAAAGTGTATACGCTAATAGCGGTGTCAAGGGAATAACTTTCCATTTGATGTGCCGTTTTTTTGTGGGTATGAAGGTTATATATTCCCAAAAAGTTTCTTAGAAGTTTGTATTGATTTAAATAGTCCAGAAATTTTTTCACTTTGCTTATATACGACCAGTCTGTCTAATGTGCCAGTTGCTTAAAGACATGTCCATTCATTCAAGTATTAATAACAATTCACTTTACTTGGCTGACTATCCAAGCACTAGTTTACCCAGCCCACTTTGATGAGAATCAAAAGTCATGCAAAAAGGATTTATGTAACTGTCCAA
This sequence comes from Acanthosepion pharaonis, assembly GCA_903632075.3. Lineage (NCBI taxonomy): Eukaryota > Metazoa > Mollusca > Cephalopoda > Sepiida > Sepiidae > Acanthosepion > Acanthosepion pharaonis. Next base: position 4,500,288 of record CAHIKZ030000557.1, on the reverse strand, counting down.
ATAAACATACTTTCAAGAATGGTTTGTTACATCATTTATTCATGGTTTGGCAATGATACTAATGATCATTGAAAAAGCTTGCCTAAGGTCTCCACTGTTGTAAGCAGCCAATCATGCAACTGAATACAAATGGAGCCAGTTACATGTATTATTCATACTTAAAAATAAAGAAAATTGGTTCTTTGCTCAAAAGAGAAGCTGAAAAGTAATAGAATTATCTGTGTAAAAGAAAGCAAGGAATATTGATATGCCCCAAATGTGTTAACCTCAAGAAGAAGAAAAGAAAAGAAAGCAATAGGATAATCAGATTTGAATGTTTCTGCCTAAAATTTGTCTCTTCCTTTTTATTTGTGCACTTTTTGATTTTTATTAAATACATAGTATTTGTTTCATTTTTACTTGACTCTTTTTTTACCCTTTAAGATGTATTTTCTTGTCGCATCATGTGTTCTTTGTTTTTCCCTTTCATCTTACATTACAAAACAACACCCTGAGTCAAAATAAACTGATCAAGGATAAAATTACAACAATAAGAAAGAGGATGCCAATTCTGAGTCGGGTATTTTTGTATGCGCAATGTTAATGGGTAAATAGATACTCTGATAAAATTCTCAAAATCATCAAATATCTTTTGACACAGTAACATTCATTTCGGTGCACCATTTGTGCCTGAGCTTTTGATGAGGAAACATGCTGCATTAAGACTAAATGTGATGAAAGATTGTAAGCTGATGTCATGACACAGAGATGTATACAGTTTGCTTTTGTTCAATTAGAGCCATTTCAGACTGAGGGCCTTTCATAGGCTGAATGGTCATTTCAGAGAATTGCTGTGATATGTTAGTGGTGCTTTTATATTAGTAACATTGGTCAAAAGAACATTTCTACATTTGGAAACCTGTTTCCAGATACCATATAGTATATAGATGCTTGAAAGACTGATGCATTTTAATCATAGTAGTGTAGACCACATGGTATCAAGAGCACAGATCTGAACAGTTGTGGCCTTAGTACTATCAACATTGACTGCTAGGTATTGTTTGCTTAGAGCAGTGGCTCTCAAATGGTGTGGCACGACTCATAGAGATGGTGGAAGAGGACAGCAGGTGAGACAGAATGATTGAAAGACAATCAAGATTTAGAAACAGTTTCAAAAAATTCATGTCAAAAATGAATATGATTTCAAAATTTCAAAATATTATTATGGTTTACTTGTAATTGCATGCATGAGTCTCAGTATAAATAGTTATAAATAATTATTGACTGATTTTATCAATGTGATATTTTTGCACTATATTAAGTATTAAGAATATCGTAACAAGATTCCACAAATTGGAGAAGAGAGTTATCAATGATAATGTTTTAACTTCAAATCTGCAGTTATCTCCCTTTAACTCTCCCTCTGTTTTTTTAGATTTAAATCTACTTTTTATCACATAAAATTTGGTGAGGTGTGAGCAAATTTTCATTCTGAAAATGTGGCTCAAAGAAAAAAAGTTTTGGAACACTGGCTTGAGCAGGTGTGGCCCAAAGCAAAATTCTATTTCTACCACAACACCATTGACCATCTCTCCATTTGTCTGTGAATGGGTCACCTGGACACTGAATGGAACTTTTTAATATTTTGTAATGAGATCAGGTTCTAAATTCATGCCTGATGGCCATATGCATGTATAACATAGACATGGGGAGCAATATCTTCCAAGATATATTAACCCATAACATGTACACCAAAACCTTGTATCATTGTGTGGGATGTCATAAGTTTCAAATCTTGCACACCATCAATGCACTGCAAGATCTTTGATACCATCCCTGCCCAGCATGATTACTAGAGGTTTATCCATAGGATATGATGGGACAATACCTGTCTCATTCAGTTAGCCCAACTACAACTCTTATACATTGTATCAATGCGCAAATAATAGGAATAATAATATCATGGAAAGGTATTTGTCTGTATTATCCTATACAGGCAAAAGTACAGAATGATATACACTACATTAATATGTGCTTTGAGTCCTGTTGATACAATCATTAGGAACATAATGTCTTTATTTGTGATCATTTATTGCTATCCAATTATATAAGAGTTATGTTTAATTGATTGATTTGATTTTTTTATGATTTATCAACCTTTTGCAGGTTATTTAAAGCCAGAAAGTATTTTTTAGACTGTAAGAATTTTGGTGAGGTAGATAATAGTGATTTATTGATACAAGTCTTAATAATTAATCCATAGCTGGAGGCTAAGAGGTGGATTCATGCATTTCCCAAAGATATTTGCACTTAAGTGAATATAATGAACCTAACTGGAATTGGAACTTGTCTCTCTGATTTCTATTTCCAAGCTGGTATCCATCATACCACCCACACATTCAAGCTTACAGCAAGTGTTATTTTTAGTGGTCACCCATCTAGGCACTAACTAGACTTTGGTGATTGTATGAGAATGTGATATGGCTGTAAGCCAAAATTATGTTTAATCGAGAGTAAATTGTATCACATTCAGTGCATTGCAATTTTATTTTCTCGATGTTTATTCTTTGAGTTTCACTTTCTGTTCAGCTTTCATTGTTTAATTTGAAATTTGTACTTTCAATGCATGGAACAACCTGAGGTTTCTGTAAATAAACAAATGAAGTATATTAGTTCTTTGTTGTCTGATGCATGGTAAAGCATGTTTACATTTGTTAATTTTTTTTGTTTTGTTATAAGAACTTTAATCACTCTCATTACTATAAGTGTTTTCCTTGCCTAGTAGAACATGCTAAGCTGGCAACCAAGAATACTGTCAAATTTAAACATTCATCATTTTGCAATTACATTGAAACTTTCTATTCTTTCCTCAGATGTATAATATGTCTAACCACTCTAAATTCCATTTGTGTTTATTTCTCTTAAAAAAGAGTTTGGAACTGCTTTGTAATTTCAATCCATTTATATGGCAGTGAATGCTGGACAATTTCCTCATAGATGAAATTGAGATCTGAAGCAGCAAGGATTTATTTCTCTACCAGCATGTTGAGAATAACATGGATGAAACATGTGAATAACGAGGAAGATTTAAGGTAAATTAAGGATGACACAGACACTTATACATAGAATTAGAAAGAGACCATTGAAATTTTTGGGACTCAGAGGGCTTGGAGAATTTGACACTCACAGGACATACTGTAGGTGAGAGGAGTAGAGGGAAACATTGAATAGCCAACCTAACGAGCTTGTGTAAAATGCATGCCAGAACAGAGAAGGGCACTAAGGGGAAAAATGTTGTTGTTTTTATTTTTTATTAATGTTCACCCTATACAAGGCGTAAGAGCCACTCAAGGTAGAGTATTAATGAAGGATGTTGTGTGGCGGGTAATTGTAAGAGATAAGAAATGCAATTATATGTGGGAAAGATATCATTTAACCCTAGATTTGTAGTGGTTGGGAAAGCATCCTCTAAGGAGTCAGTTCCAAAAAGTAATTTTTTTTAATCGGTTTCACCCCATGCAAGGCATAAAAGCCACTAAGACACAAAGGGTTACTGGGTGTGGAAGAATTAGGAACAGAAACATTAATAATGTGAAGGAAGAGAAAAGAATAATCAGGAGGACAGCAGATAGTGATTGACATTGCGTTTAAATTTCTGCAGGTCAAAGTTTTTTGAAAAACATGGAGCTGGAAGGAAGTTCCACAAGTGAGAAGTGCGAGTAAAGAAACTGCTCACATAGAATTTATGGTTACACCTAGCCAGCTCAACTGTAAATTGATGAGAAATCGACACCAGCCTGGTATTGCGCTTAAATTCAAGAAGTCTAGATACCATAGAGAAGAGCTCATCCAAACAATTACCATGAAAGTATTTATAGAAAAGGCGCAGAGAAGCAACCTTATGGTGGTGGGAAAGTGACTGAAGCCAAGCTGCCAGATAAGGACCAATAATATTGCTGATTCTTCTTTGGATTTTATCAAAGAGCTCAAGGTAAATAGCAGGGCACTGGACCATATGTGACAGCAATATTCCAAGCATGGGAAAATTGTAGACATAGATATGTAAGATAGATTCTGTAAAGACAGGAAGCTGTTGAGAGCTATGATCATTCACATCCAGAATGTACACATGAAAGAAGAAAAAAACTGCTAAGCTTTCAACCATTAATTTTATTAAATTTAAGTTTTCATTCTCTTACAATTCTGCAAAAGGCTTTCCATCAAAACGATCTGATCTAATCATTTTTCTTACTTTATTCTCTTCCTTAATCTTAATTTATTTATGATTCTGTTCGCTTTCTCATTGCCTCTAACCACATAATCTTCTTTTATTGTTCCATCTATTTACTATCTCTTCCTTTTTGCGTCCTTCTCTCATTTTAATTCTTCCCAATTATTTTCATACTACTCCAACTTCAACAACATTTGCGTTATTAAAACTAGGCTCTTTTTTTTTTGTAATTTTGCCTTCCATCATTTCTGATATCATTCTTCCCGATTCTCTCTACTGGAACATTTGCATCTCACCTTGAACTCCTTTCAATAAATATTGTTTCTCTTACTTTAACTGACCACTTACTACATCTATTTTATTCAATATCCACCAGTTGTTTCTTTCCTTGTTTTTTTTACACTTTCAAATAATTTTCTGCTGCTGATTAACCCTATTTATCCCCTGACTTGTTTTGTTTACCCTCTTTCTGTTCTTGCCACTACCATTTCCTTTTACTTTTGCTCCAGGTCATTCCACTATTGAAAAGCTGAATAAGCTAAACATAGTGATTTATTTTACTTTATGGCAAACATTTTGAGGTAAGAACAAAAATTTCTTAGTTTCTAGCCCTTAGGGATTTGAAGACAATAATAATTAATTAAATCTTCATACCAATGCACCCATCTGCCAGACTGTTTCTCCTTATTGGTCTAAAAGGGGTAGCAGAAAGTATTTCCCTATGCCTACGGCTTTAGTTGAGGGAAACCAATAATTTCTGAATGGCCCATCATCAGACCTAAAGACATATGTTGGATACTTTACTCTAAAATAGTGTTGTGTCACTTTTGTCTTTGTGGGGAGGTCAAACATAATACTCAAAATCCTCAAATGTTTGCACATATTGATTAGTAAGAAGAACACTACAACTACTACCTTGCTAGCATAACACTGACATCTACTACTACTAGATACAAGTTGGAAAACTGTTACAATATGTTTACCTTACAACAGAAGTATGTTAGAAAGGAACCAGGGAATTTGAAGTTCATGCAACATACAGGAATATTCAAAAGCTCCTCCACCCATATGAAAACACTTAGCTAGAGTTAAGCCTCCATCTGAAGACATCCATAATCTATGAAGACTATAAAATAAGGAATGGTTGATCGTGTGTGCAAAAGAAGGTGGGAGTTACTATCATATATAAAATGAAGTTAGACCGAGAAAGCAGCATTCAAATATAAAGTGAGTGAAACAATTGATTCATTTCCTATGTTCTCATAATCAACTCAGTAGGCAAAGTATAACATTGAGATCCTATGATTAGGGGAGAATGAATATTATATTTAAGTCTTTTGACATTCTGCCACCTGATTCTCTTGTGAGCCTACTTGATAATAGCTTTGGTTAAGTGCATCTAGTTACCTGGAGGTCATGAGAATTTAATCTCTTAATCAGATTCTGAAATCTACATAGATTGGTTCTGTGGAACAAGCAAAAACTTCTTAAAGACTAAGATGAATCAATTAATATGATGTATACTTCAGAATAGGCAACATAATGCAAACACTCTACAATGGTTGACTGAATAAAAGGTTTAAAATTCCCAGAAGATTACCAACTATAAAAGACAGCTAAAGATGGTTGGAGAATACAACAGGTAAAATGTTGCAACTAACAAACAAAATGAAGACACTTGTCTGAATAGATCAGTGTCTGAAATACAACTCTTAGTTGTATTGTAATTTGTTTTCTACATCTTAGTCATGTGACTTCTCCATGTAGATTCAGCGTGGTGTAATGGTTAACAAGCTTGTCTTGCTAGATCAATTACAACAGAACAGTGAGTTCGATACTCACTGAGTGCCACATCTAGACTATGCTTAGAAAACCATGATATTACTTCTTCTTGTAGTAATGATACTGTGTCTTTTTCTATCACCCACTATAAAAATCGTCTGTCTGTTAATTCTCTTTCTCTGAAAACTGTCTCTTCTTACGCATCTTTAGATATCTAATTCATTTTAATTCACTTACTTTCGTTTATTATTATTCTGAATTAAAAGATTTTTGAAGTACGACACAATAATAATAACAAGCTTAGCAATAATATCACACAAGAAAGCCTTACAAAGTTAAAAAGTACTAACTTAAAAAAAGCCAAATGATTTCGAATAAACAAATAATACTGCACCTAATTTATGTGCTATGAATATTTGAAAACCTCTGAGCAATTTTCTTTACAATTTGTTTTCCTTTAGAGTGAACTTTCACTTCTAAAACTTCGTTTTCAAAAATCGTTTTCGTCGGATATTGCCATTAAAACCTGGAAGCCACAGACTGCAGTCTTCGGGAATTCTTTTTCTAAAGTAATTAAATCTTGAAACAGCTGCTCATATTCGATCGTCACGAACAATTGTTGTCTGACATATTTCATGTGTAGATTTTAAATCTAATTGTCTCCAAAGTCGAGGTTACAAATAGATGCAGTAAAATAATCATTAATATGAAAACACGCCAGCTAAGCAGTCAAGTAGTATCATTAGCTAAAGTGACATGATATCGGAATCAGTGAATTAGTTTTAAGCTTCGAAAAGTCAACACTAGCCAGTGGCGTAGCTAGAGTGTGTGCAGCACGAAGCAAAGAGTGTTCCGCCTGAAGTAGCCCTTGAATATGCCACCCCTTTTATATATATATATATATATATATATATATATAGAGAGAGAGAGAGAGAGAGATGTGTGTGTGCGTGTGTGTGTGTGAACATTGAAGTCAACACTCAGGCCACATCATCAGGCCAATCATGTGGCCTGATGGTCGCGTCTAGCATGAAACAGTCTGTCGCCCCTGAATGTTGAATTTAATGTTCACTTTTATATTCACATACGCTCTATCCCTGATATTGAGCACTTTATTCCATAAATATAGCGCACCTTAAAATTATATTTCTTCACACACACACACACACACACACACACACACACACACATATATATATATATATATATATATATATATATATATATAACTATTAACAAGTCCAAAAGACGAAAAATAGAGCAACACATACCCTCAAACGAACATCTGTCAAGGAAAATAACAGAAATTTATGTGATAACAACCAAGATGTGTCACCCACATAGCGATGCAGCGACGTTAAAAGAACGCTTCCTGGATCTGTTCACAGGTTTCACATTGTTAACTATGATAAAACATCCCTGAGTACATCATTGGATAATGTTTATTGTTTGGCCAAGATAACAATCGCTTAAATATATATGCCATAGTTTAAGTTACTCAAAATCAAGACGGTCCTTCAATTGTGAGTAGTGTCCCGACATCAAAACTGCTTTTATTTCAATACAGCCTATACAGGCTTATACAGCAGACCGAAAAGTACCACTCCCATAAATATGTCGCCTGGTTTGGGTCGCCTTCTCAACTCCTCTAGCTACGATAGTCAAAATGTATTTAAATTTTCTGAGTTTACGAGAGAGAAGATGGACATGGAAGAAAGAGATAATGCAGAAAATATTATGTAAGTGTTACGAAGGAAATGCAACTCCCCCCACCAAAAAAAAAAACAATAAAAAAACAAGAAGAATAGTTGGAAAAGAAAAGAAGAAAGAATATTGAAATAATGATAGAAAAGTGGATAATGTATTATATTTTTAGCTGAGAAATGCGTGGATAGTATGTGGGAAGTAGATTCATAAGGAATTAATGCCAACAAGGCTTGAAAACAGAATAAAGAGACCAACTGTAAACGTTAAAAAAAGAGATCAAGTCGAGTAGATAAAAGGAAACGACCTAGGGGGAGGTTCAAGTCATTGAGAAGGAACAAAAAAAAAGAGTTCGTCAATGAGATGAAAACCAATGAATAACAAGAAGAATTGTGGGAAAAAAGAGAAAGGAAAGGCGAATGATGAAAGTGAATTTTGAAATAAATGAAAACAAGTTACAAAAGAAGGAAAGATAAATCCGACCAATATAGTCAATATATATTTTCTTTTTACTTTTTCTTCGAAACTAAATAACACTTATAGTTCAAGGTGTTTTATTCTTAATTTCTATCCATCATCTTGTGCACATCGTTCTGGACGCCTCTCTACAACTTCCTCGAAAGGAAAACGAAATGACAACAGGTCGTGAAACAGTTACCGGTTTCTTTGATGTTGACATATCTTCTCTCTCTCTCTCTCTCTCTCTCTCTCTCACTTTCGATTTTATCTATTTTTTCATTCTCTTTCGTGCAGTATTTTAGATGTTAAAAAAAATGTAAGTCGCTACTTGAACTTTACTTCTTTTGTTATAATCATTTGATTGTAGAACGATTTCAGAGTAAATGCCAAGAAAAAGATGAAAATGGCGTTGTCGTGCTTGTTGTCATTTTTTTTTTTTTTTTTGTAGTTCTACGTTTTTTTTCAGGATTGAGTTTATTCTTTTTTTTGTCTTACTTTTGATATGAAGAGACGCGCGTGAGGAACTCGTGTGATTCCAGAGTCTAAAAGAAATGGAGAAAAACGAGACAATTAAAGGAAAATTTTATTAACATCAATTTCCGAAAAGTGGCAAGAGTAACAAATCTAGATGAAATGGATCTAATAATCTTAAAAAATTAATTTAATCTCTGGTTTGAAAGAAAAATACCAGAGCTTGAAACCCTTTCCATAATATAAATTTTATTATTATTATTATTATTATTATTATTATTTCCTTTGATTTCTGGTGTTTACACATTTCTTTCCGGGTCCCGCCCAAGGATCTAAGTTTAGGGATGGCATCATGACACTTTCCACTGACAAAAAAAAAAAAAAAAATTACGTAGATAAAGCCCTTCGTAAAGTGTGGGCTGTACGTTTCAGAACATTTTTTGTATCTTTTTGAGGCATGGACTTCCAGGAATCCCTTCGATTAGTCTACTGGAATCTTTTCCAACAATTCCTAGGGCTCCAACTACAACAGGGATTGTTGGTGTTCCCATGTGCCACATTTTTGAGATTTCTATTTCAAGGTCCTTGTATTTTGACAATTATTATTATTAATAATAATAATAATAATAATATTAATAATAATATAATTGCGCTTGTACCTCCTTTTGTTAGTTTGCACGACATTCACGCTTTGTCAGTACCTCATAAATAATGAACTATTTCATTTTGGTCGCGTGGAAAGACAAGACATATTAGAAACGCTACTTGGCTTCAGTGAAAGAAAAGAAAGAATGATAGAAGCCTTTAACGTCTTCTGCTAATAACTAAAAAAATAATGGACTCCTTCGTTATGATCATGTGAGAAAGCAAAAGGCATCAAAGACGGTACTTGGTTTCAAAAATCCCAATAATTGATGGATGGAAAATGCGACAGCGCATTCCGAACCCGCATTGGATTAGCAAAAGACGCCTTCCAAAACCTAAACAAAGTATCAAGGAATAAGAAAATTTCATTAGAAACAACGAAAACAGGACTGAATTACTGTGTGATATAAATCCTGTTATATGGTAGTGAATGTTGGATGAACACAAAATTGGAAACAAAAATGTGGTTCTACAGAAGGATGTTGAGAATACAACGGACAGAGCATATAAGCAACGAAAAAAATGGAAACAAAAAGGAAACCTATAGAGAGAATAAGAAAGAGATAACTGACATTTCTTGGATATATACTGAAGGCTTTGAGAATTTGAGATCCACAGGGCATATTGAGATCAAAAGGGATAAAAGTAGGCAGCCAGCCACAGAGCACTCGTGCTTGTGTGAATGGATAGGGTAACGAGGTCGGGGTGTTGGTGGCAAAGAATCAAACGTTACTAAGGGCTACAAGGGATAGGAGGTCGTAGAGAGTCATGATATGAAAGAAAATGGCACACAAAAGAAGGAGAAGCCCTGAAGCATAATTGTTTATAGATTTGTTGTTTTTTTTTACGGCGTACCAACCTTTTCCTGGTTATTTAAAATCAGAAAATATTTTCAGATTATAAAAGATTTTGGAGATAATAATGATTTACTCATACAAGTTCTACTAATTAATCCATAGCTTGGGGGAGAAGAGGTGGATTCATAACTTTTCCCCGAGGCATTTGCGCGTAGCCGACTGGAATTTAAAATCTGCTCTTTGATTTCTAGTTACGGCCCCCTGATTTTCATTACCTGTATATTCAATCTTACAGCACCTGATATTCCAAAGAGGTCACGTCTCTAGATACTGACCAGGCTCGACGTTGCTTAACTTCGATGATCGTACGAGAACCGATGTTCCAATGTGATATGGCCGTAAGCCCTGAAATTTAAGGAGTGTTAAACTATGAAAACTTTTTGTCATACAAAAACCTAAACTGATGATAAAAACTGAAAACTGTTTTAGTCTTAAAAATAATGGTATAATTTTAGCTGCTAGTAAAACAAAACTATTTTTGATAAACGCCTCTAAAGGATGCTTGAATATTTCGAATATTATGTTTGCTTTTATATTTACATATATGAGAATTCTTACAAGAGAAGCTGCAGCAAGAGTGGATAACTCCTGTGTTACAATAAGTTAATCTAAACAAAAATTGAAGTTTTCCATTCTTTTTTTTTTCTTTTTTTTTTTTTTGTCGATAAATGGTGTAGCTTATGCTTATGTAGTTCACTCAGATGATCAGTTATATGCCATGCGTGATACACGTTTAGGCGATCATGTACCTTTCGATACATAACTGACGAGGCCATCTAAGGCTATAGAACCCGGTTTGTCCTGCTATTTATCCATAGCTGTGGGAGAAGAGGGTTCATACCTTTCCCAAGGGTATTAGCACGTAAGTGAATGTAATGGATTCGACTGGAATTCGAACTCAGCACTCCGATTCCTCAATCCGAGACGCTATAACAGTTATTTTAAATCAAATCATTTCTGTTTCTAAATTTTATAAAAACATGTTATGAAGAAAGCATAAAAAAAGATACACAGACTTTATGCTTTCCTCGCCTAGGTTCTTCGAGCATTCTTCAGACGCCGTATATTCACGTTCTCGTGATGTCTCTACATTTCCAAAATAACAAAATATTTATTTAATAACATTTTGTAAGCATCGATTACTTTAGAGCAGCCTTTCCCAACGTGGGCACCAGCGCCCCCTGTGGCTTCTTTGATGTTGGAAGGGGAAACTGGGAGTTTTTATTTCATTTGGAGGGCGGTGAACATACTTCTGTTTAGCCATCCATTTTTTTTTTCAATTTTTCAAAAATTATTCAATATTGCCTACAAAAGGAAATTTCTGGAAGGTATCTATAGCTGTGGGAATCTATCAAATCTTTCTTCATAACTTTTTTAACTTCCTATAGGACTTAATGTGGCTTCAACGCAATTAGACAGCTTCTTACTAAACAAAGAAATCGTCAGCAGATTACAAAATGAGGAGATCTACGATTACTTCAAAGCAGAATGGAACCTAGAGTAAGAGCATTTACCAGTCAACCATCTCGTTGAAAACATAAGCTATCACATAAAAGTTGTTTTTTTTTAACATTTTAATCATTGGCATTTATAATAGAAATGAAAACAATATTAAATTTATTTTTGCACTAATACGTAAATGTTATCTTCCTATGAAAGATGAATTCAGTATAATATTTGAAATTTAATTTGACAGACGGCGTTGAGTTTGTGCCCAAAGCAAGGCGCTGATTGAAAAAAGGTTGGAAAATACTTCTTTAGAGGAATAATGACTACTAGCTGACTATTTGCTTTTATTGTGTCATGTGAAAATACAGGTTAATCCTACATTAAATAACCAAACATAGATCTTATTTTGCACTATGAGTGTGTATATGTGTGCGCGCGATGTGGAGCAAACATATACTATATCTGGTATATTTTACAACCTCGTTAGTGCTTTACTGATTGGTACCGATGAAAAGAATTTTGGGGAGATTTCTCAACTCTTTCTCCCAAACGCCACGTTGCAAACCTGTCTGCCATCTATCGTTATTCTAATCTCCAAGAAAGCAACTCTTTGCGTCCTCTTCGTCTCACGTTTTCTACTGACATGAAATAGAATGATTATATTGAATCAATTACTGCGTCTGATGCTAGGAATGTTGGTTCACTGTGTCGTGCCAGACATTTTTCCTCGCCAGAATCCATCTTGCAAGTTTATAAATCTATCATTCCTCCGTTCATTGAATATTGCTACCAATTTTTTTTCTGATGCTCCTGCTATATATCTCAAGGTCCTCGACAAAATCTAAAGAAGGGTCTATAATATTATCTCTCTTGACCTGGCATCTCGATTTCAGTGACTTTGCCATTGCTATGTGTCTTTTCTATAAATATTTTCCTAGGAATTGTTCTAATGAATTTTCATTCCTGGCACATCGGTCGCATGAATTTAAGCGTGCTACTCGATTGGCAACTAGGTCTCACCGTTTTACTGTTGAAATAGCTATATGTAACCGTAAGTTCGATTCTAACAGTTTATTCTGTTGTACTTCTCGTCTGAAAAATTCTATTCCAGTTTCTTGCTTCCTTGCCACCTATGATCTTCAAAAAATTAAATGCAACGTCGATCGCCAATCTTATGTTTTTTTTTTAACCTGGTCTTTTATTCTCCTTTCTCAACACTTGCGTTTTCTTATTTTCTTTCGCTCACAGTAACACTCTGCGTCTTAGTGGCATTATCGCCTTGCTTAAAAAATGCCATCGTAAGTATTCAGATTAGCTCCATTCTTTAGTTGCACTAGTTCAGATTTTTACTGTTAGGACACGCCATGCTTCTTCCACGGAGTCAAATCACCTTTATTTCCTCCATGTTTGAAAAGTAAGAAGGACATTTCATTCAGATCTATCTTTCACAGTGATTGCTACTTTGTGGAACAAACCACCCGCGTGGGTGATTACTTGAATGCTTTAATCTTGACCCCTTTAAGTCAATAAGGCCAATCACTACCTGTCCTTTTTATCTTCATAATCACTTCTTACCACCTTCTATTACACTCATAGCTCACAATTAATTCCTAATTACCATGTCAACAGTAACCCTCCGCCTTGAGAGTCTTTTATATATTGTAATGCGTGAAATTTAGTTTAAAAATGTAACACAAGTTTCATATAAACGGAAGTTTTTTTGTTGAAAGTGAGTCAAAGCGATTTAAAATTTTTGAATTTCCTTCGTGAGTGTGTATGTAAGTTTTTTAATCATCGCAATTAAATGTCGAGTTCATCTTGATAAGTGTATCTATATTGAATTATTTCTTTTAAATAAAATAATGAATATTTAAATAATTGTAAGTGTTTAATTGCCTTTTCCACCTTTTTCGTTTGAGTTTTTACCCAATCCCCCTTGTTATTGCCATATTTGTGTATTTTTCGCCATCTTAAAAAGCGAGGTTTACATTATCAGTCGAATTCCTGCCAGAGTCAGCGAGGATAAAAGTAAACATATACGATATTATCTATTTATTCATTTCGCCGATATTATCATCTCTTTATCGCGACAAATAGAAGTGTTAAGATTAATAGCGAGTAGATTTGTATTGAAGAAAAACTCTAGATACTTTATGAACATGATTAATGAAAAAAAAACAATAAATATAAACTAAACAGTGGTGGCATCCTACCGGTCCACGCCGGTTCGCGTAAACAGATTCTTAAAATTATAAAAGCTTAGCGAACTGGTTGTTGGATTATCCGAAATTAATCTTATATATTAATAGCCGATTTAAAAATATAAGCTAAAATATAACTACAAATATAATTAATACCAATGCTGTAAGTTCTGAAAGAGGGTTTTCTGTGACGAACATAATTTATTTTGGCAGAAGAAATCGTCTTGAAGTTAAATATATAGCAAATCTTCTAGACATAAAGTTGATAAGTCTTCCATTGGATCTTTGAGACTGCAGCGATTAAGTTCAAATGTGGCTAAGAAACCATAATACATCTGATGACACTAGAATCAAAAAGCATCAGACTTCTGAACAGAAATATGACGAGAACAAAATTTCAATCTGGAAATAGCTTAATAAATAAAGGTTTTCCATTAAATTATCAAAATGATTTAATTCTTTTTGATACTATAAAGTGATTTGTTTCCATTCTTAGTTGGATAGAAAAATAAGCTGAATAGATTCCTACGGATTATCCTACCTTTATAGAACCGGTTCCTGGAAATTTGGGATGCCATTATAGAATATAACGTACACCATGTTTGCTTGTTGTAATCCTCTGCAAGATTAACTCAATTTTATTTTTAAATATTTTTTTCATAAACAAAATATCCAACACTATCATTGAGGATTTATTGAACTTTGAAAAAGATGAAAGATTATTGGGGTATATATCAGGCTAGTTATCTTCGAAGTGTAAGTCTGAGAATTTTGCCCATTTTGAATATTATGAAACGCGTTTTGATTAATATTCTGTATTTCGCTTTCAAATTCCCTTACAGTCTCTCCGTCGTATTTCTTTATTCACACTGAACAATTCATCTTAAAATTAAAACTGCTAATATTTTCCTGGCTTATATGGTCGATTTACTTTTGATTTTCTTCTGAAATCAGTTGTAATCCATCAAATCTACTGGAGTATGTATTAAGCTAGTTATCTTCGAAGTGCAAGTCTGGCATTCTGTTAAATGCGCAACAGACCAATGCTATAAAAACGCTTACTCACATCTGTAAAGAACTCAGCGTTAATGAAGGTCCGATTAGATTAACTGTGAGTCCTCTGAAAGAATTAGAAAGAAAATTGTAACATCACCATCTAATCAAAAAAAAAAAATAAATAAAAATGTCAAGATATAAATGAGAAGTAGTTGGACGGAGCATTTGCCACTTGTTATGCACAGCAGATTACGAATGGTAATGGCTACAGTTGAAACATTCGCAATATTGGAATTCAACACATATATATATATATATATATATATATATATATATATAACATATAGCTGGCAAGAGAAAAAAGAGAAATTGTATTCATGTGTTATATATAAAAATATATAGCTAAAAAGGAATTTAAAACATTTATATGATTAGCTGTGAGTGTGTATGTGACAGAGAGAGAGAGAGAGAGGGAGAGAAAGAGAGAGAGAGAGCGAGAGAAAGAGAGCGCACGTTGTTGGTTAGAAATTAAGAAGTCGGTATTCCCGGCTACTATCATCCCCCACCCCCAGGGGAGGACACTAGATAACACCCCTTACCTACCGCATACTATGGTTGAGGGCGAAAAAGAATGACAAAGAAAGTGTGTTTATGATTTTTCTTTTTATACAGTTTTTTTTCTATGCCACCTAGCAGACGTTAAGTGAAGTCCCCTGACAGAAAATGTGGGGTCATCCCAAACCAGTATATAAGAAAGTTAATTTATACAAAAAGTTGAATTAAAAAACAGCAAAGTGAGTTAATGTAATATGGAGTAGTCTGTAAAAATAGGAAAGGTTTTTAAATATATTTTTTCTTTTGAATTAGTGGATTTCGAATAAAAGGTCTGTATATTTATGCAGGAATAAGAGAGAGGGATTCCATATACAGAAAAAGAAACCCGTTAAACATTCAGCCGGTATCCGTGGTGTCAGTGTAAAAACGTGATTAGGCGATTGGCGGCAGTTTATTTGAAGTCGCCGGGTGAAGTAGATTCATCTGAAGCGAGTGTACCTTATGAATTTTAGGTTGCCAACTTTGCTTTTATTTTCTTTCACAGACTCCGAACTTATGACTTTTGAATACTAAATTAGAGCAATCTGATTGGCTTATTATTTTTCCTATTTGTCACATGACATGATTTTCTACAACGTTCGAACGGGACGGATTCAGTTAAACCAATTTTACAATTTACAACATTAAAGGCATAGATATTCATTCTTGTTTAGGGACATTTGTGCCTTGTCCACGCATTCTTGATTTATAACCCGTCACTATATAATTAATTAACAATATGAAGGATAGTTACATTTACAAAGATTCTGACTTCTGTAAGAGGTTACAATTTGCACACCGTTTTCAGTAGACAAAACATCTTTGTCTTATGGACGCATTTTAAATGGTCTTTCACTGAAAAATCGAAGAAGCTTTTTAGCTTCGGTAAAAAAAAATAAAGACAGAAAAACAACTTTCAAATCAATTTTTAAAGTGAAATATTTCAAGTTTTTGTTTTTCAATGAAAAAAAAAGTTAATTTAAAAATAATTTTTACTACACGTGGTCGTTGCATGCATCTATTTTAAATATAAATAAACAATTCTTCTTTTGTGAATTTCTTATAAGACCGACAACTTAAATAACAAGCTTTTGTCTGCGGCCATTCATAAAAAGAACGCTGAAAAGATCACAAAGCAGCTAATATCTACGAAAAGTAAAGAAAAATGATCAACATAAAATTTCAGATGTTATTAAAAGATTTAACTGTAATCTGGTGACATATACGTAAAAAAAATAATATTTTATATTCTGGAATTTATATATATATATATATATATATTAAAGATTTAAGATTTAAATAACATTTCTTTTATAATGGAAGCGACTAAGTGAGCATATATATATGGTATACAGAGATACATATGTACATCTATGTAAGCAGTAAGAATTCATTCAAAGATGTTTTATTGAATTTGACCGACGAAGTTTGCCTGCTAATTTCCCATTATGTTTGTCTTATTTTCGTGTATGCGATTGCATATCCAGATAAGATTTCAAATGAAAGTGAAATTGTATATATTTTTTTTAGTGAAAAACCGCCCGATATATGGCATCACATACATACGACAGGCGTGGATTTAAATTAAAATTATAACGTTTCTAAAAAATGCGAAAATTAAATTAATCAAAACTTTCTTTAGTTTACTTTAACTGATAGCATTAACGTTCTTAATAACAAGTTGTGGCCGAAAGTATGTGAACAAATCATTATGAATTTTTGACAGTTTATCAATTTGATCTGGATGTGTGCTTGTTTACACGCGGACTAATATATGATAAAATAAAATCTATATATAAAATTCCGTGATTTCCGTTAGTCCGTCATTTCGTCAGTCGACTGGCTGATCGGTTGAACTCTCTGCCTTTGGGCGGGGAGGAACCCGAAGGAGGCTACGCCGAAGGGCGGATTCTCTTTCGGGGAGGTAAACCGACCCTGAACCCATTTATACGGGTTCAATGGGTATATTTTTGGCCGAGCCCACGGGCTTGGAGATCCCACGTTAAAAAGGCCTTGTGCCACATGACGCCCTCGTGGGGTGGGGTGACTGAATATCGTCAGTCCGTCACACCCTGTAAAATAGCCATACATTAACCGACCAAAACCAAATTTTGGAGAGAAGTGCAAACAGGTAATGGGATACAAAGTACAGTTGGTTTTACTAGGGCGTTTTGTTAAAGTATTTTTCCAAACAAATCAGTTTATTCAAATCGATTGGTTTGTGAAATTGAACGAAACGTACAGTTAGTAAATCTCGACAAAAATGTTAGAGATAACAGCAATAATACTAAATACTGTGAGAATTTCAACACGCGGCAGATTGTTTCCAGAAAAATCTTGTAATAAAAAATAGACAAAAACATGTTTGACCCCCACCCAACACAGACATATATATATATATATATATATATATATATATATATATATATATATATATATATATATATTATTAATTTTGAATCCGACATATTTTGATTACTTCAAACGTTATTTTAGAGGATATCCGTATAGGGTAGGCGCTCCGTTTATTTTAAACAGTATTTATTTCGTCTACTGGCCTGGGTATTCGAGAGAAATTAATAAAGAGATTTTGTCCTTCGGTAGGATTCGAACCCGCGTCCCCTTTTTCAGTAGGAAGCACCGTTTGCCCCAGCGTGTTTTTACCGCTCATTTATGAAGAGCTTCATAATAAAGCAAAAATCTATTTCCCCTTTAAAGCACACTCACTCGTTCAGATTTTTCTCGAGTGGCACATTCTCTTTATTTTGGACATTTGTAGGCTGCGTTGTATTCCATGCAACACATGGTTCTCTGGGGAATAAGAATAAGAAATTCCCTGAAGAGGGAAAACGAGACACGTCTTGCCTCTATAGAGGAAGTAACCGAGAGAGGGGTGGGGGAGAGAAAGAGAAATAAAGATACATAGAGAGATACCGTGCATCCCTTTCCTTATATAGTGCTTTATAAAACGCCAACTAGTGGTCGTTAGTCGAAGTTATTTGACACAGTAGTGGAACCACAGTAAAACCAATTATGTCCGTCACAAAGAGAAGGGAATAAATAATTTTATTAAAGTAACAAATGAAATCACGTAAAATCTGTCCATCAGACAGCGATTTTCCGCGAAGCATTTTTGAACAGTCTTTGTCAACATGAGCAGGCGCATTTTGTTGACACTCTAACAACCCAATAATAATAATAATAATAATTAAAAGCGGGATATTTTAGAGTACTGGCAATGATGGTTTTATTTGATTGCTACACCTATACGCTATCCAATACAAATAAATAAAAGCAGTGATTTAGATAAATACTCTATAGTACACCTACACCAAAAAAAGAAAATAATGTGAAAAATATAAATATCTATGAAACAGGAAGTTCTTGATACCAGTTACTTTATATTAATCTAATGCTTGTGTTTAACAGTTTTCATGGACATTCTATCGCAATCTACAGGAAAAAATATAATAACATTGAGGATGCAGCCGAATATAAGTCTGGCGCTATAAAATCTTTCAACAGTTATTAGATGTCAGTGATAGCAAAATCTTATACATATCAACACAATCACGATCACCAGTTGTAGAGGCACCACATGTACTGCAGCCGAAGCAGAAGTGATGTGTCTCAGGCAAGATAGCCTGACGGAACCCAACCCTCTCCAGGCTGCATATCAATAGTCTATGTAAATAAGCCTGAAATATAAGAGCAGGTAATGGCTTGTCATCACGCCGATAATGCTCTCATATATGTTGAGATGTATAGACAGTTCGCGGAAATGTAATGGATCGTAATTTCCGTTTTGGCTTATCAACTTTGTTGCCACTTAGCAGGTAGATTTTCGATATATTTTAAGTAAAGATTTTCACGCGGGAAGGTTTTCAGCAAACCATTGAATCCGAATTTCATTAGCGTTCCTCCCCCCCCCCCCCCCGCCCCATCGAAACGTTTTTCTGCGATCGCAAAAGGTAATAATAATCAGTTGGCGCAAGGTTAGGTGAATATGGCGGGTGGGGTAAAACAGACTAATCGAGTTCTAAATTTTTTTTCTGTGTTATCCTTGCTGTCATGCATAGAGGAGAACAACATTTCCTTGTTGGACACGTTGCAGCTTCTGCACATATAAATGCGCATTCAGTATTTCATTGCGTTTTAAGAAATCTAAATGAATTATAGCCCCACGATCCCACCACCACACACACACACCCGACATTAGCTTTCTTCTATTGAGCTCAAATGTTGGGATCGTTTGTGGAAATCTATCCTTGTCAGTCCATACATTTTACGTTAAATATTCTCCTATGTTAGGGGCGTCCAAATCCATTCTTAACTGCAACATATGATTAGTTGTTAGGATGATACATTCGTCATTAGAATTGGTTTCCAAAAACGAAATTACTAACGATTCAAGCTAATAGATGTGGAAAAAACGGAAAAGACAAAAACAAAACAAAACAAAAAAACAAAAACAAATATCAACATTTAAACCTTTGTATTTATAGAACATATTTCAGAATACGTCAAATACTGTGGATTGCATCAAACTTATCTACTATTGGGCATCCTCTCCTGAGCTTAAATCAAGCAAGCCATATGAGACTAAATAGAGAAGAATTCTTTTTCTTATACCACCATTCGTGTTCGATTTTTTTTTCAAAGAACCATAAAAATTTTGTATATTTTTTTCTATGAGAAGATTGAGCGAGTTTCTGAAATTCGCTTCTGCATTCTTAATTTTCGATTGCTTGTGTGTACTTAGAAAGAAAGAAAGAAAGAAAGAAAGATCTATATTTCCGTTTTTAAGCTGGATGTACAGTAAACAATATCTATGTTTTATAACCTGACAATGTACAAAAGGGTGCTGAAAATTTATCATTTATCATTCAGACTAAGGACCAAGGTGCAATCCAATAAAAAATATGATGCTTGGACATCTGGTCATATTTTGGGAAGTTGGTCGATCCGAGAATTTTACAGCACCATCTTGTAAGGCGAATTAGAAACAAATGGCTTTGCTGATGTTTTCTATTAATTATTGATGCGCCACGGAGAATCGATTCAGACATTCGATACCGTCCTCCATTTTTCAAATGTGTGTTTTTACGAAAAATCTGCCCTCGTTCAAAACAATATCTCCTCTTCTAAATTCCGAAAACATTCTTGCCGTGGTGAGAAAATAATGACATTAGTGTCTAGAGAACTGATTCCAAGCTTTAAATGACAAAAACAAACGCTCAACTTTACGGGGTAAAAATGGATCGAGATAAATCATAGAGAAAAGAAGGTGTAGTCAAATCAATCAAAATATGACTTAGAATGGTATAGTAATGATAATATTAGCCATTTACTTATAAGAAGGTACCTCAAAAGAGAAGCGATACTTAAGGTTTCAAATTAATTAAAAACAATGAAAAATCTTTCTTGAAGTTTTTATTTTACTTTTAATTTCATGCTAATAGATTAAATTTAATATTAGATATTAAATAATTTGTTGTATTTCAAAACGAATTTAAATTGATTTGAATGAGTTTTTTTAAGTGCTAAAAATCGCTGATTTTAGCCATATTTACAATTCTTTCAGCACAACGTAATTGTCTTTATTAAAAAATCTTTTAAAGATAAAATATACTTTTCCGAAACGTTATTTGAGGAAAAGTTTAATTAATCAAATTGAAACAAATATTACTTTTAGTTTAAAATATCACAGAAAAAAACTTTTTTTAACGCGGAAATGAGTGTTTTATGAGATGTTGACAGCTCTATTGATAGCCTCATGTATAGGAAAATTTAACGTGAGACCTTTTTTTATATAATTTTTAACTACCCAGTAATCTTAAAAAATTAGGAAAATATTCTATGTAATCTAATGTTTTATTAAATTTCAAGTACTTTGGCTTAAAATGTACTATAGCTACCACTCTAATTTTCAGTTAATGTCAGTTACACAAATCGGCACGTTTATACCCAGACACACAAAAATTCAAAATTCTTTTTAAAATAGTGGGGTCGCTGAATTGTAGTAAGATTTTTCATTTATGATTTGTAAATATATTTTTATTTAATAACAATACTACCTAACTCGTACAAGTTAATACAGAAATTTATAACATTTAAAACTTTATAAATTATTCTAATTGAAATTTTAAAAAAACGAAAACAATTCTTGCAAAAATTCATTATTCATTGAAAATATTTTCTTAAGACAGTAGTGTCCATGAGAGATCTTATTCATAAAAGTAATTAAAAGCTTTTCTAATCAAATAATGGCTTAGTTCTGTTGCATTTTTATTTTAAAACTCAGAGTAGATATTTAGTAACTGGGACCCCTATTTTAGAAAAAGAAATGTTGATTTAAATTCTCTAAAGACTTCTTATAACATATAAACATTAAGTCATATACACAAATGAATTTCTTCGAATTTCATAAAATTAAATTAGTGTGCTTAACAGATGTAAAAAATATTTTTACCAAAAGAAAAAATATTTCTAAAATAATGTCATTCATTTGTGAATGATTTTTGCAAGAATTTGCAAATCTGTATATATCCATATGAAAGTCTTGATCTGACGAGGCTATGTAAGAAAATGACTCGAGTTTTTAGAGTATTGTTTGGGTTTTATAGTAATTTTCGGTGTTAGATGAAACGACTCCTAGCAGAGCCAATCTTATGTTTAATTTTCTTATCTCCTATACTAAATTTGTTATAACTGATCCCTACATCAATGTATTTGGAGTATTTAGTATTTACTAATTCTACATTATGAATTTTTATGATGGCTTCAGAGGATTTGTCATCACTGCATTCATTCCAATTCCAGATTATAGTTTCTGTTTCGTAAAGGTTTACCTTGGGTCCTATTTCTTGGAACAATTGGTAGAGGAAGCTACGAAAATAATTTATTGCAAAAATTACTATTTTTAGAGAAAAGAAGGCGAGGCCAAATCAATCCAAATATGACAGGGAATACTGTTTTACAATCGTTAGAGGAAAGTGATAAAATAAATGGCAATATGTTTCAATAAATTTAACCGGAAAATCAAATCTCGAAAAATTCTTCTCTTATTCTGAAGAACTAAAAGAGGACGAAATCTGCCTTCATCGAACAGACGATTCCAAGTGTCAGGAGCTTAGTTCACCTATATTTCCGTATCTGTTTCTTACATGGAAGTTTTGAACTTTCAATGGAAAAACTTCTAGAATCTCCATGAAATACTGAACATTTTATCTATTTATTTGTATATCATTCTTAATCTTAATGCAGACAAAGTTTATTTGAATTATAAGCTTGCATTAACACCTATATTGCAGTCTTTTTCTTGTCGCAACGAAAAGATAAGTTTCAACGACATTTCAATCAATGTAGAACACTTTTTTACATGTAGATTTATTGCTAGTATTAAACTTAAACGATTCTTACTGAAAATCCGTTTCTGTCTAATTCATTCTTTTTTCTATTCGAGAAGTTGTCACTGTTACTAAATGAAATAGAAGGTCAAAGGAATTGATAGCTTATTCTCCTTACATACATTATGGATTACGGCCACATCACGTGGAAACACCGTACTATCACCGAAGTTAAGCAATGTCGACCCTGGTCAGTACCTAGACAGGTGACCACTTGGGAATGTCAGGTGTTTCAAACTTGGATGTGCAGGTGGTGTAATGGATAATGACTCGGAATTGTTAATCAGAAAGCCGAGTTCCAGTTTTAGTTAAATGTGTTAAATCACTTACACGCAAATACCCCTGGGAAAGGTATGAATCTACTTCTTATCTCCCCTAGCTATGGGTTAATTAGTAAGACTGCGACGATTTCGGCGATAATTATCTAGAAATCGAAGATTATTAATAAGATCGAAGCACAATCGGTCTTTAATGAAGTTATACGCAAGAGAAAAATGAGCATTAGAAATCGTCTGAAAATTTAAATTAAATCAGTATTCGAATTAAAAAAAAACGTTCAAGATATATTTCAGGTAAATAAGTCGTATTCACGTATTTTCGTGAGGTATATGTTCATTTATTTTCAATAGAAAATTCGAAAGGACATTTGAATGCTTTCGCTTTAAGATATCGATATCTGGCGTAATCGAAATAATATGATGCAGTAATGAATCAGCTTTCATAAAATTTAAGGCTTTAATCAAGTTAAATAAAAATGAAAAGATTTCACTTAGAGTCGATAGTAGTTTAATGTAAACAAGCTTCAGTCGAAGAATATTAATTAACTTTCAGGGCCAGTCAATAATCAACGAATATGCAAGATAAACGAATTCTGGCAACGGTCTGAAAATTTTAATTAAATCTGAATTCTAATTAAAAAAGTTTCCCAGTGTTTATTTAGGTAAATCATGGGTCACGTGGTTCTCAACTTTCAATGTAAATAAGTGTCAGAATCGATGAATATTAATAAAAAATCGAGATCCAATTGATGTCTAATGAAAGTACACACAAGATGAATATCAATATAATAGTATTGAAATGCTAACTATTTCAGAATCTGAATGTCAATATTCCAGGTTTAATTCGTTAGCAACATGGATCGGAAATAAAGAAGTGGGCTCCAACGAGATTTAAACTCACATTTCTTATTCTTGAAAGTCTATTTGATATGGAGTAAGCCTCACGAGTTTAACCATGGCAATCCGTCACTAGCCGAAAGTGATTTTAATAATAATAATAATAATAATAGTCTTCCTTATTCAATTTTCTATACATGGAGTAATAGTAATAAAGTCTTAAATTGTTTTAGCTGAAGCATTGTCATTATTAAATTTTTAATATATTTTCTTTTATCTTATTTTTGTCACTTTTAATTGCAATGTTCAGGTCGTCTGACGTTTTACGATTGCAGATTTTGATCATTGCTTTTCACACGACAGTCGTAGAGTTAAACGATCTGGGCGTGTCAATGAAAAGCAATAATAATAAAATGAAAACGTAAGAAAAATTAATCACGATAATACTTCGAATATGAAATACGATCAGATCAAAGATATTGGTTTCATAAAAATATTGTACTGTTTTGAGAGGCAGATGGCATTAGAGGCGTTTAGCTTTAACTAGTTTCATTCAAAGACAACTTTGCATTGGAACAATAGTCATATCAGCATGCATCTTTCTTTTAGCAAAAATGTATTTATTGTTTCCAACAATGACGATATGAGAATATAAGTAACATTTCGGATTATTCTGCTTTTTATTTTACTAGATTTTTTGCAACACGCTGATGTGTGTTGAAAAACTCACAATTGTTGAAATTATCGCTAACATTTTTGTCGAGATTTACAAACTCTACGTTTCATTCAATTTCACAAACGAATCGATGAAATTGGAATACACTGATTTGTTTGGAAAATACTTTGACAAAAATCCTATTTCACGGTTTAATAATTACTTTAGTTTAATTTAATCTTACAGAACTTCATGGTAAACAATATATTTTAGGGATTTTTTTTTCTTTTTAACATTGAAAATTAACACACAACTGGAATAAATTCTTGAGCATGCAACATACAACTGGCCATGCGTAAATGTTTCTTTCTGTGGTCAAATTCTAACTTTTTGAAGCGTATAGCCTTGTGATTTGTTTATAGTTCTGGCAAACGCAAGGCGAACAAGAAATTGGATTCTTGTATATATAAGAAATTAAAGAAAAGATATGCAAAATCAATATTGCATTTTTATTAAATAAATATTTCTTATTTTAACCATTAAATTGTTTTTAAAATAGTGTGAGTATTTTGTATGTTGAATAATAAAACGTTTAATTTTTCAAAAAAAATTAATGAAAATTTATTGTACTAATCTACGCATTCTAGTAAAGCTAACTGTATTTTGTATTCTCTTACCTATTTGCACTTCTCCCTAAAATTTGGTTTCGATTAGTGTTGTGGTAGGATCCACCTAATTTGCATAGTGGAGTACCGACCATATAAATATGGTTGGTACCGGGAAGAGAGGAAGGAATCATTGCAGTGAGGGACCCGGACGAGGCTTTGCCGAAAGGCAGGGTTTCGTCCGGGGTGGTAGACAGGCCTTGAACCCGTCTAGGCGGGTTCAGAAAGGCCATATTTTTAGCCGAGCCTACGGGCTCGGAGATACCCACTTTAAACCGGCCTTGTGCCACATTTTATCCTCGTGGGTGGATAGATAAATACAGGAATCAAGAGATTCAACCAGAGACTCTGCCCGACTGCGACTCAGTCAACACATTCTCCAGGAACGGTCTTACCAGGAATATACAAAAGACTATATGTAAATATTGCATACACTTTCTTGTTTCAATACATTTTGTTCCAAGTACATTTTGCGTTGGATTATTATTCCATGCAGTAGTCAAGTTTCAACAATTAGTCAATGTATGACTATTTTAGAGAGTGTAACAGACGGACGGACTAACGGAAATCACAGAATTTTATAAAAGAAAGCTAAAAATGCGACAACTATAAACACGATTTGGTCTCCTTATAGTAAAAATACTGTGGAATAATTGAACGTGTTAAAAGTGGTTTCCGAAGTTCTTTAATGATAATCCCTTTAATTCCCTTTCCAAATGTTGCCTCATAATCGAGTTGTTTCGGACCGTGGCGGTGATATGTATTTATTGTAGAACACACGTGGGTTAAAATTTCCTGCTAGCCAGTCCAGCTACAAGAGAATGTAGGACTTTAATTAAGTCCAAAGAAAACAAACAAGACCGATAAATATATGTAAACAAATATATGTATTAACAACAAGTTAAAGGTTACAAGTTACATGAACAGTTACATAGACAGAATGTGTGTGGTGTTTATTATGTGCGTGTGTTGTGGTGAGTGTTCGTACGTACGTGTATTGTTCTTAGCGTGTTCCCAGAATTTGGGAAACGCTGTATCTGTGAGAGTTTACATCTGCGAGGTGGTATAAGGCCTGAGGAAAAAAGAGGAAGAGGCGAAGGGTCAGCCAGTATTTATAGCCAGGGGAGAGAGACCCCTGGTGAAGGGTTAAGGAGCTGAGGAGGAGCTAACTCCGACAGAGTAATCCAATTGAAGTTAATCCCAATCACTTTAAAACTTTACTTGAAAACAACGCTGCACGACATGGGAGATATGTATCATATTGAAAATATTCAAATCGAGCGTTGAAAATCATTTCTATCAACTTGGTTACGTTGAATTGTTAAGTTATAGAGGAAGACATTCTTTCTACTTTTATGCACCATGTTCCTTCAGGAATCCATTATGGCTCTCTATAACTGTTGCTCTAAACAATCGTTGATTCATTACTAACCTACTTGGTCTCCAGCTCTGCCATCCATTTATCCCAAATCGTCAGATAGGTCATCCACAGAGTCTCTCTGCCACACTCTACTTCTATATGTCTTGTAAATGTTAATTTTTCCAAACACACCCTTATCATGTGTCCCAGAAATTTCAACTGTCTCTCTCTGTATTTAAGTATAAATGTCCTTCTAGTTTACCTTTTCTTTAGAAATTCTTCTTTGTTCATATGTTCTGTCCATGGTCTTCTTAGTATCTGTCTGTAGAACCACATCTCTCTTGCTTCGAGGCTGTTAGGAGATTGTCCAGCATTAACTGCCATGCAGGAGGATAAATATGAAAATATAACTGGATGCTATTTCCGTGTGTTATGTCGTAAAAGAATTGTGATGATATGTGACGAGAGCGGATACAACAATGTGGAATACAAGAAACTGCAAATCAAGCAAAACAATAGAAAAGTCTTCATCCAGAGAGGGTGATGCTGTGCATATATGGTAAAATTCGAAGAGAGTTTTCTACTATCAAAGAACTAATCTATTAATACGAACAAATTAAGTAGACAAACTGAATAAAGCAGTCAACGAAAAGCACGCCAAATTAATTAAGAGAAAAGACGTAATATATTCACTCAGGATAACATCCGGCCGCATGTCTCTTTTCGTAACCAGGCCAAAAATTGTTGGCGGGAAAGTTTTCAGTCTTCCGCCATAGTCGCCAGATATCACTCCACTTTCGAATTAGCATTTATCCTGTTTTTACAGAATTCTTTTGATTAAAAAAAATCCAATTTTCTGGTAGTCTACAAAAGTGACGTAGAGCTGAGAAAGACAAAATATTTTGGTTAGGATCGTGGTGTGATGCCAGAACAGAGTTTGCACTCAGTATCACACCAGTCTATCACACCAAACCATCAAGAGAGCCAGGCGAAGGGCGCCGAATACAGAATCACGTGACCTTACAACAGTACATAGCTTTTAACCGTGGGAACGAGCTGCATGACAGAGATAGATAGATAGATAGATAGATAGATAGATAGATAGCAGCAATGTGTAGACAGTTTCTCAGGTATTGCAAATGAGATTGTAAGGTCCATGCCCGGGGGTCATGCACATGCACACATTGGTCAAGAGCAATCAATGATGTCGGAATTTGAATGTATGTTAATTACATTAGCACGACGATATCATTGCAGTGTAAAAGTACATAAAATTGTCAGAAGAAAATGGAACAAAACGGTGAATATATGGTTCAATAAACTTAATAATTATATGTTTTGCTTAGTCCTGGGTATGATGATAAACTACCTCCTGTAGTAAACCATCTGAACGGGAGAATGGAGGTTTTAGAGGAGCGTGGAACCATCTCTTAATTGCTGTTGTTCCCAGGTCTACCATGACCTGGGGTGGTAGCACCTGTTAGGGGTCCTAGCTATGGGCAAATAATGCCCCCCCCCTCAAAACAAAATACTATGAAAATATAAAAATAATTTTTTATAGTAAAAATACCAGAGGTAGAGGACCGTGGCTGTGATGTTGTTGAGTAGAAGTAGAAGAACACATGTGGGGTTAAGATTTTCCTGCTAGCCGGTCCAACTACATGAGAAAGTTGGACTTTAATTAAGTCCAAAGAAAAACAAACACAACACCGATAAATATATGTAAACAAATATATGTATTAATAACAAGAAAGGTTACAAGTTACATGGACTATATTTAGTCGTCCCTCCACGAGGGCGTCATGCGGCACAAGGCCTTTTTAATGTGGGCATTTCCGAGCCATTAGGCTCGGCCAAAAAAAGCCCCATTTGAACCCGTATAAACGGGTTCAGGGCCGAGTTTACCTCCCGAAGGAGACTCCGCCCTTCGGCGTAGCCTCCTTCGGGTTCCTCTCCGTCCGTAGAGAGAGTTGAACCGAACCGTCGCTCAGAAAGTGAACGACAGACTACAACGACAAGTTACATGGACAGTTACATGGACAGTGTGTATGGTGAATATTATATATGTGTGTGTGTGGTGAGTGTTCGTACGTACATAAAAAAATTACCAACAATACCTATTTGTAGTGAAATTATCAACCAACAATACATTTTATCTGCAGTTGAAAGCATATAAGTGCGTTCAAAGTATTTAGATTTCGACATTAAATAACCCAGAGAGGTCGTTATGTCGCTAAGCAAAATCAACCAACCTATATGCTTTGCTATTCGGACCAGCATACTCACAACAATTCGTTTGTTCTACCCTCTGACCTTCTTCAGGTGTTCGTAGTCGGTAACCTTCTTGGAATTTCGAACCGAAACCGTTAATAAATCCATGTGGGTAGATTGTTTTCATTCTGCTTTGCATACTTGGAGGATATTAGTTAATAATACCCAGCAGTCTTATTCACCATTGCCTTGCTTGTTTATTCCTTCCCTTAAACCAGAGTATGCGACATGTCACGGATTAAACTCACACCTATCAGGTAGCCCGATATATTTTAACCCATGCTTTAATTCTCTAGACTATGTAATAAATCCGAAACACATTCCTGAAATCTTCGGAGAGTAGAACAGACGAAATGTTTTGAATGTAACAAACCAAGATAAGCGTGTTTGTTCGAACAGCAAAGCTTATAAGATTGTTATTTCATAATTTCAAAAGTTTCCACAAAAAATAATAAAGAAATGATAGAAAAATATATTTTAATTATTATAATATCTAAATAAACAGAAAGAACTTTTCATTTACCTTAAATTTACATTTTTAAATGAGAGTAAGTTGTAGAGAGCCTTCAATTGTCTTCTGAAACAAGAACGAATAATGTTTAGTTCTCAAAATAGTCTATTTGACAATTAATAGTATAAACCGAATTTTTTCTATGCATAATCAGCAAAAATTCTTTGGTTAAATATACTCGACGACGTCTTTAATAAGCAATTGAACACGTCCTACGATACAAGTGGTGACCATTTCGTGTGTCAATGGCGATTAAATGTAGGTTTCCAGCTTGTTTAATAGACACTTTAGCAATAGTTTGGGAATTTTATCAATTGAATATACTGACATCTGCATTACTGTGCAGAGTTTGTCGTTTGTAAATATAAACAAGTAATATTTCTACGTGTGTCGTGGCAATGATCAAAATCAAATAAGTAAAAACATCAGATTGCCTCTGAATACACACACACACGTGCATATATATATATATATATATATATATATATATATATATAAAAAAAAGGACAGAGTTGAATCAGACATGGAAACATTAGTATTAAATATGCTAAATACACGTGTGAAAAAATAGAATAAAAGTAAAAATAACATGTAGAGCTTATAACTTAAAAAATCAGGAGATTCAACTGATCTCCTGATTTTTAAAATATATATATATATATATATATATATATATATATATATATATATATATATATTTATAATATATATCGACATCATGAAGCTGTTGATTTTTCTGGCAAAAGCGTTAATGTTGACAAGGCGTATTTGTTTAAAAGCATGCACACACACACATACGCGCATACACACACACACACACACACACACACACACACACACATATATATATATATATATTTATAAAACACCATAATGGTTAGAACTGAATTCAATATTTGAAATACAGTCAGGTTTCTGATAGTAGCCTTGTCTTCCGAGGGAGAAAAAAGGAAGGAGTAAAAATAGAACATTGTTTAGAATCAATGAAAGTGATGAATAACTGTGTTAATAATTTGTATGTTGCCCTAGGGGGCAAGTACTTGATTCTTATCAATGTCTCGCCGATAGAACTGTAGATTTGGGGGTAAAAAGAGATTGAGCAAAAGAAAAAGTGGACAAATGTTTAGAAAAGCAGACAACACAGATATATTGAAAAAGTGAATGCGAATAAACGAAAAACACACTGAAAGAAAGAATGAAAAAATGAATATATGTTAATATTCGATGTTTGATAAAAAAAATACCAGAAAATGTTTCTTGTCGCCTCCCAAATAACTTTTTTTAAGGAGAGAGCATTTTTTTAATCTGAAATATATTTACGAAAAAATGTCTATTTTTTTTAATTTTCTGTAAAATTATTTTATCATTTAACATTTGAAAAAATATTTACAACTCATCATGTAAAAAATTGAAGGTTTTAATATATATATATATATATAT
Organism: Acanthosepion pharaonis; assembly: GCA_903632075.3. Classification (NCBI taxonomy): domain Eukaryota; kingdom Metazoa; phylum Mollusca; class Cephalopoda; order Sepiida; family Sepiidae; genus Acanthosepion; species Acanthosepion pharaonis. The sequence continues at coordinate 4,469,494 of CAHIKZ030000557.1, read as the reverse complement.
ATATATAAACAATTTATGGGAAATTGTCTTTAAAATATGTAATATATTTCGCAATAAAAATAAAGCTTAAATATTATTTTATGTTAGAATTAATTAGGAAAATAGCTTATAAATGAATATTCAATACGAAATAGTTTCAATAAATGATAAAGAAACACAAATTATTAGATAAAAGGAAGTGCAATATAAACATTACGCATGTGTATTCAACTAGACTCAATGAAGTCGTTAAAGACAACAAAGAAGCAGACCAATAATTAAAAGAAGCTTATCTGTTACTAATAATTCAATGATTTAAACTATTGAAGTATGTATATTCAATATTAATGAGGTGTACTCATTAATTATAATTTTGTTATGTGATTACAAATATTGATGTACGTTTCGATTCTTCGATTATGGATGTTTTCGATTCTTGTCTGTTTCTTCTGTCGCTTTACACTGCACATCATTACCGACCATTCAACTTATGTATTCACTTGCTCGTCCGTTCACAGTGAGAATGCACATGTCAGATGGGAACATTTGTCTGTAGCTACTTTCTCTTTCTCACCCTCCCTCCAGTTATATATCTCTCTCTCTTTCTCTGTTATCGGTTAAAAGTGAAAGAGAAAATAGATTACCGTGAAAGGAAAAGTGAGGTCATCAAGTAAATGTGGCCTTGACAAAAGAGCACCGATGGACAGGACGTATTTGAGGAATTTTTGCTCGTGGTCAAAATATTTAAGTCAGTTAAGCAGCAGCTGCCATTTGTTTGAAGTCTTTAAAGCATTCGATTATTATTGAATAAAAATGACGGGGGAGGATTGTGCGAAAAATGATATCGTTCAACAAATGTCGAAAAATGGCAACCGGTTTAGTGAGAGTAGTAGAAAAATCAATTTCCCTCGTTTTCCCTCCGTCTTTTTCTTTCTACATTGAAAGGTTCAAGACTTTAATGTTGGGGGAAATAGGACAACTAGATGCAGATTGTTACAACACATAGTGGACTAAAGAAAAGATCGTCGTCGGAAAAATAAGAAGTGATATAAAGATGAAGTCATTTAAGAAGTGTGATATCAGTAACGCAGTGGAGGGGACCGAGAATGACATTCTCTTTTATCATGATATTGAATCCAGTCATGAAATGTTTGATTCCTTTCTAAGTAATACTGAAAGCAATAAGCATTTCGTAGACTTTGAACCAAACTAAATAACAGAAACAATTTTTTTTTTATTTACGGTATTTTTAAAAATATATTTTGAACACTTTTTTAAAATTTAGAACAATATATATTAAGCTTTAAAGTATCAAACTTAATTTTGTGTTCGATAAAAGATTTTATTTAGGCTGCGTCTGATATTCATAGAAATACGGTATCAGCTTATGAAATTTATACCATGAAACTGTCTGATGTATCTTGTCTTACTTAATTCATTATATTTTTGTATATTCACATATATTTATCTTTTGGCTGTCTCTGCAGATCATGTGACAATAGATATGACGAATCAGGAACTTAATGACAATGTACAAAACTTTACACCACAGCCTTCAGGCCGACAGATTATATAAAGTGAAAAGGAGGAGGAAGAAAACTCATCAGTTGTTGTATGTAACAAAAACTGATAAAAGGAGAAAAAACTCTAATATCTTCTTTAGTATTTTTATCGATATCAGTACTTTTATGATTTGGAAAGGAGTCTCAACTAATCCTCAAATAGTTTCCCCTAATCTTGTCTTATATGATTTTGTTTTGAGTGCACCAACTGCTATGGGAACGACTCTTATCCTCATGTTCCACGGTATCTTCTGCTCTCGAGCTGTGTCCTGATATGTTTCCATATTTCGGTTTCATTTATGTTTTGGTTGTGCCTAGTGGAATGTCTACATACATAGCAGACATCTTTCCTTGTTTCTAGTAAGTTTATCCGGTATCGTTGCTTGGATAGAGTGATAGATCCCGTTCTAAAAGTCCAAGAATATTTCGTTTGAATCGTAATGTCTAGAACAGCCTCTGTTTTTATCTCATACTATTTCTTTACATGGTTCAACCAAGTTTGTTTACATATTTACCAATATGTCACTGCCTTCATCTTTTTAGATTCCTTTTCTCCATGAAGAAATTTACTGCTTTCTGTGTTTTGTCTTTACCAGTTCTTTTTTTTACCCGACCTCGATGGAACTGGTTTTAATACGTTTTGTTTTGACTGCAGAGATACAATATTTCGCTTCAAGTTTTTTTTAGGTTTACTCTATGTAACCATGTTTAAAATGTTTCGTTTACAATTCTTTCGAAGTTTTTTTTTAATGTTTTTTGTTTAAAAACTTTTTCGTGGAGTTTTTCTTCCGTCAGTTCTTTTGTTATCTTCTCCTACGTTTATTTGTTTCACTATCATTTTTTCTGCAACAAATCGTTGTTATTTCAGAGTTTGTAAAGTCTTCGATACCAATGAGTCTTTTTCCTCCTTCTGTTCTCTTTATATAATTTGTTGCTCTAATGACTGCTGTGTAATGTGTCTTGTACATTGTCATTGATATTTTATGATTCGTTATCCCTGCAGCTCCGATTCTAGGTCTAGCGGTCGAAGAGAACCGATCTAAAGTGGTGGAATAAAAAAAAATGATTTTGAATTATGACACTTGGTGTCATTTTACTGACCTTTCAATCACGTGAGGAACATTCATGAACGTTCTCAAATTTAAAAGCCTTGATAATCTAATGACATCTTCGATTAAACAAGTGCAACAAAATAAATCTTACATTGCCTTGATAAAGTCACTCAGATGACGAAATGCGTCGGTTAAAAATAGTTTTGGCTCTTGTCTCTTTTTATTCACACACACACATGCATACACACACATACGCACACACACACACACACACTCAGACACACACATATATATATATATATATATATTTATTTATATATATATATTTGTTTCAACCTTTGGAAGTAAAGTCCGATGATCCGCAGTTCTTTAAAAGGGCTGTGGTGAAATAATTTATTACATGGAACCTTAAAGTGGTCTGTTTTTATTTAAATTATTTGCTCTGGATTTACATTGAGCTCTCTGGATTTTATACTCCATACGGATTACCTACTTTTTCATAAACTATATATATATATATATATATATATATATATATATATATATATATATATATATAGCAGGATATCTTCATTCAAGCATGTTTGTTTGAATAATCCCGACATATTATGTCTATTTTATTTTAATCTTCTCAAATTCACGGATCAATATCTTAATGTTGTTATTAAATTCATTAAGGAAGGCGCCGTAGTTTTTTTTTTTTTTTCATTTCTTTTATTTTCCCAAGTACTTTCAGTCTCATTCAAAATCATCTTCAGGAGTGAATTGTTAAGACAAAAAATTCATGTAATTGATAGTTGTGATTTTTTTTTGTAACATATTGTATTGTCGTCTGTGCAACGTACGTTATTCAGGTTATATCTACAGATGATAAACCTTGATAGGTATTCTAATCATCTTAGAATCACTTCATTGTAGAAGTTGAATCCTCCGGGGAAAACACATCCGTGTCGTAAGCCGCTTTCTGTTTTTGTATACTCATTTAACATGTTTTCTCTCTGCGTATAAGATGTTCTCAATTCCGGTTACAGACTATTTGAACCTCTTTTCTCTGTAGATAATGTTTCCTAAAAGTATAATAATAAGTTCCTCGTGTCGTACTTTGTCAAATGGTTTATTTGTATAAATCTTTCTGCATCTCTATTGCTCATTCAGGCAACGTTCGCAAAATGGATATCGCATTTCTTGTTCGATCGTCTTGAACAAAGCTACATTTCCTTATTTCCAGTTTAATTCTACTATGAGATATATTCATAATTATTAGCTTCGTTAGCTAATCAAGCTGATTGTTCTCTGGAGCGGCATTTCTTTGGCGGAATTATGAAACTTGATCTACTTAAATCCTTGTAATTGTTATATACTTCGCTTATCATTTCGATAATATTATCCCCAAATCATCTAAAGCTGTCAAAATTTCTATCATATTCCCTTCTTATTCTATTTTGTTCTTCTTCGCTTTGGTTAGCACTGATCATTTGTACACCCAACTGTGAAAATGATTTGAACTAATTTTAATGTGGGAAAAAAACGTCCTTATTTAAAGGCTGGTGCACTATTTCAACATTCTAGCGACAAGCTTGACTATCCTTACCTTCGGTTTTATTAACAAATGTTAGTCTATGTTAGGGGTGGCCAAACCGCGGCTCGCAAGCCACATGCAACTCTTTTGAAGCTCTTTCGTGAGCCATATGCGGCTCGTGGAAATATGTTGGCTGAGTTCCTTTTTTCATCACAGTTAATATAAAAGGTAAATAAGAAAAATTTCAAGCTTTAGAATTATTTACTGGGTATGAATTGAGACCCCATTAGATTAAAACGTAAGTTTAATATTAATGTGTATGTAACAAAAAACGTATGTGTAAATTTTGTTCATGTCTTGTAGCACTCAAACATCTGAGCTTTATCGTATACTAGCAGTAGAGCCCGGCGTTACCCGGGGATGTAACAGTAAGAGATAGATCAAGTATTGACCATCATAAAGACTGAAAAATAAAATTGACAAAGATTATTGTTTAAGATTGATGGACACGCATGTCTTAATTAGTTTTTTTTTTTTTTTTTTTTTTTTTCATTGGTCAAACCCAAACTCAAACAAAAACATTGTTTTCAATCGTTATGAGTCTACCGATTGAATAGAATTTTATTATAAAGAATTGTCTTGTAAATGTAATTTTTAAAGCATTCTGAATGTAAAAATAAAGAAAAAAAATGTGCATGACAATAAGAAACACTACCTGCCAAAAAAAAAAAAAAAGTTTTGTTGAAATCGGTTGAAAAATGTAGGAAATCCGATCCCATATATAAACGAACACACACACACACACACACACACACACACACACACACACACACACACACACACACACACACACAACCTGGGTTTTATAATAAGTATAACTCGATATGAGTTGTCCCCCTTTCATTCTGGTGACAGAATCGTGTTTTCAAATTGATTTCGTGCAAAAACAATTGTGTTTTTCCAATTTTTGGCGCTGTTAGAACCAGCGCAAGATAATTTTATGCAGTCCTGTGAAGTTTTGTTGAAATCGGTTGAAAAATGTAGGAAATCCGATCCAATATATAAACGTACAGACACACACACACACAATCTGCGTTTTATAATAAGTAAGATGACTCTTACATTAAGCAAGTTTGGCCACTGCTGGTGTATGCTTTGTATGTTTCTATCCTTTGTTGTCAAAGAAGAGATCTCATATATACTCATGTCACTCTTGCAGCAGTTCTTTATTCCAATTATAATTGTTCTCTCTTTAGATTTTATACATCTTGCAGAAAAAAACACTTTTTCTGTTCTTTTTTATCTTTTTGTGCCTATCAGCTGCGCCTGTGTCTGCAGTCTTTCAATAACCTGCTAATTACCCACTAAGCCCTTATTTCGAATGGTTTTACATAAACTCATATATTCTGCATAATTCCTTGCTGTTATCTATGCTAATGCGGAAGGGGTTATATAACAGATTGATATCGAAATTCACTTATTAATCTATTTGGGACGTTATTGTCTATCCATGTCAGTTATAAATGAAAACGAAAATACACAAAACTGTATGAACGAATAACATGCAGAGATCTCGGTGTTTAGCGTGCAAACATACGTACATGGAATAACAAAAAAATATTTTAACTTTTAACTTAATAAATGTATTTCTCGACAGTAGAATCTAACTTCATTTAATTCAGTAGAAAATTATTTTCATATAAGCAAATAAATGAAGTGATTGGAACGTGAAACATTCTCTCTCTCTCTCTCTCTCTCTCTCTCTCTCTCTCTCTCTCTCACACACACACACACACACTCACTCTATTCTCCCTAGCATTATTTAAAATTAGGCTAATATTCATATACTTTTACAAGAAATGTAAGCACACACACACACACACACACACACACACACACACACACACACACATACATATATATATATATATATATATATATATATATGACTATTTAGTAATTTACTAAGCGTGGCTTAGATGTGACACAGTTCAAATTCAAATCAGTTGCCATTTAACCGATGTTTTGCCAACCATTTCCCGAAACAATCTAATAAATAAATATTGTTTATTATTTCGTTGTAAATTCTAAGAACAAAGAAATTGTATAAATTGTCTTTCATATATCTAGGTTTTATTACAATTATAATCATCACTTTTTGAAACAATAAAGATTGCTGAGGAGTGAAGGTAGCTAAAATAATAGCGGTGTTATATATATATGTGTGTGTGTGTGTGTGTGTGTGTGTGTGTGTGTGTGTGTGTGTGTGTGTGTTTCTTTGTTTTTTAAAAAAGATATTTCATTTCATTTGCATTCGTCTTCTGTATTTGGTGATGCCAAACCTTCAACAAATTTCTTTTCTAAAATCCCCAACTTGAGATCTTGGGCACAATCTAAGGTCCTTCTTTCTGTTGGAATGTTTCCCTATATCAGCTTATTTTTCATTGATAAAACTTTCTTTTATTTTACATGTAATAATAAAATTATAAAGGGAAAATGTTGAAAATGATTTCAAAGGGCTTTTTAAAACGTTAACATTTTGTCTTGTTTTGATAGGAAAGATATTTAGCTTCAGACATAAAAAGAATACTTTTTCTTTCCAATGTTAGGAATTTGAACCAATCATAACTTGCTGATATTTCTTTCTTTTTTTTTGTAGGTAAGTCTGGCTTTTGATGAAGATTTGTGGTAAATATATATTTTTTGTTATCTTTGCATGTTTTGTATGTGAAAGAGTCCATATCCATGTGCAAATGTAAATATAAGTGATTTAAGTGTATTAATAGTGGAATAGTTAATGTTATTTAGTTGATATGCAGGGTGTCATTATTTAGGGCAAGAGAGATAGCAGAAGATAGCGTATCATCTATCTATCTATCTATCTATCTATCTATTTATCTATCTATCTATCTATCTATCTATCTATCTATCTATCTATCTCATTCAGTTCATCATCTAAATCTGATCATTATCTATCTATCTATCTATCTATCTCAGTTCATCATCTGTTTGTTCTATCTATCTATCTATCACAGTCTTTTTCTGTGTACGTGGAGAAATGTGACAGTGAAAAAGTTATTTTTTATTTATTGATAACGCGTTTCGCCTTCTATGTTTTTAGGCATCATTTGGCCGATAAGAGAGAACAGAGTCAGCAGCAAAAGTAATATTCTCTAAGCAATCACAGTGGCTGTCCTTAAATTAGAAAATCTTATTTACGCAACTTTCAGTCTAATACGCGATGAAACTTACTCGGATGGCGAGACGACAATACGGCAAAAGGTGAAATTGGGGAGAGGGACGTCATATAGAATCGGAATTATTTTAAACTAACATCTTTATTTTCGCAGTATATAATTTTGACATCTTTGAAATTTCTACTTAGAGTTTTACAACTAAATATCGAGCATACAATGTTGTTTAAAGTCACAAATTTTATCTTTGGTGAGATTTGTTCTACACTAGACGAAATATCATTGATTATCGTTTTTGAAGCTTTTATTTTAGTTTTAATTTCAAGCTAATAGATTAAATTTAATATTTCCAATAAACAAAATATATTGAATTCAAAACTTGTGTGGCCCTGACGGAGCAACACAATATGCAGTTAAGGAAATAAGCGTTCTCATTGACTCGATGATCCCGACTACGGTCGATTCCTTTTTTAGTTTAAAATATTTTTTAACACGGCGGTAGGTGTTTATTTAAGGAGTTGACAGCTTGACTGACGGTTTAAGTTTATCTATTTTTTTTTCTACGGTGTACATATGAGAAAAATACTTGAAGAATATAAAGTGATCGCCTTTTTAATATAATTTTTTTTACTACCCAGTAATCTTAAAAATTTAGGAAAATATTCTAAATAATCTAATGTTTTACGGAATTTTAGTTACTTTGGCTGGAAATTTATTTTAGTTATCGCTCTTATTTTCCGATAATGTCGTGTATGGACGTCCGTATTTACAAAATTGTCACGTTTACACACACACACATACACACACACACATTCTTTTTAAAATATTGGGGATCGCTGAACTGTAGTAAGGTTTTGCATTTATGATTAGTAAATATAGCTTTCACTTAATAACAATATCACCTAACCGGTGCAAATTAATACAGAAAGTTAAACTTTATAAATTGCTCTAATTAAAATTTTAAAAAATGAAAACAATTCTTGTAAAAATTAATTATTCATCAAAATTTTTTTCTTCAGACAATAGTGCCCATGATATATCTTATTGACAAAAACCAATTAAAAGCTTTTTCTAATTAAGTAATATCTCAGTTTTATTGCATGTTTTATTTTATGATTCAGAACAGATTTTTGCTAACTGGTGGTCCTGTTTTATAACACAAAAGATGATTTAAATTCTCCAAGGAGTTCTGTATATAACTGATATAAGTATTAAGAGGTACAAAAAAATTAATTTCTCGAAATCTCATCAAATTAAAATAAGTGGGGGTAACAGATGTAAAAAAAAAAAATTACCAAGATTTTCTAAAAAAAGAGACATTTCTAAAATAATTTAATTCACTTGTGGATAAGTCCGGAAAATTTCATTGAACAATTATTGATTTTTAGAAGAATTTCCAAATCAATGTGTTTTTTTTACCGCAAAAAAGATGCTAAATTTTCATCTACTAATCTGTGTCCCCCCCACTTCCTCTGACGCAAGAAAAAACAAGATATTTAACCAAAATTTCGAACATTATAAAACGAGTAAAAAATATAATTTAATAATCAAAAATCCTTTAGTCTTCCATCTTAATGCGCAAGCATTTTGACGATAAAACTGTTTTTATTAAGTTTGGGGTATTTTTTCAGCATGTATACTCATTTTTTAGCGAATCTGTGGAGGTACCTACTTTTATTTAATTATATGTTGATAATAAATTTACAAACATTTATTGTTTGGTGTATGTTAAACTATGATATGTAACACAGTACATACATGTTTTTAGTATTGTAATTATTTGTTTGTATTATGTATTTTTTTTTTTTTTTTTTGCTTAACGTGCTTGAATGTATCAGTCCAAAATTCTTTTGAGGATTAAACTGCGTAACCGGTAATGATATTCGGAAACTTTTTTTAGGTATCTTCATGAGATCGCTAAAAAGGAGCATAGCGTGATGAAAAAGACGATAAACTTGACGAAAACAAAATTTTAGCGTCTAAATGTTTATGTTATTATTAAGAGGAAAGAACAAAGTATTTTTTAATTATTTTTAAAAAATTTTCCCGCTTTTTAGAACATTTTAAATTTTGATTGAAAAACCTTGTTTCTCTTCGTGTCCAGCGAACTACTAAAAAACATATAAAATTTTAGCGCATTTTTTATTCCTGTATGATTGATATTAATTTTGAAAATCTTGCAAAAATAAAAATAATTGTCGGATTTTAGTGAAATTTCAGAAACTATTCACAAATGATGGAACTTATTATAAATATATTTTCCTTTTTTAAAGTCATGGCAGAAATATTTTTTTCATATGTATTACCTCCCACCCCCAAACTAATTGTACGAAAATACTATAATTTCAATTTTGGGACGATTAGTGATTATATTAGTTAAAAGCACAAGGCTTTCAGGAAACCAAATCAGTCATCTTTTTTTTTAGTTGGACCAACTTTACCTGAAAATCATCTCTGAATTGTAACATACAAAACTCAATAAAACAAAAATATTATTTAATTTCAAAAGCTTTTAAATGCTTTTATTTATTTTAATGAACATGGACAATATTGTCTGAAAACAAAAAGATATTTCGATGAAAAATTAATTTTTAAAACAATTATTTGTTATTTCTGAAATATTTTATTATTTTTAATGTTGTTAATTCTTCTAAAATTAAGGAAAGGTTTGTAGAATTTAACGAATGTTGTTATTAAGTAGATATATGTTTACAGATTATAATTTCCAAAGCTTCTTACAAACTAACGAACACCAGTATATAAAAAAAAATATAATTTGTGTCAATAATACGACTGCAAATCAAATCTACGGAAGAGCGGAAATATCATGCGTGCAATAAAAAAAACGTCACGTGGATTGAGTTTCTGTCTCGTATTTAAATTAAATACTGAATTTTTAATACAATTATTTGTTATTTCTTTAATTATAATAAATTATACATTTAAGTTGTTAAAATATTATAAAATTAATTAAAAGACGCATTCACTTTCGTAAATGTCCTTTTTATTTTTGCGAAACACGTGTGGAGAAGTTAATTTGATTTTTCAATTTCAATTGAGAAGGGTACCTACAAGTATCAGTATAATCTTATGAAAATTAATTTTGTATTTTATGTACACCTCTGATAAAATTTCATAAGAATGGTACCTATAAATTAATTAGATACCTTTCTTATGAAATTTAATCTCGCCCTCAACACAATTTCTTCATAATGTATTTTCCATAAAGTATCGTCAAAGTAAAGGTGAAAGCTAAGTACAAAAAAAGAAAAAAAATTAAAGCGCTGAAAATTTTCCTAAAAAATAACGAGGTAAATAATGTTCACTTAAATCTAAATAATTTCACTTCTCTCCTTCCGTAGAATAAATTATCCTCACGTATGCTATCAATACGCCATGAAAATGTCTTTCGTCACCTGTCAAGTGACGCAAATTGTTATCACCCGCTTTGTTTTATTTTCAAACATCTTTTCGGCGCAGAAACCAAGTAATGCTTGTTTCCAAATATTTTAAATCATAATTTCTGATTTTCTTAAAATAAGTTTTGAAAAAATTATAATTGAATTTTAAAAGATTTTCAAACTGAGATTTTCATTTTTTTATAAAATGGAAAAAATGGTTGACATGATTGATTATCTGTCAATTTTGCTGATTAAAAATACAAGATTTTTAACGAAAATTTTTGACGTGCCAGGAACGATTAAAAAATGTAAAAAAAAAATACCTAAAAATACTTTGATATTTTCTCTTAATAATCGCATAAACATTTAAACGACAAAATTTTGTTTTCGTCAAGTTTGGCGTCTTTTTCATCATGCGATCTCATGAGGTACCTATGTTTTTTCTCTTTATTTTTTTTTGCACAAGATCACTGCGATCAAACTCCTGTAAAAGCTTTAATTTTTGTGTTATTGATAACGAAAGATGCTTCCTTTTCTTTTTCTCATAAAGGTATCTACAGTTCTTATTAACATTTTCACTGTATAAATACACAAAAATTACGAAAAGAAAATAAATCACCGAACACACTCACGTCTACCTTAATACGAGCGTTTGACAACAACTGACGGTTGGTAAGCTCAGATCGCTCAGCCAGGCTGGGGGAGTGGTGGGCGGTTTCGGACCGACCATTACACGTCAGACCTAATTGGCGTCAGTCAAATAGCTAAGCTTTTTGCGCGCCAACCTCCACACCAAAAAATATTATATTTTCAGAGGTTGTCGGTTTTCAGATGTTCAGATATGGGATTATCAACCTTTAGTCAAATTTTTACGTATTGGGAATCAAAGGTCCTACTATCCAGTGGCTAAATTAACACTAACAGTAACACTAATTCTTTTACCATACAAATTTTGGTGGTAAAAGAAAGGAAAGTGGTTTTATTTTTAGCCGTGATGAAATATCATCACTTAGAGAACACTACAGAGTAATTCTATGAAGCATGGCGTAAAGAGAGTAGAATTGGACAAATAAATTCAATAGATTAAAATTTCAGAGATTGTCAAGACTAAGGCATGCGGATATATATATCAAGAGAAAGATAAGTAACACGCGAATGAAATCTAATATTTCTAGTTTTCTTGAGCACGCATAAAGTAAAAAGTAATCATAAAGGTTTGACCTGAATTTTTTCAAAAGTCAAAGGAATAAAACATAAAACCAAAAGCTTACCGAAAATTGTCGTGACTTAGAAAACCTAGGCTGTTCCACTAAACCACCAATAGCGGGATTTTAATTGTTCTTATATACGTTTTATTCACGTTCATTAAGCCAGCTTGATCATATAGAAATATTAATCTCCCGATCATTTGCTTTAATTTTTATTAAAATCATTTATAATTAAAAAAACAAACAAACAAACAAACAAAAACACGTTCTTTTATGATAAACCATGTTTATATATTTGATATTCAATGACTGCTGTCTATTTTTAAATCGGAAAATTACATTGATTACGTGAATATACCAAAACTGCGATTAGCATTCTGCTGTTGGTAATGCACTTGTACGTTTAGATACTTTTTTTTATGATGCTTTGTCGCTTCAGGAGGTAGGCGATCATAGTTCTCCACGACTTCCTATCTCTTGTAGCACTAAGCAATATTTAACCCTTTACTATCCCTCCCTTCCTCAGTTATTCCATTTATTTGTACAATATCAGTAAGTATGTTGCTCGCTGTCTCCGTTTGTCTCTCTTTCCTTTCAATAAGTCCCGTGTGTGTCAGATTCATGAATCCCTGTTTCCTCACTGTGTGTCCCAGAAATTTCAACTGTCTCTTTCAGATTCGATGTAAAAAATGTCCTTTCGTTCGCATTTTCCTTAAAACTTCCTCGTTGCTCACATGTTCCGTCCATGATATTCTTAGTACTCTTCTGTTGAGCCAGATCTCATTTGCTTTCAAGTTTCCTCTTTATCTGAGATAAAATTGTCCAGAATTCGGAGGATCGATATTACATAACATTTTGACAATTTTATTTTTCTTTCCGAAGAAAATTTCCTGTTTCTTAATATTGTGCTTATTTTCTGGAAAGCATCTTTCTCTATTCCAATGCGTCTTCACCGTTCCTTCACGTTTTCCATCGTCTGATACAGCACTTAGTTAACTGGGGAAAAGTTTCCAGTTTCATGAAATTCCTGTGAACTTTTAGATGTAGACTTGTTTAGAAATCTTATTAAAGCAAGATTATTTCCTTTCCATTTTTTAGATGCTTATTTAAAAGATTTATATTTGAACTCAAGTCGAGTTTCAAGTCAAACAAGACGCATGAAAAAGTACTTACTAATAAAAGCTAAACAGACACGAGACATGTTTAAGAGAAAGAATAATTCAGAGAAACAGTTAATGTTGTTCTTATATCTCTTGTTTTCTCTTTATTGAATTAACTGATCTACTAAATGCGGATAAGGTAAACAAAAAAAAAACTTGGTTAAAAATATAATTTAATGGAAACAAATGATATATAAAATGTAAAAACAAAATAATGTGCGGATATAGTTCTTAAGTGACAAAGTGCTTCTTTAAATAGAATGCCTTTTCGATTAGAAATCACTTTTTTCTATCTTTCATGTTTCAGCATCACGAATATTTGTTAAGAGAACAGTCTACCGATGGCCCTGAATATAAATTATTTTCGGTCTCGTATTGACTAATATATTTTTGCTTATTCCACCTATCAATAAGGACATCAACTGAAAAAAAAAAAAAAATGAAACGAATAGTTGTGATTTTTTTTAACATTTCTTGAAATATTACTTTTTTTTTTCTTTCGATCATATTTGTGTGCGGCGCTTTTACTATGGGCTGAAACATTTTTATACGTTTAATAACCTGTCTCCAGATAGCACACATTGTACTTAATGTGCGTTCACGGGTCAGACAGATAAATACTCTCTCAGAGCTGTACTGAGTATATGCGTGTGCAACTTCACAGAGAAGAAAAATCAATAGACATGTGCGCCTGCGTATAAATGTCCTTATCAGAAAGCATGCACGCACACTCAATTACGCTCATATATTATTTATCTCTTCATAGAATTTTTCAATTACCTATATCGAACCAAATGAAATATATACGTAATTGTGTACTAATTTTGGTAAATGCAGACATAGGCATTTCGTTTGATATTTCTTCGTTTGATATATACACTATCTCAGATTTTATTATGCATTCAGCATTTTTACAGTAAAAATTAATTTTTTTCAGTATATATACATATATTTATATGATACATTGTGAATTTCAGTGTACAATATCCGTTTTTATTAGAAGTATTTATAATAACATATTTAGTGACATGAGATTTTATTATGCAACTCAAAGATATTGGAAAAAACTATATATTATTTTATAGTTATTGATATATGTTTTAAAAATTCCGACATACGAAGATTGTCGTAGGTTATTTGAAATGTATAACTTCAAAAGAGGAACGGAGTATTGAGTAATTGAAACATAATTTTGGAAATTGCGAAAATGTTGAAGAGAGATCACAAAACAATAAAAAAAAATGAAGACATTAGCGAGATAAGTACAGGAGGAAATTGCTTTACGATTATCTCAAAAAAGATTTGGAGGGTACACCTAGTTTTATTTGCAAATATTGCATTTGTTATACATAGTATTTATAATTCAAGTATAAATGAAATGTTTAGATAAACCTCTCTCGACAAATATATACACCGACATAAATATTATCAAAAACGTGATGACTGTATCATAATGAAATGAGAAATAAAGATAATACTTTTGAAATTTTTTTTAAAGTGTAACAATGTAACTGCAACACAATATACTTTTAGGTTCATAGTAATTATTTTATTTAACGATCAGTCAATCAGTTAAATGCCATACTTGGGAGATCAAATAACTTTCGTTTCATGACTGACTAAGCAGCAGATTTTGCTGCAGTAGGTTGTCATTTCTTTCGGTGGTAGACTGGCTGCCAACCAAGGCTGCAGTACCCATTCTGTCCTGTTATTGATATTATATCCGAAAGAAGAAGACATAAAGTCAGTAAAGTGTCATAAGTGATACACGCTTGGATGATAAAATCTCTTTCGTTTCACGACTGACTAAGCAGAAGATTTGGCTGCAGTAGGTTGTCATTTCTTTCGGCGGTAGACTGGCTGCCAACCAAGGCTGCAGTACCCATTCTCTCCTGTCATTCAAGTCATAGCCGACGGAAGAAGTCAGTAAAATGTGTGACACAAGCTTAGGCGATCAAGTCTTTTTCGATCCGTAACTGACTACTTTCCAACAGTAGGTTTCTTTCGGTGGTAGACTGGTTGCTATAGGACCTAGTCTGTCCTGAGGGAAAAGAGGGTATTTGCACGTAAATGAATGTAAAGAACCCGTCAGCTATTCGAACACGGTTCTCCGATTACCCGTTCCGTGCTGGTATTCATTACATCACAACTCAAATATTTAACGATGACGGTTTCCAAATCGTTCTGACACTTACGTGACATCAAGAAACAAAAGAATCAAGGTTGAAAATGACAAACTTCACTCTTCTATGTGTCGTGTCCATTCAAAACTTTGTCGGTAATGGTCCTCCACAATTTCCTCTCCTTTGTAGCTCTTAATGAATTTTGTCTTTTTGTTATCTCTCCTGAACCTTATCCCATCATTCATTTACTCAAACTCGCTAGGTACCATGCGTTGTTTTCCTCTATCCTACTTAACTTCCTTTAGGTATGTGAGTATTAAATTTTCCAAGTCCTCTTTCCTCATTATGTATCGTAGAAATTTCAACTGCTTCTTCCTAATGCTAAGTATGTGTCCTTTTTGTTTTCATTTTCTCTAAAACTTTATCACTTATGATTATTTCGCGTTGTCTAAAGTCCAGTCCATATGAACCACATTTCTATTGCTTCACGTCTCCTCTTCATCGAAAGGGAGATTGTCCAGCATTCACTGCCATACAGGAGGACTGATATTACGTAACAATTCAGTACACTTTTCTCTGTTTCTAATGAACTTTTCCTGTTTTTTTAATACTTTGTTAAGCATCTAGAATGCTTCTTTGACTATCTTAATGCGCCTTAGAATATGAATGTCACACTTTCCGTCCTCTTTTAAAATTCTTCCCAGATATTTTTACAAGAATGTTTTATTTTGATTTAATTTCCTAGAAAGGAAGTTAACAGGAGATTACACGGGTTTGTGTTCTTTTACGCCTATTGTTATGCTCTGTTATTATTGTCTCAGAGTTACTTATTCTTGATATAACGATGGCTGGAGATATCCGGTGATATTGTAGTGGAGATATATTTATATGAGAGTGATACTATAGTGGTAATATTATGGTCGCATGGGATGATTTCTCGAATAGGATATAGAAATGTACATTTAACAATAAAATATTATTGCCTTAGCAAACTAAATAGGCAGCATGTAAAAAAGAGGTAAACGGAGTTGCGTATATAGAAATGTCATTCATACGTATGTTTGCGTAAATTTCTATAAAAGATGTTGAGGTTTGCTTTTGAGAAAGCTGCCTTGTTCGCTTAGTAGAATTATCAGCTTAGGGCGTTTGTATGTTGTGTTACTTTACGTGGAGAAAGAAGTCTATCTGTAGGGGAAACGCAACACGTGTTGTCCCTGCGGCATCGTTTGGATAAAGAGAGAATGAAGAAGAGCAGGACATTTTCTTCTTTATTGCTTTTTGGCAATGACAACTAACAGGCGAAAATCCCTGGCATCATTTTCCTGGTAAGTCATAGAATACCACAGGAGATAGTTTTTAAAAGAAAACCTTTCGGAACACAGAATATTCCACTTGCTATCATGGAGTCTACATCAAGTGTGAACAAAATCTCGAATTCTAACCTAATTGATTCACAATTGCATATATACATTCTTACTCATTACTGATTTTTCAATCTTTTCTTTGTCTTGATAGAGTTGTTGTCGGTGAAAGAAAATTTGAATCATTTAAACATCTGCTCTTTTATTTTGGCTAGTGTTCGGTTCTGCAAATTCTACATACATGGGAATCTTGACCAATTTGACGACTGTCCTGACATCGGTTACTTGGGGTGGTGGGGGTGAGAATTTATGTTTTTTACGAGTTCTTCTTTTTTCTTTTATGTGCCGTGTTCCTTCAGGATGTAGGCGATCATGGCCCTCCATATCTTCCTGCCCCTTGTAACTCAATAAATTTTGTCTTTTTGTTATGTCTCATAAACCCTGTTCTACCCTCCATTTGCTCAAACTCATCAAGTATGTTACGCGCTGCTTTCCTCTGTTCCTCTTTCCTTCAGTCTGTCTTGTGTGTATCAGGTTTTCCAAGCCCTCCTTCCTTGTAACATTCCCAAAAAATTTCAAGTGCTTCTTCCTAATGGCAAGCATGTTTCCTTTTTGCTTTCATTTCCTCCAAAACCTTGTAGTTGCTTACATGTTCAGTCCATAGTATCCTCAGCATCTTTCTGTAGAACCACATTTCTTTTGCTTCAAGTCTCTTCTTCAGCTATGAGGAGACTGTCCAGTTTTCACTGACATGCAGGAGGACAGTCATCATGTAACAGTTACAGACATATTTCTTTGTTTCTAACAAAATTTTCTGTCTCTTAATACTCTGCTTAGCTTTTGGAATACATCTTTGGTCATCCCAATACATCTTCGGATCTCAGTGTTGCACTTTCTGTCTACTGTTAGAACACTTTCCAGATATTTAAATTTCTCTACTTGTTTGATTTTAGTATCCCCGATTGGTAATTTGCATTTTGGGCTCATTTTGCTGATAACCATGCATTCTCTCTTCTTTTAGTTTATACTTAGTCCTTTCTTCTTGCTTTCCTTCACTACACTCTGTAGAAGCTTTTATAGTTTCCTTTCTGTGTCTGTTATCATCACTGTATCATCTGCATATCTTATATTGTTAAGATTGATTGCCGCCAGTAATGAATCCCGATAGGACTTCTAACGAGTTCACTGATTCAAAATTACAGTGATTACCGATTTTCCAAAATTGTGTCAGCAGTTCTCATCGATCGATCAGTGTCTATCTACCTTTTTTATCATCTGCTATTGCGAGAAAACTATATCGCCCATTCTCAGAATCGCTCTCTTTTCAGCTGAGTTCGAAACCGATTTTTAAAAAATTATAGTCTGTCTTTATATATTGTTGACATGTATGCACATAAGTTTAAGAATTTCATAGCGAAGAAGGCATGATCCATTTTATTTATGTACAGATGTGTATGAAGTCTCTGAGTCGAGTTTTATTTCCTTTTATTGTGAATGAAGTTAGTTGTCGGTTCATACACAGCTTAATAAAACAAGTAAGCATGTCTGTGTGTGTACTTATAGACACCGAATATTATTCAAGGTAAGTAAGTTATATGCAGACACACGTTCATAAGAAAAAGAGAAATATTACTTCTGAATGCGATAAATATACATGACATGAAGAGGTTCATGCTGTTTATAATTATAGATGTGTAAACACACACACACACACACACATATATATATATAGAAAGAGAGAGAGAGAGAGAGAGAGTGAGTAACAAAATGTATATATATATATATATATATATATATATATGTATATATATATATACACACATACATTATATATATGTAAATGTTCATGCTGTTTATAATTATATGTGTAAGAGAGAGAGAGAGAGAGAGAGAGAAAGAGAGAGAGAGAGAAAGAGAGACAGACAGTGAGGAACAATATATATATATGTATATGTATATATGTGTTTGTGTCTGTATAAAACACAGGCGATCACATTTCTTGTATGATTATAAATGCCTATACATTTATAGACGGATTTCGTGGGTCTGCACAGCAAGTACTGATTTCTTGGACAACTTATTTAATGGATTCTGAGAGGTGACACTCAAAAACATAAAAGAGACGACCGCATTGATAAAACAGTGTCGGTGATTAGAATGAGAGACAAACTTTGGTCGAAAACCCCAAAGTCAGTCTCAGCGGGGGGACACAAGAAATACACTTTGATCGTGCCTTTGATGACCAATGTAGACACACAGAATTAATAAATTTCTCTCCACTAATCTCTCTGCGAGAGGGTCAAGACACGGCCAGCAGTAGTTTTTGCTGTTTATAGGATTTTCTATTGAGATAGTCCGTGTTTAGTGTTGGTATCAGTAGTAATCACATAATGATAATTATTATTTCGCATTGTCCAAAGTTATACAATCGGATATCGAAGTCATGGAAAAGATGAGGTGGAAGTAATTGTGATTTAATTTAATGGCATGATTTAGAAAAAAAATTAATGGCATGATTTAGAAAAAAAAAAAGAAGAAAATAAATGGAAATAAAATAAAGCAAAAGTAATTTGTTTTTTAATATATTTTGCATCGATAACTATAAAAAACCGATACCTAAGGTTTAAAATTCATTTTAAAAAATGAAAACTCTTACTTGAAGCTTTTATTTTAGTTTTGATTTCAAGTTAATTAACTTAATATTTCCGTTAAGTAAAATACTTTGCTTCAATTCAAACCGAATTCAAATTGATTGGAATAATTTTTCTGTTTGTCATTAAAATCTATAAAATCGTTCATATTGCCAAATCTGTCAACACAGCATATTTCTCTTTATTAAAAAAATGTAAATAAAATATATACTTCTGAAACGTTATTTGAGAAAAATTAGTTAATTTAAAGTTGAATTAATCTGAACTGAAACACTTTTAGTTTA